>JAQISU010000278.1:7287500-7817500 GCA_029339505.1 Unio delphinus
ATAGAAGACAGATGGAAAAGAGTGAAAGAGGCACTCACATCAACATGCCAAGAAGTAATGGGCTCCAAAACATACACGCACAAAGAATGGATTTCAACAGAGACGCTGAGGAAGATTCAAGAAAGAAGAGAAAAGAAGACTGCCGTAAACAACAGTAGGACAAGAACAGCAGAAGCAAAAGCAAACGACGAGTACGTGGAAGCCAACAGAAGCGTCAAGCGCAGCATCAAGAAAGATAAGAAGAACTACGTAGAGATGCTGGCAACAGAAGCAGAAGAAGCAGCTCACCATGGCAACACCAGAGACCTGTATGCCACCATCAAGAAACTTTCAGGAAAGTTTGCCAAGCCAGAAAGACCAGTCAAGGACAGGAATGGAAGAGCGATCCCAGACGAGGAAGGGCAGAAGAACAGATGGGCTGAGTATTTCCAGGAACTGCTAAATAGACCAGCGCCTGCAAACCCACCAGACGTACCGCCAGCGGAAAGTGACCTGCCAATAGAGTGCGGTGCACCGACCAAGGAGGAGATTCGCAGCGCCATCAAGCAATTGAAGAGCGGCAAGTCTGCAGGACCCGACAGTATTCCGGCAGAGGCGCTGAAGGCGGACGTGGAAACCAGTGTGGAGCTCTTCGGCACGATATGGGAAGACGAAGAAGTACCAGCAGACTGGAGAGAAGGCTACCTCGTCAAACTACCTAAGAAAGGTGACCTCAGTGACTGCTCCAACTACAGGGGGATTATGCTGTTGTCCATCCCGGGGAAGGTATTTAACCGCATCTTACTGAACAGGATGAAAGAGGCAGTTGACCCGCATCTCCGTGACCAACAAGCTGGCTTCCGAAAGGAAAGGTCGTGCACGGACCAGATAGCGACACTGCGCATCGTCTTGGAACAGTCTCTGGAGTGGAATTCGCCACTCTACGTGAATTTTCTCGACTATGAGAAAGCGTTCGACAGCGTTGACAGGCAGCCCCTCTGGAAACTACTAAGGCACTATGGAGTCCCAGAAAAGATCACCAATATCATCAGGAAGTCCTATGAAAGAATGACTTGTAGGATCGTCCACGGCAGGCAATTCACTGATGCCTTTGCAGTAAACACAGGGGTGAGACAAGGATGCCTTCTATCACCATTCCTCTTCCTGCTGGCCATCGACTGGGTCATGAAAACATCGACAGACCAAAAAAAGAAACGGCATCTAGTGGACGCTGTGGAAACAGCTGGACGACCTAGATTTCGCTGATGACCTGGCTCTCCTCTCGCATACCCAACAACAGATGCAGGAAAAGACCAGCATTGTTGCAGATAAATCAGCCAGCCTGGGCCTCCACATCAACAGAGGAAAGAGCAAGGTTTTCAAGACAAATGCATCCAGCAATACACCCATCACAGTGGAAGGCGATGCGCTGGAGGAGGTAGATAGCTTCACCTACCTTGGCAGCATCCTGGACAAGCAGGGAGGAACGGATGCAGATGTTAAGACACGCATCGGCAAAGCAAGGGCAGCTTTCCATCAGCTGAAGAACATATGGATATCAAGGCAGCTTAACATCACCACCAAGATCAGGGTCTTCAACACCATCGTGAAGCCGATATTGCTGTACGGAGCAGAGACCTGGAGAACCACCGCTACCACCATGAAGAAAATCCAGGTCTTCATCAACACCTGCCTCAGGAAGATCCTCAAGATCCGCTGGCCAGAAAGATTCAGCAACGACGAACTGTGGCAGAGAACGAAGCAACAGCCCGTTGAGGATGACATCCTTCAGAGACGCTGGAGATGGATTGGCCACACCCTCCGCAAACCTGCTCCCAACATCACCAGGCAAGCCCTCACATGGAACCCTCAAGGAAAGAGGAAGAGAGGAAGACCCAGAAACACCTGGCGCCGTGATTTGGATGCAGACGCAAAGAAGATGGGCAAGACGTGGGGACAGCTGGAGAGACTCGCCCAGAACCGAGACGCCTTGAGAGAGCTGGTTGGCGGCCTATGTTCCAAACGGGGCCACAGGCGGAGATGAGATGAGATGATATTTTTTATTTTTTATTCCTTCTTATAATTTAATCATGGTAATGAAACTTTACATATATGGTTGAGGAATGTCAGGTATTAACTGGCCGAGTTTCTTTGGCGGAAATGGAGATTTTGTTTTCAGAAAAAATTTACGCAGCCTTCATTGTGATCATTCATGGATTTTAAACAAATTGGTGACAATTGTTTTTACAAGAAGTACTTCTGTAGTAGTTAAAAAATCTGAAATTTACGTGAATAATGTTTAATCTTAATCTATTTACTGAAGACAAAAACTGTCGTGTGATATTAATTATTTCTTCACTACAAAATTCATAAGAGCAGCAAAGGGAGTGAACAGATCGAAAGTATTTCAGACAAACCGAAACTATTTCAGACAAACAAAAACTATTTCAGAGAAACCGAAACTATTTCAAATCGAAACTATTTTATGCAGACAAAAAAAAAAAAAAAAAAAAAGAAAAGAGAAATTGTTTCAGTTTCGCACGCTACAGAGATAGAGTCTCCAACCCGGCGCCGATTGTATTGCGGAGACGAATTGTTATGGCGAAATCTTTTATGATTTCACAAACAGACTAATTTGTTAAATCTCTCCTAGTAAATCAATCAGATTATTGAACTGGTCAGTGAGTTTGAAATTAATTCTCGTTAATGAATCATTATGACAACATATAGACCGGATTAGTTGGATCTTCAATTACATGTATTATAAATCCTGGTGGAGCCGTTGGTGCAAATGTATATAAAATATATCCTTGTTGGGCTTGATTTGATCTTTCGAGATTTATTTGGTAGCTTCCTTCGATAGCATCACATACTAAATTTACTGCAATCACCGAAGATATATTCACATTTTAAGGAGCAATATGCCTACCACCACCGTCTGGTTCATTATTATGTTTGAGGATAGTTGTTTGTTGTGGTGCTATTTTTTTCCATTCGGTGAGTATCAGAGAAAAGTTTTCCGAGATAAGATCATTAACAGATTTTTTTAGTTCATTTGCGTTATACCCAGGAAATTTGAAATCAGGTAAACTAGTTCCTGTTATGTTATATGCAGTTAGAAATTTTTTGTTTATCTCCGTTCTTGTCATTAATTATTACTTGAATTATTCGTTTGTTGATATATTCCATATCTGATACAAGCTGATTTAATATCCTAACATATTTTATGATCTCATCACGTGGCCTTGTTATATCAGAGAGATGCTCCTGGAAACTCTGTCGTAATCTTTCTAGTTGTGTTTTATGTAATTGGTTAATTTCTTTAAAATAATCAATGATGTTAGTTAGAGTAAATGTAATGGTAATGAATGAATTATTGTTTTTCAAAAACAAAATACCATTGCATGGTATTGTTATCAAGAAATGTAAATCTCTCAGTTCATTTGTATTTTTTATATCAGATAAATCATCTCGATATGATGGGGTGATTTCTTTGGTATGATTTTTCGTCTGTGATATAATCAGATTTTTTAGGTTCGGGTATTTGATAAGATGTCCGAGGTGATTTTTCAGGCCAACCTAATATAGCTCTTATAGAACTCTGATAGATGTCTACGGCATACCAGGATGAGTTTATCTCGATGGCAGATGATAGTGTTGGTTCATGAACTGTTATAGTGATTTTTGATTCTCTTCCAGTAATGGATTTTATTCTGCGTTGTAATTCGTTATTGATCTGTTCGATTTGGTAGGACCCAAATGGTAAAGAAACAACGTTCCAGTCTGGAGTACTATCGGATTTATTCTTACTCGCAAAAACCAAGGAATTTTTCGGTTGCTGACCACCTAATGGTGCTGATCTAATATTAGGCCAACTATGGTATACTCGCAATTTTGCTAATGCTATTTCCTTCACCGGAATCGCAATAGGAAAATTCACACTGAATTCAGGATCCGTTGAGGTTATTGATATCATCGTAGTTTTCACCGGTGTGGTATTTTCTACTATTCGTTGAAGTAGTTCTTGTGATGTTGCCATTATATTCATGTTGTTTTTCTAATTTTGACATCCCGGAATCATAAATATGTATCATCGCGGAAAACTCACTATCGGATATTAATGTGTCATCGAAGGAGGACGACATCATCGAGGATAATTGGGAGTACGTGGTTCACACAACATGGAACTTAACTACGTAGTCTTGTAGTTTACGCTGGCTGCATGATGATATTTTTTTTGGTTATTATTGAAATTATACCCGCGATTGTTGTCGCCGATGATACACAAATTGGAACAGCTATCGGGGCAATCATTGTCACTGAAGAGAGTATAATACCGGCCCCGGTAATTACACCTGATACCGAGTACATGGTAACATCAACTGCGGTAATTCTTCGTCGGTATTTTTTAAATATTTTTGTTTGATACTCCTCAGTGAGTGTTTTGAGTTTAGTTTGAAATTCTCTAACCTGATCATAGCGATACTACTGTGACGTTGACAATGATGACATTTTATTTATTACAGCAGATTTCAATTAGGTTGTTTACTTAAATCCGCTACAAATTCCGCATACCATGTTATTGAAACCCTATCGAAATTATTTTCGGTGGATGCTATTGTGAATTGTTCAGTTGTCCCCTTGTCGATGATCGTTGATATCATATTGTTGACCCCAGATGAACTCGCTGATGAAATATTAAACTGAGTCGGCGACACTAGTGTTAATCGATAAATACCTTTGACGGTAGCTACAATATCTAATATGTTAGTTTGTGATGTCCACGCAAATGATCCGTGTTGAATCGTGTATACTACGTTGTTGGTTTTCTCATGAGGAATCTTTTTTTTCCAACGATTTTTACTACTTGATTTAGATCATCAACGATTGCATCAATGGTCTTTTTCATCTCTTCGATGGATTTTTTTTTACATCTATGAGTTTTATGTCGAGTTTATCTAATGAGACTCCAAAGAATTGCTCAATTAGATTTTTACGAAAAGTTGAAAACTTCTCAACATGATCTTCATACCTGGATTGTAGTGCTGCTAATTCTATGATAGCGGTTTTTACGTCTGAGATTTTTAATATGGGATGAATACGTGGAATCCCAAAGAAATTATTTATTGGGGTTTCGATATTATCAATGATACTCTGTTTTAATTGATCAAATCTTGTTATATGGTCGTCATACTTATCATTGAGTGATTTCAATGAATTCGCCGTGTTATCGAGTGTTGACATTTTATCCACAATAGTTGAAACGAGGACATTTGGTTTGAGCCCACCCTGTTCGGAAAATACCGCGATAGTAGTTTCAGCTACGTCGCGGTTTTTAACTAAAATATCATCAAGGGAAACAGTACTCGTTTTCAATTTCCCTTGTTTGTCTTGAAATACGACTATTTCATTTGGATCAACATTTGCGAGGTTTAACATCTCGGATATTTCATCTTCGATTATTTTTTTTACATCCTTGGTTGCAGATATTTCCTTTGTGGGTTTTCCTAGGCTTGATAGAGATCCCCAAATATCAATCATTATACTCTAAGATCTCTCTAAAAAGAGATTACTCGTATATTTGTGTACGGTTTTATGAGGTGGTTTAACCGATGATGAAATCGCGTTGAGGATATTTAATACTTCTATGCCGCATATTGGTAGGTCATTCATTTTCTGTGTTGGGAGCGTTGAGTACCAACGAGGGGTGTTTAAGTGGTGTACATAAGGCATAAACTCTTTAGGCGGCGCTAACCAATATGAATCGAAATAAACAATTACACGCGGGTCAATCGCGTATGCAAACCCAGTGAGTTTCAGGTCCGGTGCTGTTATCGAGATTAATTATACCGGTTTCAGTGTTGTTTGGTTGTTGTGGTAATTGATCTCTCATAAAAACACCTCTAAAGTTTTTTATCGCTAGATTTTTTTGCAGCATCGAGTAAATCAAAATTTGACATGGGAACTATAGGTTCTTGTAATATTGTTATTAAATTGTCCCTGAGATTCTCAGGCCGTTTCCGCTGTACCATGAGTAAGGAGTTCCCGGTAGTCTTAGACCTTTTCCTGATCATTTCTTTTCTTGTATCCTTTTCCAGTAGCTTTATTTAGTGCCATCCCTGCCGCTGTACCAACGGCTCCTAAAGCAGCAGCTTTCGCCACCGCTGGGGCAGCTGCCGCAATCAACGCTGGTAACGCGGCGAGATGTTGAAATATACCACCTGATTTTATCCGGCTGGTGCTGGATCAACTGCAGTATTTCGTGTTGCCTTTACTCTGGAATACTGAATGTGTTCAGCATGATCAGTAACATCCTAAGAGAACATCATAGACAGACCTGCTGATCTTGTATAATCATCAGAATATCTTGCTAACCCCACTATTGTTGTGGCAACATCAACATCATGCTCTATGGATTCAATCTCTCTTCCATCAATCATATATCTAGCGCTACTGAATAGCGCCATGATACCATTATTGACAAAGCCAACTCCGACATTTGCGGCATATGGCGTATTAGCATCAACATTTGTTACAAGTTCTCCTTCTACTTCGATAAATGCCTCGGGGGTTAGAAAGTATTTGCTGTTATCCTGGACTTGAAGTTCGATTCTTGATCGACTGTTTGGTTGTACTGCATTATAGGAATAAAACTGATAATCGCGTACAGAATCATTCTTGGGTACTGAGGCGTCCATATCAAACGCTGGGTCAGGGGACGATTTGAACATATTATTATATATTTCTTGATCTAAATTGCGATCTCGCTCGTGGTTTCAAACCACTTTCCACTATCATATTTGCAGTAATATTTCCCTGAGTGTCATTTCCTCCTTGGTTAAGTGATGCTAATTTTTGATCCACTGCGTTATTTATTATTTTGCTAATACTCGCAGGCATACTTTCCGTAGATGGTAGTGGTCCTAGGTACTTTGTCATCAATTACGAAGTCATCAGTGGTGTTTTCTTTCGTCGCCGAACTAACGCTACTAGTTTTTCTTTAGCGGCGAAAAATGCTTTCCCGGCAATATCACCAACAGCGCTAATACCCTTATCACGAATAACATCAATAACTGTTTTGCGATTGGTGCTTTTTTTGGAACCATTCTTGTAAATAACCCTGCAATGGTATTGCCGAGACCATCTCCATAGTACGCTCTATAAACAGGCAATCGTGAGTTTACTACGTAAGTCATGGTTCGTTTATTGTGGTTGTAGTGTATGATCATCTTATTTAAATGCTATTTATCTAATCGCAAAAATCCTACGGATTTTCAAGGAAATCTTCGATTTCCCACCTTGGATTTTCGACGAAGTCATCAATGACAAAATGTCACGGACAAAGTCATCAAATTAGTCACTGTGGTAACCGTCCGCTAGCTCATCAATAAAATCTCGGTATACACTAATATCCATGATAACACCCTCAAATAGTCGTCTGCAGATATCAGCTGCCTCATTAATTATTTCCGGTGAGTTATTTCCAGCTCATTTCTTTCCTACGAGAACTTCTAATCGTGATATATCCCCGAGAATATTACTAGGACAACGAACAAGACCACTACCGGAAACTCCACTTGGATATACACCCGCGAATTTTTCAGTTGTACCAGTTGCACCCTGTGCATCGACATCATCTTCTTCTCGATCACATGGCATATAATACTCCTGTTTTTTTGTCTCCATGATTGTCTCCGTGATGGTGTTTGTCGTTCTTCGATTTGTTTTTGTCGCTCTTCGATTTGTCTTTGTCGTTCTTTCCTTTGTTGTATATCGTAATTAGTAATTCCTTTTTCAAATTCTATATACCCCAACTCCCCTTTATTTAAACGACCAATCCCTTTTTACATTTTATACAACCCATCAAACCAGTCATTGCGCGATATTGTATTTCTTTTATAATCGTCTTTTAAAAAATCATTTCTTGAATGATAGCTTTTAGCAGTAAAATCACCAAAAGCGTGAAAATCCTTTTGTTTTAATAATTGAATTTCTTCTATTTCTCTTTTAGCCCTTTCGGTAAATTTATCCACAAAAGAAACACTCTTTGTTTTACCAACATCACCCTGTTGTTGTTCTTCTTCATCATGTGGTTGTTGTTTATCTCCAGCTATCTGTTTTAACAATGGGAGAATACCCCTTTTTCTATTCTGTTTGTCAACAATCTCTTCCAATATAGCTTTTCAGTGGTCAATACGGCTTCCTTAGTAGCAGCAGTTACTGGTTTGAATAATTGTTCAGTACCCGTTATAAATTGGTTTGAAATTCTTGTCTTGCTTGTAACTTCTGTCTAACAGAGTCACGAACCGGAATAAATCTCTTTATTGCGACTAATAGCTCGCGTGCTAATCTAGTTGTTAAAGACTCTCCAAAGATTATAAATATAATATACGATCTAAATGATAAACGCAAATCTACTGGTAGCTACGAGTTTCATTTTTTTCATAAAAATCGAAGATTTTCAAAATAAAACATGGAGGGCAAAACCCCAGGAATTCATTTAGAGAAAATCGATTTTCATGAAAGATTGCACAAAAGGTGTGAAAAGATCACTGAGAAAGCATCGACGATTCGACGATCATTAATGATCATCGATGAAAAACACAACACAATTTGCCGCACAGGGATAAAAATTTCATCAAAATCGATTTTCTCTAAATGAATTCCTGGGGTTTTTGCCCTCAATTTTCATGAAATTATTTCGACGATCATTAATGATCATTGCATAAAACACCACAAAAATGACTAAAAACGACCAAAAATGACCAAAACTCAATGAAAAAAATTAAATCCTTGAAAATAAAATAAAATATTTCAGCAGTTAACAAATAAAATAAGACCCATAGATGCTCACCCACTCCGAAATTCTTTTGAATTTCACTACAGTGTTTTCATTACTTCCGCGTCAGAGACAAAATCTCAATGCAAAAAAAAGTACACAATACTCGGAAGGTATTAGAGTTTTCGTTCCATGTGAGTAAGCATACCCGGCCTTAGAATTTATCAATGGGGCCTATATAATTTCAGCCCCATACAATTTGTCAAGTATGTTGATTATTCATACCTGCAATTAGTACATGTCAGTTGTGTTCACTACGTTCGAGTGTTATGGCTGGTTTTCATGTCAGATTGATGATTTAACAGCTCTATCATAGATGGAGCAGCTTCGAAATTTACTATAATAATATAATTTTTCGAAGTTACTCCAATTTTTTTTCACTCGGATCGATTATCATTGTTGACACATCTCGGATCCGTGGAGAGATTTTTCACTGTGTTGGACAGCCGAGAGGTTCATTCGTAGTGACTTCAAGTGTATTATTCTGCCTGATAATGCTTTTAATTGTTTTGATTTTTGAGTTGATTGTGCGTCTGATTTGATAATGCTGACCAAGTTCAGCCCTGACCTTTTCGACCGCAGTGAATAACGGGATGAATATATTTACGTCATTGTTATATGCAAAAGAGTCATAAATAGCGTGTTGAATTTTCTTAATAAGAAAGAATCTGATTACAATCTAATTTATTTGACAATTGTATTTTTTGATTTTTCAAATTTGAAATTTCATTTATAATGTCATTCATATTTTCGAAATTCATTATATGGTAAATTTTAAACCCAAATCCACAGGTAGCTACGCGTTTCATTTTTTTCAAAAATATAGAAGATTTTCAAAAAAAAAAACATCGAGGGCAAAAACCCCAGGAATTCATTTAGAGAAAATCGATTTTCATGTTGTTGCACAAAAGGAGTGAAAAATCACTGAAAAGCATCGACGATTCGACGATCATTAATGAAAATTAAATAATTTTTATCGATGAAAAAACACCACAAAATTTGCCTCACAGGCAATTTCATCAAAATCGACTTTTATATATCTCATATATTTTATATATCAAAAACAAAAAATAAACAGTAGCTATAATAAGCGGTTATCATTCACTGGGTCCCTTTGTGTCTTTCATAGGGTTCATTTTCTTGAGATTTTTCTCTTCTTTCTCTTTGAGATATTTTTTTCTCTTTGAGATTTTTCTCTCTCTTTGACCCTATGACCGTTTCTTTTAGCCGACAGTTCATTCTGAAACATTATGTGGGGTTACCCTAGTGTGACATAGAGCCTTTTGCATCCATGCTACTGTTTATTTTGGGGGCGCCCATAGACGACATCTCCAAAGAATTTTCTAAGCGAAACGAAATGTTAGAATAGTCAGAAAACTATTGGCTAAATCCAAGGACATCTTTTTATTTTTAGTTCTTGGGGGATGATAAATGGTTGATTTTCTTCTGGGTCATTCCATTTGTACGTGTTTTTATGATCGTAAGCTCTTTCTGTGACCTTCTGGAGAATCACACGATCCCTTGTTTACGTAAAAACAGGTATATAAATTATTGTTAGCGAGAGAACAATTCAGTAGATGTTGGGCTTTTATAAATTACTTCCGATGAAAACCGTTCTCAATGACCTTTTACACCTGCCCGGGCGGTAATAGATATTGTACCACACACAAGTCGGTACCCGATCAAGTGTTCAGTATTATCTCTCATAGATGTATGTTTTACAAGATATCAGAAGATATCAGTCCTTAGTGTGTGTGTGTGTGTGTGTGTGTGTGTGTGTGTGTGTGTGTGTGTGTTATGGGTAGGTAATGAATATGATATTTACATATAATACGATTGAACCTCATCTTTCTTAAATTATTTTATTGCATTGTGGCAAAATAAAATTTGTTTGCACTGGACACCATCATTATCACATTTTTGCAAAGCACACATCTCATCAGTATTTATTTCAAAATAACAGGTTTTTTTTAAAATTCCAAAATATGAATTATGAGCACCTTCTTACTGCTGTACTTTTCTGCTGAAATGTCTTAAACACATTGTTAAAACATACTTCGACATATATAGTTATGAGCATGACCATGTTTGGTTTTGTATTCGAGGAATAGCTAGTATTGCGTCACGGGACCACGCGATCTGTCGTCTCATTAATAGTCGGAAAAACTCTGCAATTTACGGAATCGTGGTATCTTCCATGCAATATAATCACTACCCGCCAATGATATTGAATTTATAAACATTACAGTCTAATTAAAATTTGTAGAGAATTACATCCATAAAAGGATTTTCTTTTATTTCTGGTCTCCTTTAAACGATATCCCATCGCTTGCTTGACTAGTCCTAAAAAACAAATGTCGAATTATATTATCGATGAATTCGCCTGAAAACATATTTTGAGGAAAGATTACAATAATCCTCAATGGAATTTTGATGGAGAAGGCGCGAATAAACGCTATTTTAGGCATGTGTAATCAAGTTCTCCAAAATGACATATGTGGCTGCTAAATCCGCGTACCGTACATCAGCTATCAGACTTGCATGATTAACACACTTTTCTTGGACGTCATTGGGCCTGTTTGATGAGTTCTGTCGGAGTTTTTCGTGATTTGTGTTAGTATTCGCGTAGTTAGCCTCAGAAGTGCTTAGTGTTTAGTTCTAATTGTATCTCATCATCTCAATCATCAGAAAGGCTATTTATATCAAACCTAATAACTGGTGATCTTGAACTCGGAGGGTGAAACTGAAATTTCAGAGTTTCGCACACGAGAACGAAATAGTTTGGCGTCCAAGTGCCACATCCGTATCTTGTCTACAAGATGAAGATTTTACATGTTGGTCTCACACTTCGGGTACTGAGAGATGTGTTGAAAAATTTGAAAGCTATGTCTAATATCATGCAGTAGCGACCTTAGCAAACGCGGGGCCTGATTTTGATTGTTTTGACATGACCCCCCGTGAGTACAGAAACGGAAATAAATTTTTTAACAAGTTTTATATGATATTGAATATTGAACTTTGACGTTTTCTTCCATGATATTAAAATCTCTCTCTCTCTCTCTCTCTCTCTCTCTCTCTCTCTCTCTCTCTCTCTCTCTCTCTCTCTCTCTCTCTCTCTCTCTCTCTCTCTCTCTCTCTCGCAGCAGCAGCAGCAGAAAGGCTGAACATACTACTTTTTTGAAGGGTTCAAATGCCGAAATATACCTCCTTAAAAAGAATAAATGGCGTAAATAACTTTAAAAATCAAAGTATTCTAACAACGTTGAGGCTTCTCTAATTGGGTTAGTTTATTCCCTCCCCCCCCCCCATCAAACTGATAAATCAGAGATAAGTGCAAAAATATTACGAAACTGAACCAACGGGAAGTCGCGCCCTTTTTGCTGCTATAATTAAATAATTATTATATCAATCTCTCAACCAAATATTTTATCAAGACATACGCGATATCGTGATTGAGGATCATGTAAATTTATTGTTATAAATTTGTGTGGGATTGACTGTGCTCGCGAAAAGAAGTTTTAAAATGCAATTATATCCATGTCACCGCTACAACAAGTCTGATGGATATTTCGCAACGTGTGGGTATCAACTCCATTAAACATAACTACTATATTACAGTTATCTCTGATCTCTTTTGATATTTGTGTGTATCGCTGAGTAACATAAATTACAACTGTGTTTTTATGTCTGCTTTGAGAAAATATTCTAGCTCGATTTGATTGTTTGTCCAGCATCACATTATCGTATACCCCAAAATTATTAATAAATCCATCAAGGTCGTCTACGGATGGTTCTTCATCAATATCAGTTATAAAATTAATAATATCATCGCCATCTTCGTCCAACACCTTTGCATTTTCATGAAAATCTATAAGCACCTCATAAAATCTGTGATCATCAACTTATGGAGCTACTAAACATAACTTCTCCATCTCATTTTCACATTAAATAATAAGTGCGCCTGACTACTTCCAGATGGACCTTGTATTATCATTCTGATAGAATTTGGTAGCGGTGGATGATATTTGACTGGCTCTAGCTTTCGTGTTACTGAGAAATCGATGACATTCATGTTATATAAATATGATAAATAATATGGATTGATATTGTGTTCGATGTAGAGCAGATACTTCTATGAGTATGCTAGCAACAATAATAACATAAAATGCGCGCACTTACAGGTAAATGTTTTGGATGTAGTAGCAAAAAAATATACAAATTTATTTCCCATGACAGGTCAAGGAAAATTGGTAGTGATATCGCTACTTCATTTGGTAAATTACAAGGAACTCCAAGGGCTAAATACCCATGAGAAAAACAATCTTTCTGGATAAAATTATTCTGGTCCTGGTACCCGACTTGCAGAGAATTTATTTAGATATCAGCGTGTGAAGGAAATAATTCAGGTAACGAGATCTCGCGGAAGGGTTGCAAGATTACCAAGTGTGATAGCTGCATTAAAAAATGAAAATACTCCAACAACCAATATGAAACCTATTAATGCAATTATAAAAAAAGATATACCAACGTCATGAATTTCAAAACAAACAGTATTAGGTAATGTTACTGTAAGATATTTATTTGAACCTGGTGAACTTGAAGGTGGTAAAAAAGTGCGACTGATCCTTTTTGGAGTTGTACGGCACATACAATTTCTAATGTGGTAAGTTCCACGGGTAGACCTGCATTAAACAAATTTGATTCAACTCTTTCTCAGCGAGGAGTTGTACGTGAACAATTACAATTAATTGCTGAAGAGACAGTTACCACCGCTATCACTTAACTAGAAACGTGACGTCTATTACATTCAAGACAGGTCAACATCGTATTTTCGCGTGTATGACCAAGACTACTATCTTTTCTATCCACGGTAAATTGTCTTGGATTATTACTCTATTACATAACATTATACAATTACAGCTTGCACAATGATTAATCTGCTGTTGTTTCAGCGCTATGATAAATTCAACATCTAGATCAAAGTCGTAATTTTTTTGTTACTTTGTCTATAACCGGCTATTTTTTTCTTACTGTATCACTATCGCCTCGAAATTTATCGAGGAGCAACAGAGATGGTTAGCCCACCTTTTTTAAAAGGTCACATTTGCTAAACTAATGCTTCTTTAAAAATGGAAAAAATTACGTCAATGACGCAAACCGAAGCCTCTAACCGAGAGTTTTTGTAAATGTGTTAGTTCATTCTGTTATTGATTCCTGTCACCGTACCGTATATACTCGCGTATAAGCCGGTTCGCGTATAAGCCGACCCACCCAAACTGAATCGGTAAAACTGTTATAAAGTGCATGAACCACGTATAAGCCGACCCATAATTTTTAGACTACCGGTACATCACAAGATGCACAAAGTGAGTTCTGAATACGTTTATTTAGGCTAATCACATTATAAATAAAATGAAAATAAGAAAGCTAATTTATATGTTGAAACAAAAACAATTCTAAAGTGTTTAGTCTTAATGGAAATTTAATTAATCCTCATTCTAAAACCATGAATTATAAAAGTTCAGTCACTTTTAGAATCCTTTAAAATCGGGCTCTTTATCAGACTCGCCAAACAATTTACGAAACTCGGCTTCTGTTACGAGCGTGCTTTCATCATATACGTCGTCATTGTCATCATGGTCATCCGATAGTCCGGTTCATAAAACGAGAGCACCAGCTGGCTGATGCAACAAATTTTGAATCTGCCAAGTTATAGTTATTATTTTTCGCCATCTGCATAGCATGTAGACGAATTGCAGCCATTTCCGTACTTGCTTCTCGTTCACAAAAATTCGCGTGCTGCAGCACAGTTGTTATTTACTTCTGCATATTCAATAACGTTAAGTTTGAATGCTACATCATTTTTTTTGGGGGGGGGGGGGGGGCACCAGACAGATGCTAGCCTCCCCCCATCAAAAAAGTAAAAAAGTTTTTATGTGCATGTGTGTACTCCCCTATATGTTGTTTGTTATTTTTTATTTTGCATTTAACTCCCCATTTAATTTTTCCCCATCGGGGTTATATATTTGATAAGGGGTATTTTTTTATCCTAGTGTATTTTATGTAGATCCTTACTAGGTGGGAGTTGATCTACCCACAACTAGTATTCTACATTTGTTTGATATTGTTTGACCATGGCTAGTGGTCCCCTGATATCCTTGTGTTTGCTATTTGTGTTGGTGCTATTTGTGTGTTGCTATATATAAGTATATACTTTGTGTTTTTTTAAGGATTAGCCATTTTCTGTTCAAATTTTGACATAGTTGTCTTGCTTTGTGTCTTTCCTCCATGGGATGACACTTCCTCCACTTTATTTAATTTATTTTAAATTGATTTAACTTTTGGATTTTGTATAAATTGAAGTGTTTTAGTTAAAAGTTTAGTGTGCTTCAATTTATATTTAATAATATTTAGTCTTTTAGGTCCGTCTGCCTTGAGTCAGGAGCTGTACGAATTTATTTGGTTGTACAGTTCCTGTCTCAATTAGGGCTGTCCTTTAATTATTTATTTTAATTAATGTACAAAAAATTTCGAAATTGTTTATTTTTCCCTTTAATGGGAACCATGTCTATTACGGGAGATAGACATGGCAGAAAAGTATGGATTTAGTATCCAGAGAAGAAGTGCAGAATTTGAATAATTAAAGCTATTAGGGTGATATTTTCCAAACTCTGCCATAGGCCTGCTCACTTCGCGTAGCGCCATGTGATATAGCCCCATAGCGTCCTCATTATGTACTTTCCCCTGTCGTGTTTATGATTTTTATTCTTTTAATAGTAAATTTAAAAAAATGTTTTCAAGATTTGATTTTTTGGGGATTTTTTTAATAATATATATAAAATTTATATATATAAGATTATAATACTATTCCCTAACCTTCATCAGGGGTCCACCTTTTATTAGCGTACTCGTTATATAGTCCGTTATGAGTCGTATTAATTTTTTGTTAAAATTTCCGTCAAGGAAGAGTACTTGTGTTATCGTATGATATTTAGTGAATGGGGCATTTCTGCATAGAGGGCAGCTAACGGGGGTCTGAATCATTCGTCGTCTAAGTGCCACTTCGCATGTGAGCCAGGCGTTGTGGAGGTACGTGTATATTATACTCTGTACCTTTAGAGAGTTAATGTCAGACCAATGCCTCCAAACTCTGTTCCAGTTGATATGCGGGTTTTCTTATTCGACCTTGTTTTTAATCTATTTAGCTTCTAGTTCACAAATCCAGTCATACGTCTTATCCTTACTTAGTGCCCATAATTCTTTGTAATCCCTATACCTATATAAAATTTCTTTAGTCCCCCTATATAAATGTGGTGTGTCTATTTTCTTACTTAATTTGTTGTTCGTGCATATATCTTGTTTATTTGGCATTCGAATCCTAGCCAAAAAATGTATAATGCTTCCCATGGTGTTTGTGGAGTGTTACTTAACGTTTTAATCCTATTTATTATATTTTTACATTTAATTAGGAAGGGATTAGGTAATGCTAATCCCCCGTTTGTTTAGATCTATATAGTGTTGACTTTTTTATGTAGTGTGTCTTGTAATTCCATATGTAGTCTACTATATCGTTATCAATGGTTTTTAGTGTTTATTGTTGATGTCCACAGCGTTTAGTAAGTATGTCAAATTTGAATACATATATGTTTTTGCATCCTGTGACCGTTCCATTAGACTGAGTGGCGTGAGCGCCCAGATATTTGTTACTTCCTTTATTTTGTTTTTTACTTTTAGACAGTTTTCCTTTTCTTCGTTTACCCCAAAAAATATTCCTAGAGCTTTTACTCTGTTTTTGATTAAGTGTGGAGGTAAACCAGGGTGGTTTTCCCTCCAGTTTCCTATTTCCTATTTTTAGAATTTCTGTTTTGTCATGGTTTATTTTAGATCCCGATGCTTTCCCAAAAGCCTCATATACCTTTTGTAAGTGATGAAAGGAATTTGGATCATTTATGAAGTTCGTACAATCATCAGCATGTTGTAGCATCTTGAATTCCTCTTTTAGGTTTGGTATTCTTATTCATTTAATATTGGTGTTACTCCTGATCTTAATACTCAGGATTTCAATTGCTATTACGTATAATAGCATTGATAGTGGACAGCCTTGCCTCACTGATCTTTGAATTTCAAATTTTTCCGTTTTCGCCCCACTTACTTGTACATTCGCAGTTATTTTATTGTACAGTTATTTCCAAATCCAAATTTTTCCAGTACTTTTTGAGTGTAATTGTGTTCTAATCTGTCAAAAGCTTTCTCCTGGTCGAAAAGTACCATAGCACATTTCGAGTTTGACCCGTTTATAAAGTCTGTAATGGTCCTAATGTTAAGTATATTGTTATGTATTCTTCTATCTTTACCACCGCATGTTTGATTAGTGTTTACTATCGTGTTTATTCCGTTTTTAACCCTATTCGCTAAAGTTCTACTCAGTATTTTGTAAACTGTGTTAAGGAGGGAGATGGGCCTCCAATTTTTTAGGTCAGTTCTGTCCCCTTTCCCTTTATAGATGATAGTAATCAAACCCTTCCGTCATTGTGTTAGTCATTTTGTCATTTTTGAGCAATGTATTATTATATAAACTTTCTAAAATTGGTGCCACCTCACTTTGGAATTTCTAATAGAATTCCGCCGTGAGGCCATCTCGTCCTTGTGATTTACCTTTTGCAAGTTCTTTTATTGTGGCTTGCACTTCTTCCACAGAAATGAGATCATCATACAGTTTCTTGTGTTCTGATGAAATCTTTTCGCACTGTATGGAATTTAAGTATTGTGTGATTATGCTGTTGTCTATGTTTTGAGATGTTTAAAGTTTTGTATAAAAATTTTGAACTTCTTTCATTATTTCTGCTTTAGTTGTAACTTCCACCCCTTCTATTATTAAGATGTTTAGTGCCTTCTCCCCCTTTCCACTTTTCTTCCCGTTTATATAATTCCTTCGCCTGCTTGTATAGATGGTGAAATTTTCCCGTTCTAATTTCCGTTCCCTTTGATTCTCATTTTTCTATCTTTTCTAGTTGTTTGGAGTAGCTCTCCTTATCCCTTAATGATGTTGTTTCTTCGTTTCTTATTCTATTAAGTACTAATTTTTCTATATTTTTAATCCGTTTACGTTTAGTTGAGTGATATATTGCTATTTTTTTTAACGTTTTGTTTAAATTTATCCCAATCAGTTGCTATATCCGTTACATGTTTTACCTCTTCATTTGTGAGTATTTTAGGGATCTCTTCTTTTATTTCTTTAATTATTTGCTCATCATATAGAATTGAGTTGTTCAGTTTCCATTCACCCTTTCCCCATCTGCTATTTTTTATCACTATCTCCAGTGTTATTTGTTTGTGGCCAGAAATTTTGAAATCTAAAACTTTTGCTTTTTTATATGTTTTATTTCCAAAATCAGATACGTAAAATTTGTCTATTCTACTGGATCCTTTTATGCCTTGTCTTGTATAATCATGTGTATATTCAGTACTTAGTAGATTCAAGTGTCTATACACATCAGTTAATTTAATTGATTTTATTAATTTCCCCATTATTACCATTGATGTTAGGTCTTTGGTTGTTAGATTTCCAGTTCGATCTATATTTTCTCCCACCCAGTTATAATTGAAACTATTTAGGTAGTTATTTAAGTTTATTATGAAGTCATTGTGACTTTACCTATTTGCTGGAACGTATACATTCATAATATGTAATTTATTAAGTTTTAAATGTATTACTCTTCCCTTTAGACTATTATCTTCTTTCATTCTTTCCCAATTTTTTTTCATATTTACACTGAAATAAGCTAGCGTGCATTTTTACGATACCGTAGAATTTAATGATCACTGATTAGCTGAGGGTTAAATACTTGACTAGAGATTACTAATATGGCAGTTCTTTTGGAAAATACACGTATTTCCGTGGTTCAAATAACACGTATGGCTGTATTTCTGGTGGATGGACATCTGCCAAATATATATCAAGTACTTTAAACCATGTTTTTCATTCATTATCCTACTACTTAAGTTAGAAAAAAAATATTTGTTTTACTTCACGACAGGACAAATCTTATCAGCCATGTGGTATTATTAGGCATGTGAACTCATTTGGCGATCGACGGAAACAATAAATAAATACTGGAAATCGAGGGGAAAAAAGCATTATAAATTTCAGACTTGAACCTTGACCCGCAGATAAGCCGACCCCCCTTCTTCCAGGCCTTATTTTTCCCCTAAAATGCTCGGCTTATACGCGAGTATATACGGGTATGTTTATTTTTTTAATTATACTCAAGATGTTTACCACTAAGACACTTATTCGAGGTCACACCCTCGATGATGCTGTAAATTAGATCATTGTGATATCAATAATGGTTGGTGAAGCATTAACCAGTCGGTGGGCATGAGAAGGACAAAAGGCAATACAGAAAATTTTTACCAGTCCGTGATTGTGTCAGACAAAAATTTATAAGCGCGACAAGAATCTCAAGTTGAATTTGCAGAAGATGCTGAACAATTATTTAAACCTGTCACAAAAGCTACTGAAACAGCAGCAGAATGGGAGAACATACTAGGCTCAATCGTCATTTGCCTAAAACATAACCTTCCTACGAAATATAAAAAAATCTTAAACAAACCCCCCTAATTTACTGAGATTTTTACCTAAATTTTATGCAGCCGGTTTATCCTGCTGACGACCAAACTGAAGTCACGCCCTCTTTGCTGCTACACATTAGCCAAATATTTTATCGATACATGTTATTAAATCATTATATGTATATCAATAAAAATATGTCAAATATCGGAGAAGCATATACTACTAGATTAGCTCGAGAACGCCAGGAAGCAATAAAAAAAATATATTCCTTTGAGAGATTCGCTTCGAAGAAAACTTCAAGAACGCCGGGAGTCAAAACGTAGAAGGTACAGAAAGATTATTTAAACCTATTACTGCAACAACTGGGAAAGTTATATGGGGAGATATAACCGATCCAGAAAAAAAGAAACATCTTCTTTGGACAATACAAGAAACCGCTCGGGCAACGCAAGAGATTTTACAAGATCTTCCAGCTAAAATAGCTGCCGCACAACCTTAACAAGATATTGATAAAATTTACACTGAAATAGCTGATGTGAAAGTAAAACTTGCATCTAAACCTAAAGCAAAAAGAGATGTTGAAATGATTAGTAAATTTAAGGAAGGTATTATTGAAAATTTAAAAAATGTCAAGGAAGAAGATTTTCATCGTTTTGCATATAATAGTCTTTCTCGAAAATCTGAAATTTTAAAACCTAAATACGCTAAAATAAATGATGATAATTTTTAAGACGATTATTTTGTGTGTTTAATAATAAACCTAGCGCTAATATTACCGATCCATTATATAAAGATTTCATGGATAAAGTAAATTATTATCGTCGTGAAGATCAACAACAACCTTTGCATGAACGGGGACCCCACCCCTAGTATCAAGTATCAGCTACCTTCACCTCTGCAACAAATAGAGTAACAAGGGATGATGTTGGAAGCTGACAAATTTAGAAGTGATGAAATAAAAGAAAAGTTGAAACAAAAAAATAAACAGGCGGAACAAAAAAGAGAAAAGTTGAAACAAATAGGAAAAGAGAGGGAACAAAAAGAAACCAAACGGCAGGAGAAATTATGCTCTTCACTAGGTACGGAAAGGGATCCTGGTGATGACTCTTCTGGCGCTACTACAGGAAGTGGTTTGGGAAATGATCCTATCACATGCCCTGACAAGCATCATCGCTGACGTGGATAAGTACAATCACCGTTTGAAAACCGATCCCGAGCTTAAACGAATCGCGGAACGTTACAAGTTGATGAACCATTGAACCCCCGGGATAGTTTGTATGGACAACGGACGAATGTCACCTGTTTGCTGTACCAAGAGGACGAGAAGAAGAGAGAAGAAATCAAACACTTGGACGTGTGTTTGCTGTATCTTTACGTGTGCAAATACCGTCACTTTCCCGTAGGGCACCCACAATTGATAGCGGAACACAATGACCTGGACAACAGTCGACAGTACGAAGGCTTGATCGAATGCAAAGTCTTGCCTCTCACGCACTTGTACCATCCCGTTTTATCTCACCTTCACTTTAGACCACGTGGATAAAAACGAAGGAAGGCGATCGTTTGCCAAAGTGATATTAAATTGCTTGTGGGGTAAAATGGCACAACGACCGTCTTTACCCAAGACATAGTATTTGTCCGAACCTTCCCGCTATTTCCAGATCATTCACGACGAAACCAAATACATGAAACACGTGGATGTCCTTCGTGAGGACTTGATCTTAGTCAATTACGAAGAAGAATAAGACTTTGTAGAAGCCTAACAATTTGGAAATGTCATCATTGCGGCTTACGTGACAGCCCATGCTCGCTTAAAATTATACGAAGTTTTAGAACTGTTAGGAGATCGCGTCCTGTATTTTGACACGGGCAGATGTGTCTACATCAATCGCCTCGGTCAACGTCACCCTGACATCGAAGGAGACTGTTTAGGATCCTGGACTGATGAACATACCGACGACAATATTCTAAGTTTTTCAAGTGGCAGTCCTAACAATTACGGTTACGAATACCGAAACTGTCAAGGAGAAATGTACACCGAATGTAAAGCGAAAGGATTGACTCTCAATTATCTCACCAGTCGAATTGGGAACTTTGACGTGCTAAAAGAAGTCTTGAAGTCTGGACAGGATGCAACCTTTAAAGTGATCACCCACGAACTGCACAAGATCGTACGCTTACACACACACCATATCGTCAGTAGGTCGTTGTAAAAGGTCTATCACGTCGTGTACAAGAAGAGAGTGTGGCTTCCCAATCACTTCACTTTACCGTACGGTCACGTCGATATTGGACAGCATATAAAAGGGACACCGTTCAAGACCGATAGTTCATTGTGACTAACATTGCCAATCAAGAAAGATGAATCTTTTCACACACCAAGTATCGAGTGTAAGACTCAAGTCCAACAAGAAACTCGAGTGCGATGCTGTGCCGAACGATCACAACACCAATCAGCACCACATCTTAGTTGTTTATTTACTAACGCCATGGATAACTATGTGCAACCAGTCAGACTTCCAGACTAAAAGACTTTAGCTTATAGACACTCTGATATCACCCAGTATACAAAAGGGACGACTTCCTAAAACGTCACCTCATTGCGAAGACAAACACCGAGAAAGATGAATCACTCTACGCAGCTGAAAAAAGCGAAAGAACACAATCTCTTACCTCTTTCACCACCATACCGTCACAACAAAGCGCGTCCAAGAAGGAAAACAATTCAGCTGAAATAAAGGAGTATTTTAGCATCCTAATGACAGCGACTTCGAGAAAATGTAATACAGCTTACACCACACGGTGAAATTTAAAGACTTTGCATCTGACGTTCCAGCTAAGAAATCAGCAGGTTTCATTACGGACTTATTTGACTCACTATTAGAGGAACTGAAACGTCAGTTTCAAGTTAGCTATTGAGGTCGTTTGAGCCTATCTATGTATCACGACAGTCTGAAATATTCTGTATGTGTCGAGTTGAGTACACCTGCATAATTAACTTCTTCCCAACTAGTGAGGTCTATTGAAAACGTGCAGACGATGAGAGAAAAATTTGACACCCCCGATGGAAAAGTGACCATTCATATTGCATACGTTGCATCTCCATGGGAAGAAGACAATAACCGCCATAGATCTGCTCATCGATACGTTTACCTTGCGCAATGGACATTACAGCAGATTTACGAATGAAAGGGGGTACGTAATGGGAAACATCTATGCTGGGACGCAAGTGGTAGCTGACCAGATTTTAAACAATGTGTGTGTGACGGATATAGAGAGCAACATGAACTTTCTTCTATTTGATTGTTACTTGTTTTGGTTTAGCTTTCTTCTTAAAAATGAATATTAATTGCTGTATGAAAAGTGTCATTCTTATATGAAATGCTTATGCGTTGTATGTAGAGTAAGGTCTTTTTTGAAGGCATAAACTTTAATTTTAAAAGTATTTTTTCTATATCCAAGAAATAGATAACATGTGAATAGATTTGTCCATTGTCCAGATTTGAATGTTTTAAATGGATAGTGCTTAGACTAAAGCACAGGCCAGAGAGCCCATGTATATACTTGAATAAATGTTTTGAACCCATATCGTAAACTTTTATTATCTGTTGGTCTTTCTTTAGAAGATCTCTGTCCTCTTTTCTGTGTGTTTGGATGTTATTTGTTTCTGTATGTCTATGTTTGTCTCTATCAGCCCCTTGTCCCTACACGTACACTTTACCCTATAAATAGTTTTGACTCTATAAACACAATGACGTCACCAATGTTCAATTCCCTTAGAACTCCAGCTGACATTCCCATGTTAAACTCCCATTAACACCAATTTTGATATATCCATTTTTAACGTTAAGGTCCCAATGACGCTAAAGTGATCACAGTACAGCCTGAATATTTGATGAGCTTTAAGATTTAGATAGTACACAAGTTTCATAATTACTACATTGGAATCTGCATGTTGCAAATGATATGGTAGGACCACATTGGAAAGAATGACCCTGAGCAACGGAGTGGCTGTTTCCCATTACGTTGTACTCGACGACATTAAAGTAAGCAAACACTAAGGTCGGTCCTACTTTCATTTCAATAGGGGATGGAAAATAATTGAGGAATTGTGTGCGTGTGAGAGAGAGAGAGAGAGAGAGAGAGAGAGAGACAGAGAGAGACAGAGAGAGAGAGAGAGAGAGAGAGAGAGATGTTTTGTTTCTATTCAGAATAATAAATAAACTTGGCGAAAAGATGATGGACAGAGTGTTGCTGTCCAAAAAAATATAATCTTATAAGATGAGATAGTATTTATTAGACCAGTGCATGTTGGTGAGTTTTGTATATTTCAAAACATATCGTTAAATAAACCCGCCAGTCATTTAACTGTATCCTAAAAAAATTCTCAGGTTATAGAGATTCAAATGGGGATTAGCTTCCGCTGTTTATTGGCTTTGTAGGTCAGGATCATTTTGTCAAAGTGTTCTTGAACTTTTACGCTGAAGATTTCTACGACGCGAGTGGTTTAAGACTTGAACAGTATTCCAGATTTTCCCACTCACTAAATGCTGAGAACGGTCTTCCAGAACGTGTACCATTTGCTATGGATTCTCGACCATGATTATGACGACGAAACCGACTCAGGATTGTAGGAGATGACAGAGAAACTTTATTCAAGTCGGTCTTGATGTCATTCGGAAACCTCCTTAAGAGCGCTCGAATTTTAGAGATTGCTCAGTTGCAGAATTCTTACTACTTGTCTGATATAGTTACGTTACTTTCATGTTCCTGTGTTACACCACTCATATATCTGTGCTGTCTGACGTGCAGCACTGTTCCTGGAGATAATTGTATACAATGTTGATTTAGCAATATTTAGGTATGAGATTCATAGGCAGGTTCAAAGAGACAACAAATTGTTCAAATATGTTTACAAATAAAAAACGTTATTTCTTCAGCACAATTTTCGCCACCAATCCAAATTAAGGATATAAGAGAGATAACCTTGTGCATGTACTGTTAAATGATTGAAAGGTTATTTCCCTTAGTCTAATCTCTAGAATCTGGGGTGTAGTTCTAGTCTATTTTTAGAACATTTTTTCCTCTCTCCTTTTGGTGGTGATAGAAGAGATATATTGATGCATCTTTGGTATGGATTTAAAGTTAATTGTTTATTCTTGAGAATAGGAGCTCTGAGAGTGGTTGTCTCTATGTATTTTGGCGACAGTGCACACTGTGTAATTAGGCCTTAGTGATGATCCGGAAGTGAAATCAGTGTTCTGTGTACATGCTGCTCTGTTTACAGTGCAGCCACTCAAAAAAATGCCACATCAACCCTTGACAAGAATTTCACCGTGAAGTCATCTTTAGGTGTATTTTAGATTTTCATATGATTTGTATTGATTGTCACACTGTGGAAAGGCCAGTGCTGAGAAATATATGTAGAGAACATATAGTAAAATTAATTGTGATGTATGGCCACCTGCTCTCGAATGTTCGCTCAACGTCGATAGTATGTCATAATTTCATGGTTTTTGTTTGGTAGTCATATCATTATAGATGTTGTAATGCGCTTAGAGCTTCTAAAGATTAGGCGCTATACAAAGTCCTTATTATTATTATTATTATTATTATTATTATTATTATTATTATTATTATTATTATTATTATTATTACTATAAGGGCGAAAACAAACATTATTCAAGCTGTTATGTACAAAATAAATGAATTGTAGATATATATTTTTGTATCGATGAACAACAGAATGAGAATTTATGGAAGAGAACAACATTAAAAGTATGTTTAGAAAAAAATAAAATTTTCGTCTGTCAGAAAGATTTGTCCTTTGCAATTATAATATTTGTTGAAGATGGCTTTAAATTAGACAGTCTGAAAAAATTAAAATAGACAAAAACCAATGTACAGTGGATTTACAGAGTTAGTGCAATTTTATGATCGATGCACACATTTCAATCAAACAAGCTAAAAACACCCACGGTAATATAATGTTTATATTGATACCGATTCTTTGTGCATTTGTACGGAGACAGAAAATTTTTATAAAAGCCTTAAAACATCATCACAATATCTGAGAATATTAACTTTGCCATATAAATTATCTGGTACACAGGTGCTGAATAAAACGAAGCTCATGGCCTTAGAAAGGATGTTAATTGAAAATGCTTTCCGTGGATAAGGTCAAACTATTAATCATTCTGAACTAATAAAAATGAAGAAAAAAAATTGTAAGGGATAAAAAGAATAAAAACTTTAATATTTATAAAGATTGTTTATTTAAACTAGAGTAATACCTTGAAATGAACTTGGTCAGTTCATGCAATCACCACACACACACACACACACACACACACACACACACACACACACACACACTATGAATTATACTTTTAACATCAAGCCAAGTGAATCCAATATTAATGCACAACATAGATACCACCTGCATAACTAATTTCCGTGTTGTTGTTCAAGAAATAGTTTGTGGCTTCTTCGGACTGTTTGATCACTTGAAACATTATATATGAGAGACCTTCAATATTCACTGTCTCTGATTCAATCGTCTCCAAAGCACGATTCATCAAGTTTTAACTATTGTCGATTGTTAAATGTCTTGCTATTTGCAATGCTTGTTTGTTATTGTTTAAAGATTTCAATATTTGTGAGGGGCCCCGAGTGGCTGAGTGATGTTAACTGTCATTAAAGCGCTCACTGTTACTGATCACTATCGCCACACCTCTGTGTGGGTTCAAGTCTCTGGCTCGGCTAATATATGGGTACGTGAGAAAGCTTGCCAGTAGCGTCTCGTGGGTCGGTGTTTTTTTCCGGGGTTTTCCCGGGTTCTTCCTCCACCATTTATACTGGCCGCCATGTATAGCCTATATTGTGCTGAGAAATGACCTTAAACCTCACAACAACAACAACCACAACAACAAGAATCTCTTTGCGAACTGTTTATGTTCATTTAAGATCTCTTTCTTCATTTACAAGCAATGTTTTTGTAGATATGAAGTTATCTTCGGTTTTACAGTACTATTCTGTTCAGCAGACATTACTTTAATTACAACATAATTGCAATTGCAATTGACGACCAAGGATATGGTGTAATTGTAACTGTACTTGCAAATGAGTATTCAATTTATTGAGTAATTGTAATTGTAATTGATAGCTGCAAGCACATCTTACTTGTAATTGTTACTGCTACTGTTTCTCCAGCTTCTTCTCTCCATGTCTTAACATCCTTCAACCATTGATTCTCTTGCGTCTTAGTTTTGTATCGACTGACTTATGTATGTGTGTATATCAGCTGCACGACATTTATTATCTGCGAGATAATATATGCTATAGTTGTAGTTTAAGTCATTGTCACGTTGTAAACATTAATCAGATTTCAATAAGTAGATGTTAGACCCTGAGGCTGTAATTTTGCGCTGTCAATATAGATGAAGGTCAATTCGGCAAACAAAGTGTCAGGCCAGATTGACTTAGTCAAAACTAGTGAAGCGCTTTATTTTTGCCAATGCCAGTTACGTAACATTGTTCACAGGGAGGTGGAACAAAGAGCATCAAGGGGGGGGGGGGAGTGGTGGTCGTAAATCCGTCCTTAACAGCCTGTTGGGAGGGGCAGTGTCTGATAATTATTTGAATCAAAATCCAGCCGAAAGCAAGGTATGGATAACATTAGAATCGCAAGTTTAAATGTATTATCTTGAGAACTAAACGCCG
Organism: Unio delphinus; assembly: GCA_029339505.1. Taxonomy (NCBI): domain Eukaryota; kingdom Metazoa; phylum Mollusca; class Bivalvia; order Unionida; family Unionidae; genus Unio; species Unio delphinus. The sequence goes on from JAQISU010000278.1 coordinate 7,314,614, forward strand.
GTAGTTGATAAACCCATCCTGAGGAAAGTACAAGGAAAGAAAAGCTACTCCGACGTCATTCGATTATGGCGGGAAACTCGTTATTCTGGGAATAACCAGGAGCTTCATTACAGGAAGCTTTTAGGGACCAGAGGGAATTACCTTAGTGCATTTGGTCTGAGTCTCAGGGAGACAAAAGGGAAGGAAGAACGGAGGGAGAAGTTAGAAGGAAGTTTTAGGGACCAGAGGGAAGTACCCAGCGCAGTTGGTCCGAGTCCCCGGGAGACAAGAAAAAGGAAGATCGAAGGCAGAAGTTGGACGGACTGGAGGGAGTCGGATTACCAGTTCAGGAAAATTATACTGATGAGTAGGAACACAGGACAGGAGGAAAATCTATCACGCTAATTCCAATGATGAAATAGGCCGTCAATTGGTCGAGTGAAAGATGAGTGATATGTTTTATTTTGAATTTTATTTGAGGGATGAGTGTTATTGAATTATATTAAATTGTTATTATTTGAATTTCAAATTTTGTGTAATCATTAATTTAACTGTCGGCATCGCTGACTTGGGGCTCGAAGCTTTGCGTCTCTCTATCACAACTTCAATTTCTGGCCAAAACGAGTCAGGGTGGGTCTTCTGTAATAATAAATATAATATTGGGAGTACCCCACCCCAACCTAAAAAGCCAACCTCTACAGTCATTATTAGCATTATGACCTAGTTTGCACCCGTACCGTTTGTTTGTTCTGTCTATATTTAAATTTATAATCAGTCTAATTTCCCCCTGAAAAATATCATGTCATTGCATATTTTAATGCAAAAAATACGTTGAATGCTAATCGTGAACGTCTGTCAAGTTTTGATATCCATTTATTAATTTATATTGCGTGCTTGACCTTTGTCCGTGATTGAGGGTATAGTTTTGGCCTACTTCACGTTTTCCATTTTTTTCCCAATGTTTTCTTGGATTTAAGTTTAAGACTTGGGTTTTAACCTGAGAAAATCTATCGCCTAATTGATTTCTGTTACAACATTTATTGGAATTTAACTCCAAGACATGATTTTGAGTATCATTTTGATGGAATTAATTAACATCATATATACAATACAGGGTCAGGCGGCAGTCCGTATAAAATGGTCTAGGTAAACCTATATTACTCATGCTTTGAGCTCAATCTGTGATGTCATTAACTGATATGGTCAGACATAATTAAACAAAATTTCATGATATAAATTATTCATTGGCATTCTACATTGCTCATATAGTTTTTGAAATAAACCGATATTTTGGAGTTATTGTGGATTATTTCTTAGACTCTTTGATTTATCTCATTATCGCGAATCAAGACCAGTGATTTGTCAGTAGATTCAAGATTCAAGACCATTGATACATCAGCACATTCATGACTATTGTATTTAATTCTAAATGTTCTTTATACTAGGTCATGAGGTATATTATTTAATATATTTGGAGATTGAAGATACACTACTGTAGTTGCAATATCGCTTGTTCGTTTGGTGTTGCTCTCTCTTTGGGCTGTTAGTTCAATACTCATTAGATTTTAGTTCTTTTGAGTTAGATTTTGGACACATTGTCATTGTACCATTGGACGTATAAAGAGAGAAATTTTTTTCCGATGAGAACTCAAATATTAATCTTATAGCATATATCACTGATTTCAGTTAAAGTTGTCAATGGTTTGTGAAGTAGCATCATCTCATCTTCAATCTACTCATTATATCATCATTGTAGATTCTACACGTGTGAAGCATATTTACAAGATGAAAATGCCGTTTGGAATGAAAAAGGATCCATCAACGAACATGAAGGTGTCTGATGAAAATACTTTTGACACTTCTACAACGATACCTGGAAAGATCGCTTGAAGCATTCTAATTTTCTCAGATCGACTCAGTTATGCAAATCTAACTGATAATTAAAGCAAACCGGATCTTTACCGGGCTTGTGGTACCATTAAAGGAAAAATGTGGGTGTAACAGAATTGTTACCGAGTGGATGGTGGATTAAATGAACAACACAAACACAATATGTGAAAGAAAATATAAATTTATGACATAAATTATGAATGAAAAATAATGATGTATCAACACAGTAACTCATGCGTTCAACCCACAGTTACACTCACAACCATTCACAATACATGAATAAATTAAATATTAATACAAAATAAAACACAGATACAAAGGAATCTCTTGGACTATACACAGATCCAAGGAACCTTTACAAAAGTTATATTACCGCAAGTATAAATTGCATACAAAACATCAAACTATACTATCGCACGTATGGATTGCGACAACTAGCACGAACATATACATGTATTTAATCAAGTTGCTAACTTTTATTGAGATTCATGTAATCCCTTGAAATACTACTGTGATTTGAAGTAACTATGTAAATATAACAATGTATTCAATTGTACTACAATTGCAACACACACATGTGTCTTCGACCCTGTATAACCGTACGATTCACCAACTGTTGAATCGCCGCCCAGTTTCCCCGAATACCTAGGGTTGACCAATACTTTTATCGGCCGTTTGCCCTTCACGGATCCACCACAGTTATACGTACAGACAGCATACAGCATCTACTAGAACCAACGTTCCCAAATACCTAGATGCCACCCCGGATGTTTACACCTCTAGACAGCTCCGACACTCAGACTTCTAGATTTCCGGATATTTACAAATGTAGACAGACAGACAATCCGACAGACAGACAGTCAGATACCTCAATTTGATCTCACAATCAAATGGCACAATTAATCACATTCAGCTACTATTCAGATACGTTCAGAGACGTTCAGCTTCAATCAGATACGTTCAGAGACGTTCAGCTACAATCAGCAACAATTTCAGAGATGCTCCGCTACAATATCAGAGACGTTCCGCTACAATATCAGAGATGCTCCGCTACAATATCAGCTACGATATCAGAGATGTTCCGCAACAAATCAGCTACGATACGAAGTCAGGCACATGCAAATCGTTCCACGCCGATTACCTTGGAAAAAAACACTTATTCACCCCAGGTAACGCATGTACGACGAAACAAAAAAAATGGTGAGATTTGTTTGTAATTCAAGAAAAAAAATTCAATTTTCGCCTAATTCTGTGACAGTGGGACACGGCCACGTTAAGGCCATATAATTAAGGTCAAATCTATCTATGCATTCTCTGGTCCAATGAGAACAATACAACTGATACGAATTTTGGGTATGGATGGAGATTATCGGAAATGGTTTGCACAAATATTTTTATTATCGGAAATGGTTTGCACAAATATTTTCATAATTGCAGAACGTCTGAAAAATATTTTGAGTATATATCCTAGTTTCACTTGCCTGCCAAGTATCAGAAATATTTTGATAAATACTGTAACAGAATTGTTTCCGAGTGGGTGGTGGATCAAATGAACAACTCAAACATAATATGTGAAAGATGATGTAAATTTATTAAATAAATTATTAATGAAAAATAATGATGTATCAACACAATACCTCATGCGTTCAACCCACAATCACACTTCACAACCATTCACAATTTGAAAATAAAATTAAATATTAATTCAAAATGAACACAGATCAAAGGAACCTCCTGGACTGCACAAATGTTTCAAATAAAAAGGGAACCTTTACAAAAATTATATTATCGCACGTATGAATTGCAATCAACCTCAAATCATATTATTGCACGTATGAATTGCGATAACAAGTACAAACAACTATATGTATTAAGTCAAGTTTCCAACTGTTCTTGAGATTTTCATGTAATTCCTTGGAATACTACCGAGATTCAAAGTAACTCCGTGTAAATATATCAATGCATTCAGTTGTAACCACAATTGAAATACACACATGCGTCTCAACCCTGTACAACCGTACGATTCAACAACTGTTCAATCGCTGCGCACAGCTTCTCCGAATACCTAGGGTTGACCCAATACTTTTATCGGCCGCTTGCCCTTCACGGATCCACTACAGTTATACGTCACACTAATGTACATACAGCATACAGCACCTATTAGAACCACCGGTCCCAAACACTTAGATGCTACCCCGGACGTTTACACCTCTAGACACCTCAATTTGATCGCACAAAAAAATGGCACAATCAAACAGCACAATCACGGCACAATTACGGCACAATCAACCCTTTGGCTGGAGAAAGAAAATGACGAGCTATCTCTCCTTTGACAAGGTACTTTTGACTCGTAATCTTTTTAGAAATTTTCTGCCTTATATATCCCCAAATAGGTGAGCAGAATTCAGGGCAAAATTCCGGTGCACCCCGTGATTATAATGTTCCTGACTTCAAGTGATTTCCAGCCAGGTACTTGTAAGTCGCTACACTTCGCTTACCTTGAAAAACACTTATTCACCCCAGGTAACGCATGTACGACGAAACAAAAATGGTGAAATTGGTTTGTATCCAAGAAGAAATAAATTCAATTTTCGCCTAATTCTGTGACAAATACAAGCCATACTTCATAGTCCAACTGTTTGTTTGGCTCCTAATTTCAGTCAATTATTTTAAATGTTTCGTGATGCGAATTATATAGTTGTTGGGGTATTGAGTCAAGAAGAAAAATGGCACGAATCATCCTGTGTACATTCTTCTAGTACATCTAAACAGGCAACAGAGAATTGATCAGCAATCAAGAAGGAATAATTGGCTTTCATATGGTTTTCGAACGCTTTGAAGTGTGTATATGTTCAGACCCTTCTCACTTAGTGTATTCAGTGATCCCAGTTACTTTCATTTGAAAATTAAAAGCACAAATCTGATATTGATGAGATAGAGTTTGATGCTGCAGGAATAGAACATTGACATTAGGTACATCAGAACAAAATATAATTTGATTGCAGATGCACTTTACTTGTGTAGAAATATAACATTGCTTTATTTTCTATACAGTTTTGTATAATAATATAGTATCATAAGCATATTTGACTAACATGTTAAAGAGATCACTTAGTATAAATCTTTATTTGCTTTTACGAGGGGAGGTGTTATATATATCTACTTATATATTTTGTCATGGCATTTATTTGTGATTGCGGGTAGATTTTTGACCAAGCGAACGTTCGTTACATTTTTAAAGAGTTCCGTGGAAGCAATTACTGTTGTGTTCAGCTATAAATTAAAAGGATTGGAGGTAGAAAACGCTCATTGACATGTTTTGGGATTATTGTGAATTCATTCAAAGACATTCTGGATTATATGATTGTGATATATAAAGAGTAGCGGGACATCAGTATTTTCAAGAATATTGATGCTTCAGTACATGCATGACTATCAATACATTGTGGCATTCAAGATTTTTGGAATTCTGTTGGACATGTTACACTGTTGTACTTTCGATATGACATTTAGGATTATTTTGTAATTAGTACACACTATTGTAATTGTCTTTTAAATTTTTACTTTGTATTCTAATGCAGTTGTTGCATTTTACTAAATGTGATGGCTTCGCATCTCTTAGTTATTTATTTTAACATCACAGAATCGTAATTATTGACATTCAGTCTTTGTAAGATACTTCTTTTTAACTGCTTGAAAAGTCGATTACCTTTACAAGACACAAAGTCAACGTAAGCACTGTTTTTAATAGGTAGAGACTGATATAAACATTACATAACATCTTTAGATAAATTTTTGTGTTATTGATTTGGTAAATGATAAACTCATTGGATTTCAAACGTTCAAAATAAGTAAATCCATGTTTCACCACATCTGACAATCTCATTCAAGCGTGTCTGGTCACGTTTTCATATTCGTCAAGTAGCAGTTTGAATATTTCAACCCAGCTGCATTTGACTAACTGTAAACAAATGCACAAGTCCTTCTGGGCTTCAAAGAGTCTTCGATTTAAAAGAATTAAATTATTGTAAATTAATGCCTGTGATAAAAAAAAACAAATACATCTTTATCAGTTGCCCCATTAACAACGGTCACTTTCCACTCATCAGTTGAAGACAACGGTCTTCCAGAACGTGCGCCATGATCTACGGATTCGCCAAAAAAAAACCTCAAAACAATAGACACTTTCCCATTGCACGATATCCCATCCTAAACAAATAAATGTTAGCATGTGAATTTTTCGGTGACCGTATCGCAATTCCAGAATTGAAAAAAATAAACAAGACTTCCGAACTAAAAGAATACATTTGTACTGAACCAAATACAGCCTCATCATGGATCATGTTTATTTTAAATTTTGTTTGACAAATATATAAAATTCATCTGCATATTATTTATTGGATCATTCGGATTATTACTTATGCCTATCGGCTTAAAAATTAGATGCATATATTCAGCTTTATTAAATTTACTACTCCCGTCTCTCTCTCTTCAACATATATAATAATATTATAAAATGTTATCATGTTAAAATATGTTAATATATGTTAAAATACTTGTATTATGTTTGGAGAAGGTTAATTAAGTTGTTTGATCCTATGCACAATCCCATTGTATCATACAGTGACGAAAAACTATTTAAACTAACCAGTCTTGTATGTTTATACATTGCGAGAGTGTAGGATGATATTTATACACTGATTGTCTGTTTTATAGGCCTATGGACACAGAGAAAATGATAATATACATCTGAGCTGCATTGAAATTTTGTGTGAAAAAATAAACGTTTGGAGAAGAATATGCAGATTCGCACAATATTCATTACAGAATTACGTTTAACACGTTACAAGATTCTGTCTTTAGCTTGCGTCACACACTGTAAAAACTGTTGTAGCAAACCAACGGCTGCGGATGCATATTTTAAATCAATTTCCAAACTTTTTAATTTCAAAGATTCTAAGAAATTTGAAATGTAACGCTTTTATACAAGTATACAAGTATTAAGGAATACCCCCCCCCCCCATAAAAACAACAAACAAACAAAAGTAGTAATGAGTTTATTGTTTGTTATTTTGTAGCAACCCTTCGCCAAGCACAACGTGCTGATGAAGGATAGTGAAACTTCCATACTGCACTATTGATCTTCACTGTATTTAACCACAAAACCTTTCCTATAAGTGTGTGTGTGTGTGTGTGTGTGTGTGTGTGTGTGTGTGTGTGTAAGCATGTTCTTCCTATGAAATCTGATATCATTTCAAGACGCCCACACTCGTACTTAAATGTTGCTCCATGTATCACAATATCACTTTCGCATTGCCTTTAGCATCGATGCTGCGTATTGGGAACGAAAGTTTCCTATGTTTGCTTTTATCTCTATCGAAATTTTAGTGTTGGCGTATATACATATCATCCAGGGATATCATTTCAGTTGTTTCAGAGGGTGGGGTAAAACTTGACGGGCTTGTTAATTTTCGTGTATAGGTTACATCAATTTTGCAACACACGCAAATTCATTCAGCAAATGCACATGCCCTCCCCAAACGACGTTCCTGTTACCTACACACTTTGCATGTGAAATGTATGTAATTTGACCACGCAGCTCCTGCCCCATTGACTAATCTTCCGAATTAACAGCTGTGAGCATTAGTTATCTCCTCGACCATATTTATATAGTCAATTAGTCATTTATTTACTTGATGAAATGTTTAGTTATCTACAATTTGATAACGATAGCTGCGTTAAAAAAAAAATAATTTTATAATAGTTTGGTGTTAACTCTTTATTAGCAGATTGGTTAAATCTAGCCAAATTAAGTCAAGTGGTTCAAGGCATTTACATTGCAAATAGTCGGTGCTTTCTTTCCCATAGGTGAATGTCCTGGGAAATGGAGCAATGGATTAGCACAAAGGCTATTTAAATAGTAGGAACTTATTTTCCCATCTATGAATATAAGCTTTAATGTTCACCAAGTCCCTAAATATTCTATCGGTTCATGATGACCATATATGCACAGAGGAAAATCAAACTGGAATTATACTTAACAAGTTGTGATTGGAAGGCTTAATATGTCAATTAGATCAGATGTGACTTTGTCTAGACGCTGAATCTAACACCTAAGCAATATCGGCATCATTGGATGAAAAATACTTGATGACCTTGACCTCGAAAACATTGGAAGCACTATATGGATCTAAAATTGTATTGTTATAACGCAATACTTATACAGTGTAAATATAATATTCTGTAATTTTTTAAAGTAGATAAGACGATGTTGGAAATCAAAATCTACAGTATGTACTAGCTTATAAGTCGAGTATAACTTCAAACAGCAATGACCGTCATTTTCCGTCGCCTAAGGCGCCATTATTTGTACTCTTCATCCTCTACCCAATTCCGTTGGTTTTATTAGACGCTCTAATCCATTTTATTATATATTTCATAGTAAGTTAATTGAATGCATCAGTGAGAAAAAAATGGTATTGTAAAATTAGCGATATCGCTTTTAATGACACAGTGGCGATATCATATTTGGAACTAATTTATAACTATTTAGCAAATATATCTACCAATAAAATTTTAGTGGAACCTTCATTTACATGATTAGGTCTATTTCATATTATTCTTTGTTTGCTCTCTCTCTCTCTCTCTCTCTCTCTCTCTCTCTCTCTCTCTCTCTCTCTCTCTCTCAAAATGTATTTATTTGTAATATATGTGTTTGTGTGTCATCAAAATCAGGCGAGATGTTCGATCATAACGGCTCCATTTTTGTAAAAAACAAACTAAAAACGATTAGTTTAATTTCGGAAATCACCACTGGCAGAAAAGTCTCCTTTTCGTTGAGTAAACAGTCACTTAAAAAAAGTTTCAATGTCCAATGATGTTAAAAGTATATCAATGCAAAACTTCACTAAAGAAGATTTTATGACATTATCGAGTAAGGACTTTATCGATGTATGTTAACCTGATACTATCAATCACACTTGAGTTCAGTTTAGAAATATTTTCAATTCCGAAAAAAAAAATAAGATTAAAACTAAAAACAATGCAATGGATGACACAGTTTGTCTTAGAAATTATCAAACAAAAAGATGTAAGATGTCATGCTATGCGTCACATGCACATTATACACTTACAAAGCCAATTGTATGTCAAGAAATCTAGTTCAGAGAGAGAGAGAGAGAGAGAGAGAGAGAGAGAGAGAGAGAGAGAGAGAGAGAGAGAGAGATATTAATCAGACCTAATCTGAACATATATCTACTCTATTTGGAGAGAATAAAAATGATCTCAAAACGATATCGTAGCAATTAAAATATCATGGTAAAAGATAAAACGTATAACGATTATCCATGCAGTGCCCTAAACATGGATGGTACAAGATGTCATGACTCCTTCTTGAATTAAAAGTATTTTATAATTTAACAAATGTATCGTCTATCCTTGAAAAAAAGTACAAAACATTTTCTGGACTTTTTGACTAAAATTCCACTAATTTCACAACACGTGTTTAACAGGCAGGTACCATATCAACATCATTGTAATTACCCCTATCAGTGAATATTACATAAATGAGTAATGTATCCCAATGAATGTAGGGAAATATGTTTTTGGGAAAATTGGTTGGCAGATACCGTTGTGTCTCACATTTATTAAAAATGGCGTGTATCCTTTTCGGATCAAAATGCAATCTTAACCATATCTTCTGAACTCAGTGTTATGTGCGATATTTACATCGCTAACCAAATAAATTCTGTCAAATACCTTGACACCAATGATGATAAATATTTGCTGGGGGAGACTATAATTCTTGATATTACTTTTATAATAGTAAGTTTACTCCTAATATTTTTCCACAGCCATGGAGACTATCCATCTCCATCAAAGAGCGGAAAACATTATGTTCACCTAGAATCGGTATTACTTGGACAGTCATGCATTGTGCTATATTCCAACACTAGCTTCACATATAACAAATAAAAAACTAATTGTTTAGACAAACTTGGGTCTCGAGACCATGATTCCATAATTGGAGTAAGTTAGTGTTGGCATGCCAGGCAATTAAAGTGAACCATGTTGTAATAAATCTTTATAATAAATACCTAACTATTGGACTAACTATTCTGAGCACGCATCTGGGTAATACAGCTGTTACAGTTGCAACCAATGTGAGAAAAGTAACCTCTAAACAGCGCCGGTGCAAGGCATTTTGGTGCCCTAGGCGAGACCAGATATATGGCACCACTTTTCCACTCACGCCCTCCCCCACCCGCAAATCATGAAATAAACCCTTAGCCCAGCGCCCTGGGCGATTGCCTAGTTCGCCTAGCGGAAGCGCCGGCCCTGCCTCTATACAACCTTCTGTTATGCTACCATAAGGGACTGGAACACTCCCAATTACATACCTATAAAGCTGCAGCGAAAGAACACTTTGGCATACCAATCTCAATTATAGAAAACAATGTTTTTTTTTATACAGTTAAGAGTGCATAAGCATGACACTATTGCTGTACATCATACCTGGTTATAATACATATTTAAATTCCACCATTAGAGTGTAACACCAATATATTAATTTAAGACGTTATGATCCAGATACTGCATAATTAACATTATTAGATCATTAACTAGATATTCTATGTTATATGCCTGTCGTTTTGTCATTTCGTCTACATTATTACATTATTATTACATTACATTATTATGTTATAATGTTGCTTGTTTTGCAATAAAATATACTAAATTTTTGTGTTTCATCACAGCTCCCACTTTCTTAACTAAATTATTCATCCTTGGATATTTCAATATATCTGTATTTTAAATTTTTTTCCCCAATTTTTTTACACGTTGTTGACATATTCGAAATATTCGAAATAAGTGTTGGAAGTGTTGCACTGAGCGACTTTTCATAAACGGATAAATCGAATATTACATACTAATCAGCAGTTGTTATATTCTTAAATGTAGTCGGTTCTTAAATAGTGCAAAAATCAGAGCCTGTGACGAAATTTATCACCGTAGTGCTTGACCAGTTAATACTATAATAATTTTTTTAACTTGTGTAATTATTGTAATTCGGTACAATATACATGTTCTTAGCCCGAATAATAAGTCAATTACTATGAGCAAAAGTCACGGAGAAAGTGAAGTGTTAGTGAGTTTCCACTGTCCGAGATCTATCTTTTACGACTATATGGTCTTAAATTAAATAAATGAAAGAAGCAAAATCAACATGTTGTGCAAAATTTAACAAATAATTTAACTCTCGAAGTTATAAACTGAAAATTTAAGAGAAATTTACAGTGTTGTGAAGTATCTATGTCGGTGATCGTATACAATTTTAAACCTGTAATGAATGGCTGTAAGTGAAACACTGTTTCATTTGTTTGTGTTTCAAAGTAAGGACAAAAACAATGTAACTCTCTTAATTGAAACTAATCACATCAAAGATGACGTTCAAAGGTAGACATTAGATAACCTGTAGTAGAACAAAAGAACAAACGTTAATGAGGTTCGAGTATTTATTAATCAACTGATTACTTACATGTGCTCAAGATGTTATTTGTTCCTGTTGATTACGCGTTAAAGGAGTATTTACGTTTTTTCATATCCTTGATATTGACGCAGCAAAGTCGAAGTCATCATTTTGATTTATTCATCTGTTTATCTGTGCATGTGAGAAATCTTTGACACTTAACCTTAAATTGTACAAGCATTACATTAACTCCTATATGACCTCTGTCTGACAGTCTAACTTTTGTCGCACATCATCAATTGGTGCGTCGGACAACGTCCAGAAGCCAGATTAATAGCTTGTTATTATGATGATGGATCCTTATTTGAAGTTTTGGGTGTTCCCAAAAGATACCCATCCCTTTGGAAGATACATATGTGGCGGCTCAATTCCCTAGGCCGCCATATTTGCTAGAGAAGCTGCACATTTATTTTCAGCATAATTTTGAAGAAATATTTAGGTATTGGTATATTTAGTCAAAATGAAAGGTTGTAAACGAAGCACGTGATTAATATTTGTTTGGGGAGAAATTGCACATATGCCGAATTCAAGATCTTCCCCCTATGTGGTAACGATACGTTCAGCATTTACCAAATTATTGAAGAACAAGGAAGAGAAAAGGGCAATGCCATTCAGAGGATTACAGAAGCCATGAAATAAATCAAATTTGTTTTTTGTCGGCGAAAAATATAATAACGTTGACATCAAGATATATTGAATAACACATTGCCTTTCACAGAGAACAGTTGATTCATGTATCGATACAATAGTAATATCGGACCTATATAAATTAATAAGCTGCAAGAACGATATATTATTGCTCATATACTCACTTCAACCTTTTGCTAAAAACATTCTCTTAGATTTATAAAATAACTAATAGTACACACCAACATTAGTCATCAAGAGAACACGTATGAGGCATTCCATTTGTTTTATTAATGTATTTCTTTGCAGTTGGAACTGTTGTTAGCTCAACTGAAAACGTTCTGTCACAATCACACTCAAGCAAGACGCATGTGAGACTCTGCAAGTATAATGTTTCTTGTAATGTTTTGTTTCGACAGGACACATACAAATCAGATACACAGAAGCGAACAGATCGACAGTCAAACAACCAAAAGGACAAATGAATTTTAGCACATCCTAAACCTACACTCAAAGGACAACTTCAGTTTGAGGGGTAATGCACGTTACCACATGATAATCAAATTTTCTAAGCACCTCCTTACCTCAATGCTTACAACAAATGGAAAGGCTACCAGCTGAGAGCAGGTGTGAGGAGTAATATGAATTGTTCTTCCCACAAACTAAATATACAAACTTTCGCCTAAAGTAACCTAAACTTTATCACTTTGGTTTAACGTTCCCTACTTTTTAGTTTTAAGCAAGCAGTTATGATTTCAAATTTAGTGATTTGTTATCTTAATATGTCTTATGCCTTTGAGCATTGAAATGGCATTGAATTTAATTTTTAAAAATCTTATATTATCTCGAACCAATTCAGTCTGTACATTAGACTCAATTGCTTCATTACCACAAAGGTATTAAAAATGTTTGCTTCATTGAATAGAGGGTGCCTTAATAATCGATAATGTCGTCTGTACCGCCTTAGTTCAGGGGGTTACATACACTAAAGGTAAACACTAAACAGTTTTATAGGATGGACCATGTGTTAACATTCTATGCAAGAGAGATACATTCTTCATTTCCTGTTTCTGTCTCGTTTATACGGAGATGCACGATGTCAAGCCCAGTCCTAGGTTTGCTCATCGTTTCCATGTTATGTTTATTCTATTTCTTTCCAATATTCACAGTGAGTACTTTTGTGGACAGTACGTCAGTACATAGTCCACTGCATCTTAATTAAAGTAAGGTATGAAACTGTTACCGCTTTTGATTATAATATTTTAGTTTAGGTTTTGTTAAACACTGCAGCAATCTTCTCTAGTCTTCAAGAGAACGGGATAGGTGTAGCTCTCAGACGGTTAATCAAACAAGTATCAAGGTTGCTGTGCCAATCCTTTAACTAATTATGATGATCCAATATCTGATGTTGTTGTTGTAGGGTTTAACGCCATTTTTCAGCACACGATAGGCTATACATGGCGGCCAGTATTAATGTTGGAGGAAGAACCGAGAAAAACCCCCAGGAAAGAACCACCGACCTACGAGATGACAAGCATTCTCACATACCCACATTGGCCGAATATGAGACTCGAACCCAAGCAGACACAGAGGTGAGATGGCAGTGATCCGTAACGGAGAGCGCTTTAGACCACTCAACCACTCAGGGCTCCGCTCCGATATCTGATAAGATTGTTTTAAAAGCAGGACGCTTTGAAGGTCAATGTGTCCTGATGCTGACTTTGACAAACCATGTGAATGATACCTACGATTCTGTCTCTCTTGCGCATCTGATTATCATGTTGCTCGAATGACCATCATACAAAATTCGAAATTCAGCCGGATTCGAAGAATAAGGAGATTTGTTTGAATGACCAGTCAAATTTCTATGACGATTTTGTGATTGAAATTATACTTATAACGGCGAGAGAAAGTTATATTGTTAAGTAGGAAATAACAGAGAACTGTTAGATTATATAGACTAAATCTAAAAAATATTGTTAACAAAATAACATGTTTGTAACATACATAAGTATTTATAGATGTACATAATCTTTTAAAAAAATATATTTCAATGATATGTTTATTTGTATTTATATTTACTTTTTGAGCGTGTTATCCACAAAAGATACTTACTATACTATCAAGCCGTCAGCTAAAATAAACCGTTAGAAAATTATTAATGATTCAAATAGGCAGCGGTATCAGACATGTTCTATGATATAAGCCATTGAAGGAAGTTTTAATATTCCATGATTTATGTTTTAACCGTATTGCAATGAAAGACTAATACAATTTGATATACCTTTGAGGAGATATTAATCGTCTCTTATTTTAATGTGACACCAACATTTGTCCTCTGCAGTTTTCTCTTAACCCTTACTCGAAGAAGTGATTGTCATATCCCTTGGCATATGAACCAGATTCGCCAAATGAACATAATATTAAAGTTAGAACATATCGTTTTTAAGCTGTTTTCTTCGGTGTCATTCTGACATGTTTACCAGTTTCCAAGAAGCGATATTAATACAGTTATAGAAAACACGTAGGATAAATTAAATCCCAGAGACAATTTTTTTTTAATATTGCAAAGCAATTAAGCTCTACACATTGATATGAGCTCTGCTTACCACTATAAACGCGCGTCGTCCGTTGCAAAATTTCGGCAAAGCGAATGGATTTAATAATAAAACCTGCACGGCTGGGCAAAATCATATTCAATATAATCTAGTGCTTATTCATTCCGTATTTTATATTACTATTTTGTAAAATCCTTGTTTTGTAATTTTAAAGAAGAGTAAGCCTTCAGTTCGAAGATAACAAAAATCATTCAAAAGAAAAGGAAATTTAAATCGGCAAAGATGCAATGACATATATATCAGAAGATTTATTTATAATTACAACTTATCCATTTTGAATGTTATCTGACAAAGCTGGAAAGAATGACTAAACTAAATGTTAAGTTTATCTATCTGAATATACGACCGCTGTAAGCTTATCTGACTTTTAAGAGTGATTACGTTTCATTGGACTTTCATTTCCATATATGGGCATTTTTCGAAGCCTTGACCTATGCAAATTGCATCTTCGGCTTCCTTTTCTTTCATGCATTTGCATCAATAATTTAGGTATATGATATTTAGTTACGAGAAATTTGATTAATACATGCCATTTATATACAAAGTGTTGCATTTATTGTGTTTGTGATTCTCGGAACAGTCCGAAAGGATGTGCCTCATCATGTTTAATTAAGGAATATTTTTTAAATGTGTAATAAATGAATATCAGTTCACAATGAATTACTGAAATAACTTTAATTTTTATTTTGTATTATTTTTAAGCGTTCTGTTTGGCACTATTTCATAAAGGCGCAAAAGAGGCGCTACTAGTGTGTTTGTGTGTGACTCAGAAAAATACTGATTTTTGTGCGCTAATTTTGTCATTAATACTTGGCTCGGAGTTGGTAATTTGTGAATAAAAATATTTTGGAACATATACTAATATCGAATAATGTGTGTGCCACAAAGCTTTTCTCATATACCACATCACAGTTCAGAGACTCTTGGAATTTAACTCTGTTTACTTATCTCAATGCACGTTTGTTCTGCGGAAATGTACATGTTGCCTCAAATAAACCAGTTTTTTTTTTTTACATATTCCAAAATGTTAACTGCGGCAGACACATAATAATCTATATTCAAATAAAGTTGTATACAACTCAACACCTTAGGGGAAATTATTACATATTTTGTATTTTCTGCATTTGAAATAATAGGGATATATTTACTGAAGTATAAAGTTCGGGTGTAAAATGAATAGTATGCTGGCTTGTGTCGGGTCGGTGGGTGGGTGGCGGATCGTTTTAACTGTGTTTTATTTCGTACTTAAAGTTCAAGAGAAACAATAGCACACAATGTACAAAACAATTATCGAGCAATCGGATAACTCTGCAATTTCATATTAATATATTTTGTTATTAAGAAAACATTTTTTTAAACAAGTATCAAATTTGCAGCAATTTTTTTTATACCTCTAAAATGCAGAATATCTTGTTAATTATGAATTTGTATGCATCTGCTAGTAACGTCAATTCGTGTCAAAATGAGTATTTTGTAAGTCTCAATTGCAATATCTCGTGTCGATGATTTTGATCTTCCAACATATTAAAGTCAAATTCAACTATTTCCATACAATCAAAAGACTTTTTCGGATTATTTGCAAATGTTGTGACCAAGTGAGTTTCTATCATAAAAAAGATTGTCTGAACAAATAGCTAGAAACACTGAATTCTCATGAAGGGTGAATGAAACAAACGAGGAACCAAACTAATCAAAGTTAAGGGGTGCAGCTCGGCGACGAACCTCTCAAAACGACGTAATAATCTCATAATATTCTTTTATGAAACAACTCACTGGTGTTTGAGAAAATCAGTGTTTGGTGGGGTGGGTGGTTGTATCCATTAATTTAATTTTCTTTATTACTTCCCATTTGCAGACCATTTGCGAGTTATTATTTATCCTACAAAATCTTCTGTTTGAAAATTGGATACAGCTTACAAACATGGATTAATGTTGAGCATATAATATAGATTCAATATACCGTTATGTAAATTTAATTTGCATTGCTCGTTAGTTATTTTATACATTACATATTATGGGTTATGCAAAATTGTATTTTGAGGTTGACCTCTTCAAAATTAAGTTTATTGTCTACCTAACTAGAACAATTTATTTATATTATTCCGTCAACAACTAATACATTGCTACTCGTTTCTCTATTAGTATTGCTTTGATATTCGGAACTTTTGCAACAGAAGTAAACATATTTATCGTTTCTGAAACAAGGTCATTGTGTTTACTTTGTTCATTATTATAATGTTAGTAACGTAATCTTCTAGAATGGAAATTTACATTTAGTAATGATATTTGTAGAGATCACTCATTGCGACCTAGGTGAAGTTGAGGGCTTTGTCATCTTGTTTACAGGGGAAATTATATCTTGCAATAATATCTGGGTAGAAGTCGTTTGTATGGTTGTATTCGGATTTGGATTAATTCAAACAAGCACATCCTTACAACTCAGGCCATTTATATATAAGTACATTATACACTAACGACAACTACAGGCACACCCACACTTGAGTGCTAGAAACTATTTGGAATAAAGGTTATTGGAAACTTTGTATTCTTTAGGACTTGTGTTTTCGTTTCTAGGAATTTAGGAGTTAAGTCGCAATTATGTTTTTATATTTTCAATTGGTATTCTAAGGAAATAGTTCACGTGTTTGCAAAGTTTGTTGATTCTCATTCGTGCCTATTACTTACCTAAATACCATAGAGTTATATATAATCTATGTTGGGGTTCGGACCGAAACAAGGAAATCTCAGTCAAGGGGTAACATAAATGTAGCCACCGCAACTGGAATTTTCTTGTCTCGGTTCAAACCCTAACGTAGATTATTATTCTCACCCAATATTTTCTTTGAAACTAAAATGAACTCTTCACTAGTGTTCACGTCCATAAATACAAATATGTTAATGAAGGATATTGTGTGACAGTTGGATCGGAAGTTTATAGGCATGAGCAAAGAACAATAGCAACATAAAATAAAGTATTATAACTTTTAATATAAGGATGTTATATGAGATTGAAAATAAAAATAAAATTCAAATTTATTACAGATAATTGTTTCATTTGATCAGTTTTAATTTTGAAATAAATACCGCTGTATAAAAAACCCTCCAAATATAGACCCTAGAGGATAATCGTGTGTTAAAATTTCAAGTTAACGATTTCTTAGAAAATAGGTTTATTTTCTTGGAAATATGGCAAGTGCTACATGGACAATTTGCTTATGGATTAGAGTGTTGGCGGATAAATGATTCCTTCAGGCTGACAAGTGCATTATTTGTCAATAACTATTGCAGGTATATTTTGTATTCAACTGGGGCACAGTGGAGATGCTAAACAAAATCATAATAAGGCATGTTTGATATATAGATCTTTAGTTTATGTGCATGGATCAGTGTTTTCAGTCATAGTTCATTTCACTCAGCATTGAGAATTTTATCCTTTTTGTAGCACAGTCAATTTTCAGGTCAGCATCATTAAATGTAGCTAACAATATATACATTGTTTCACACGAAGTATTTAAAACTAGGTAGGTAGCTTTAGCTACAGTTAATGACGCTGATAGGAAAATGTTCTCAGCTCGAACAGCATATGGATAAAATTGACCATGCTGTGTGGAAGCAACAAGCATTATACCAAAAAGCTTTGTTTCTCTGGAAATGTTTTTGTATGGTGTGTTCTCAAAGATGGATTGACCTTAAGTTATGATTTTTTTGTTATATATTTGTTGTTGTTGTTGTTGTTGTTTGATGTTAGAACAACGTCAAGCACAGGAGAAGATTTTACGAGTTTTTTTAAAATAAAAAAAAACAAAGTAGTTTTGAGCGCGTGGATACTTTGATTGAAATGATTGGTCTGAGTTACCTTGGCTGATATAAGAAAAGTAAGGCTAGAAAAGCTGCTAGATTTCTCTGTCGTATGGATGGGAAATAATATACCTTGAGTGATCGTGGACTGGATACAAATTCTCTACAATGTTTCAGACAACTATGGTTTGGAATTCGATTTCACATCGTCTTGGAAGTTTATCTGTCTCAGGTATTATGTCACATATTTTAGAAATCAAAGAGTCTATAATAACATCTAAATTGGAGAACGTCATTTTAGATCGTCCCCAGAAACGGTTATAGTCCCTGAAAAGGATGAATTGCTCCAGCTTGCCAGACAGTGTACTGTTACTGAGGCTAACGAAGCAAGAAATACAATATATTTAGGACCAGTATTTAGTGCATAAAGGTGCTTTGGGTTTGATTAGTAAATGAAAGTGTTCTTATTTAGTGAGAATAATGTGATTTTGTTAATATTTCTCTGCGTTGTGTTTAATTTGGCAATAGACCTAAATTCCGACCAGTGACAGTTGCAGCAAACGACTTCGTTATAGAGGCAATTCGTCTATTACTTGGCAATGATCCAGCCAGAGATAATGTCGCGGTTAATCCACGTGTAACTGGCTAGCCTTATTTGGAATTAAGTAGATCCCAATAATAACGAAATCCCCTATTTTTAATGTGATAGTACAGCTACCAGTACTAAGGCAAAAGAACTCTTGAGAATGATGTAGCTCAGGAAATTATTTATTTTACCAATACATTTATTGATCAGTCTTCTCATTTGGATCCTTTTCTTTCTAGTACTGATAAATCAATAGGTATTGATAACAGTGATCCACCTTTTACGACTCATTCTCTCTATTCTAATCAGGGTGACACATGATGATCACTCGTTGTCGAATAGGAACACGATCATGTGATCACCTATTTGTTTTAGAGGGTTATTAACAAAACCAAATGCGCACAAGTTCCATTGTTTACTAATAAAATATGAGCTTTTTGTGAGAAAATGGAGACCACACAAGGCGTCCAATAGTGAGCTATCACGTTATTACTCTGATATTACATCGAGAGGTAATGCTTAGTCCAGCCCATGAAATCTCATTGTCTGGTCGTTTAAAGGTCAGTACGACGCATTCCACGATCTTGAATCTATTTGACTGGCTGAAAACTGGAATCGATGTTTCTAAATACTGTAGGACTTGTCATACGTGTCATATTGAAATGAGATCCAACTAGAATATACGAAAGGCTTCCTGCATTTAGGAGAATAATGTCAGACTCTAACGGTCCCTTATCTAGAACCGAGTCATGCAACCAATAGTTGTTGACCATAATGTATGTGTCCTCAAGATTTCCCGAGGCAATTTCTTTGAATAATATTAAAACTAAAACCATTGTAAATTCGTTCTGAGCTTTAGGTACATTTGTTGGCTCTTACAAATCTGTACAGTTTGATCAAGGGTAATATTTTATGTTTGGAAGTTTCCAACACGTTAGGCATCGAATAATTTAAATGTTCTGCCTATCGTCCTGAAATCAAGGGGTTTGGAACATTGCTATCATATTTGGAATAATCATATTGCATTTACACATAAATGCTTGGGATGACTGTGTTGATTTGCTATTTTTGTTAGCTTATATCGAGTCCTTTCAAGAATAATTGGGTTTTAGTCATTTTGAACTAGTTTTTGGACATACTATCAGTATACCTTTAAAGGGGGCATTACAAGAGAAAGTTGATCTTAGAGACTATGTCTATGATTTTAAATTAAAGCCGCCAAAGGCTTCTAGAAGTAGTAAGAACAAATATTATCTCTACTCAGTAAACATGAAATGATGGCATGACAACACATACATAGGTAAAATGATGTTTCCGCCTGGTGACACAGTTAAAGATCTTGCTCTCTGTCCATACCAAATAATCCTCTTTCGGTCAAATAGTATGTTCCTTATACAACTGTAAAGAGACCAAATTACGCCATTAACTGTCTTCGGGTGAAATAAAGAAAAAACTTATTCATAAAATATGTTAAAAGGGTACTTTTGTAGAAATATACCAGTTAATTGGTTTAAAAGAAAAGTGAGGATGAATACTAACTGACCGTTGTGACTTTGATGCAACTTATCCATGGAAATGCAAATCATTTTGAACCAGGAACAGTAAACGTCTTCAACTACAAGAAAATAAGGAACTGAAACAGCTGTAGAAGTTTCCCTTTATTTAGGTTGGGATGGGGTGCTCATAATATTATTAAAATTACTACAGAAGACCAACCCTGGCTAGGTTTTGTCAGAAATTAAAGTAGTGATAGAGAGATGAAAAACTATGAGCCGCAAGTCAGCGGCACCGACAGTTAAATTATTGAATACATACAATGTGCAGTAAACAACAATTTAATATCATTCAGTAACAGTCATCTCTCAATTAAAATTCAAATTAAAACCCAATCGCTCGTCTTTTACTCGACCAAGTGACGGCCTATTTCATCATCTGACATAGTGTGATAGATTGACTTCCTGACCCGTGTTCGTACGCATCTGTATGATATTTCTCTGGACTGGTAATCGAATTCCCTCCAGTCCCTTTATCTTCTGCCTCCGTTCTTCCTTTTCATTTACTCCCAGCGACTCTGACCAACTGAGCTAGGGTATTACCCTCTGTCTCCTACAGTTCCTCTGGTCCCTAAAAGCGTCCTGGACATTAACATAGCATATTTCCCTAGCTATATAAACTCACACTAAACAACAATATCATCAGATAAGCCATTACCTGCTTTGGTCACGCATTTGTGCCCATCGAAATACCCATTTTCTCCAACGTCATAGTATATACAGATTCTCAATGTTATTATCCAGAACAATATCACATAATCAGACGCATATCTGTACATTGCACTTCTACAAAGTGTACACATATATCCACATATCCATGCGCTGGTATACACAAATAGGCAAATCCCTTATTAATTAATGTTGCACACTGCAACCGTTATAAAAAGTTTATAATTCAATTCAACATTTGCAAATCTATAACATCAAATGAATAAATGCACGTGGTTACTATAAATTAACAACTAATTACAATATTAATTCTTTACATACATATTGCTCATATCTCAAAATATGCATGTATATCAAATACTACAAATGAATCAAACCCTACAAATGGTAATTATACGAACTAAAGTATACATACTGCAATAATTATGTATTACACTTACAACAATCAAACAAATAGTCACTGACGTGTATTGAAGCTCCTTGTAATTCCCAGAATAACAAGATTGCCGCCAATTTCGAATGATGTCGGAGTAGCTGATGTTCCCTTATAATGTTTGCAAGATGGTTAAGTTCTAAAGATAATAGATTTAAGCTTGCGATTCTAATGTTGGCCACACCTTGCTCAATTCCGAGTGAATGCTGATTCATATAATTATTAGACACTGCCCCCTCCCAACAGCCTGTCTAGCGTTGGATTACGACCACCACTTCATGTTCCTTTGGTCCGAACACAGAATTCCATCACGTACCTGTGAAACATGTGATGACAATTATAACGTAACTGGCTTGTCCGAAATAAGACCAGGTACGAATTGTATGACCATGTCAAAAATCTGGCTTGACACCCCTTTGTTCGCCAAATTGACCTTCATACATATTTACGTCGCTAAATTATTAGCATCAGGGTCTAACATATACATGTTGAAATCTGGTTAATCTTTACAACGTGACAACAGCTATACTTGTGTCCTGATGTTAGAACACATGCAAGCTATCAACAATACATAGGTCGACAGTTTTACCACAAATGATTCACTCCGAAAGCCACAAATCGAAACTTGTCTCTAGGAAACTGGCAATGCAGACTATGTTAGCAAGCTGGACCTTTAAAATTGATCCTGTCGAATTTCATTTGAAATAGAAACAAAATAATGTTCTACCTGCTCAACTCTAGATTTACGTCATAATATAAAATGATACAGTTAGGTATGAAAAATATCCTCCAACATTCCAGCATCCGAAAAACATGAACACATCAAGTCTAGATACATATGACGTGTAAATCGATAGCGTCATTATCTATAACGATGTATACAATAATCTATTGAAAACCATTATGAAAGTCTTTGATCAACTTAGTGATACAAGTCTGATGTTTAATGTAGATAAAAGTGAGTTCTGACATGCTTATCCTACACGTTTTGGTGTTTATTTTTCGACAAAGGTCAAGTTAAACCCGTAGAATCTCGACACATTAAAGGAAGTTGTTAAAGGTGCTCCAGTACTTTCAGCTTTAAATTTCATTCAATTATTTAAAATGTCTGCTGATTTGGGAAGTTTTGGAGTATTGATGCAAAAGATATAAATTATATCGTTCATACAGGGTGTGCAATGTTTGTAAACAACCAAAACAAACACGAACTAATTTAGTCCACAATGGAGGATGATATGGCTTTGACTTTGACTACGGAAACCCTTGAAGTGTATGTTAGTGTTTATCCTTCTATTATTGCATTCATTGATCTCAAACCCTTTACTGTCGTCTAATAAAATGAAAAACACAATTCAGAGAGTGTTGAGGTGGAGTTTGATGTTTCAAGAATGCAATATTAATATTAGATACACATTGATGCGATTGAAGATGGACTCTCAGGTACACAGAATCACATCATTACTTTATTTTGTGACATTAATAAGATATTTTCCTAAATAGTTTGAAATAGTATAGTGTGTGATAAGTATATTTGCAAATATGCAAAAGAATGTTGTATTGATACATTTTTCTTCATCTTTATGAGGGAAGGGTGCCCATTGAAATTATTATTTTCAAGAATATTCATTTGATTCGTAGACGAAGTACTAATATATTTATTTAAACATTCATTGGAATTACTAAGTGCCAAATTGCAGTTATATTACCAGTGTTTTTTCAAAACTCTATATGACGTTATGAATTGCATCATTGTGGTACACCATGATTTTCAATACTATTTTCAGTACTATTTTCAATACCATGATTTTCAATACCTGATTGTATGTTGATAAATACGTAACAGCCATATTTTGTTGCTAAAGGTATGATCATAATATAAAAGTTATGGTTGTGTGTAGTTGCATTAAAAGTTTTGTATTCAATGATTCTTTGTACAGCCTGCACTAGTCATATCAAAACATTTATCCTTTTGTCAGCACGGTTATACTCGATGTTTTCATATTATCTGACTGCACAAAACTCGATACAGACTTTTAACTTAATTCCATCTAAGTATTTTTCGGTGACCATTAAAATTTGTACCTAAAGAGTGGTGAAGAAAATAAATTCGAAACAAGACCATGTAAAACTATACTAACGTTGCATTCAGGTATGTCTTTAATAGTTATTGATATTATAGCGGATATTTTCAATCTAAGCCTAAAACTGTACATGTATTTAACATTACAATTTATGTAACAATTACTTGTTATTTAAGAGAAAATGTTTAAATAAATCTAGTATCAGTCTGTGCAAGGATATTTGTACATTAGAAATGAGACATAATCGAGCCCATTTTATACCATGTGTCGTAGAATGCAAACCTTACAATGCAAAACACACACACACACACACACACACACACACACACACACACACACACACACCTATTTAATCGAATCTTAAATGTTTACAACGAATTTGAAACAATATTTGTTATAAGTCGAATACTGTGTAAGAAAAAGTGAACAAAATTTATAAATTGGCCGTTTCCAATTAATTGTATAACAATATTGGAATTGTTTGTTGAATCGACCCTGTAATTAATAACTTCAATTTTGCTTTAATTTTACTCTTCTCTCAATCTTGTTACTGTTCCAGCTTCAAAATGTATCGATGTTTGATATTTGTGAAATCATTTCTCATGCAAGTGTGAGTTGTCGTCGTTTAGAGAGGAATTCGGTAAGGTCAATACATTTTGGAACCATATCATTCTGTGTTCTTGACGAAATATTTTCATGCAAAATAGTGTGTTAACTTTCCGTGTAATACATTTTCGTCTGCTTCATTTAATGACTGATTTCCAAATAGTACACAGCGCATTTTCCAATTAGGTCCATTGGGTTACATACACTGGGCAGCAAACCGCTTGCAAACATAGCCCGACTTCACAAGAAAGTCACCCGCTATAAAAAGCTGATAAAGCTATGAGTAATGCAATACAATTTTAAAATAAGCAATTTTTCTTGTTTTAACTTTCATATCCTCCTCACTCTAAAACCTGAATTTTATATTACTTGGCATTGATATAGATTTGCCAAATAAAGTAAATTTAAGAAAAAAAAAATAGATATGTTTCTACCTTTGTAAACGGCGTGATTTTGAAAGGTTCAACAGGCTTTGGAAAGCGATATTAAAAAAAGTTCTTGATAACACAAGGGATACATTAATCTTTTAAAAATACATCTAAACTATACCTATGAACAAGTGTGTTTGTTGCATTAATTTGTTATTAATACATATCATAGAGTTTATGCTTTTTAAGTTCAGAAAATGTCGAACATATATTGGAGAAAGTGCTTGTCGTAAGCGTCAACTTTGTAATACAAAACAGTTCAGAGATTAACGGAACTGAATTCTCATTACATTTATCAAATACACTTATTTCCTGGTGAGATTTGCAGGTTGGATCAAATTATGTTCCAGGTATATTGTATTCCGAAAGTGTCAAGAGAGGCAGACAAATAATAATCGATATTTTGATAACATTATGTAGAAATGACACAATTAGGACAAAATTGTTACACATTTTATAATTATTTGAATTCAGCAGATGGGTTACATTTATTTGAAGTTTGAACTTTTTATTGTTAAAACTTAATACAGTAGCTGTAAATAGTGTACTCGTGTGTAAGCGCGCGCGCGCGCGTGTGTGTGTGCATGTATATGTATGTTTGTAGTTGCTGTTTCGAGGTTTTTGATCGAATTACCGTTATTTTGTAACTGGTAATTGAATTGAATTTTAATAAAAACAATAACACGCAATGTGAAAACAAGTATACAACAATCTCTGAAAACCCCGCATTTTCATAGCCCTTCTAATGTGTATTTCAGAAGAGGTTTTGTTTAAATGAAAAACGGCAAAACGTTAAGACGAGTGACCGTCAAATCGATTAAATTTACATGTCTCTATCTCATCTAGTGAGTTCAGTGGGTAACTAATCCATTCAGTCTACCCGGTTCAATTGATTTTAAGGGATTAGCGCTGGGCCATTTAAATTATTTATTTTTTATTTTGTTTCTTTTTTTTGTATTCAATGGAAAGTAACACTAAAACCGAATATATAATACAATGTTTAGTCAGATCAGGCTTTGGTTTTCACTTCGGATGAAAAACCAAATTGGTGTGGTTCGATTGGTTGCAAAAATGTCACTTGTACGGCAAACTCCTGTCATTAGATTAATATTCAACTATTTCTGGAAAATGCAGCATAATATTTCCTGAGTTATTTTATATGCTGCACTCAAATTTATTCCTAGCATAAGTAATTTATTCTAAACGCATTGAGACTCTTGCCAATACTGGAGAAAAACGAAAGAAACATATGAGGATATTAATTGATGTAGTGATACATTTAATCTTTTTCCAGAAATAGATACCGTATATTTATTGTCCAATTATAGACATTCATGCTATAACACAATCTGTCAATGCCATGTTCGTTTGATGGATACCAGTTTTAATAAATGATTTCATTAAATCGGTATAACCTATTTAAAGAAGTTTGCTAACATTATTTCATATCACTTCCCCCCCCCCCGCAAGAAATCATATTGTCCAGTGTAAGAATCTATACCTTACCACCACACTTTATTATTGTCATTATTTGGAGAATATATATATATATATATATATATATATATATATATATATATATATATATATATATATATATATATATATATATATATGTTCAAGCGCTGCATTTCAAATAATCTACGTCATTTCCGTTACTAACCGACCAGATATTTATATTTATTTGTCGAAAATTGTTTTCATCCACGTCATCTGCTTTACTAACCAATCATATGTCTATATATATGTGAGAATTACAGTAGCTATCCCAATGTCTAGTTCATGAAGATTTCTAATACAATCCTAAAATTGCAGTGCTTTTTGTTTTGGGAGAAATTAGTTTAATATACGTTTTTCAGTATATTTTTGTCTCTAATTTTGGAACTTCTTTTGAAATAAATTTAAACCTTATTTACATTAAAGTCGTTATTCCGTCCTCAAAGAATTGTCTTCAGATATTTCAAGAATTGTTAATAAAACAATAGAGGAACGAATTAATCATATTTAAGATGAGCATTTTGGAGATGAACCTCTGAAAAATTAAAATTCCTCAATCTACTTGTATGCAACTAATCACGAGAATTGTTGGTTTGGTGTGGGTGGGTGGGTGGGTGGATGGGTCTACTGGTTCTATGTTCAGCCTGATTGCTCCAGGTTTACGTAAATTTGCAATATATTATTTAATTTCGCATATCGTTTTAAAATGATTACGATTGATAACATCAATCCATTTCATCCTTCAGTTAGATGTATTAAGTATTGTCTAGTATGACTGCAGCAAGCCTTTTATCAAATTCTGACAATAGTTATCTAAGAATATTGCTTTTTGCGAAATAAATTCGAATAATGTGCTCATTTTTTACACGTTCAACTATGATTATATAAATCACATCTGCTCTAAGCTATAGGTATTACAAGGTAATTAATATAAGGCGTTGTTTGTAATATGTACATAAATTATGTTATGTTTCTTCTCTAAGGGGGCTCGTATTGCATTATTTCTTCACAATATTCTAGCTGAGTTCTCTGCTGATGTTCTATCTATACACTCACATTGGGTCATACAGTCGAGGGCGGTCATCTCCTAGATATCGCCAGCCAAATCCAATTACACAACCCTCTTACTAAGAGGGCAGTTACACATTTATCAGCTATATAATTCTTACCACTATGTTAATGTTTTAGGGTTAAATAAATCGAATCTAATACTATTAATATGTAAGTATCTTTCATTAAAACAATCGAATATATTAAAATGCTAAATTTGGTACAACTCTTTACTCAGGAGTTGAAAAAAGATTTATTTTAATCAAACCATTATTTTGTCCGCTAACAATTTTCACCAATAAAAGTTTACGCTGACTGAAGAAGTGTTGCATATCAATTTTTGTATTCAACCTGAAAGTCCCTTTCACTTTTGTTTCTTTTCTATTCCTTTTTAAATGTACACAGTTTGAAGCCTTTACAGGATTAAATGTATTGTCGTCCCTGTGCCGTAAATCTTCACATAAGTTCATGACGAATACAACTCCTTAATAAAGAGGTGACTGTCACAATCAAATGAATTGTTGAATAGAAAATGGTATTAATCTAGCATTTTTGTGTATGAGATGTGGTCGCACAATCTTTTTCTACCAGCTAGTGACCATGATTTTTGCATTGGAAAATTTCCGTTTGTTGTTTCACACGTTTGTGACAAATGTTATGTGTGTAAATATGGTTTGCATTGTTCGATTTTAATTATATATTAGTTTTTTTCAACATTTATACATTTTTTATCATACTTTTCCAAGTCTTGTACTTTATCAAGCGTTTATTAAAATAACGGAAGTACTCGTCAATGTTGCTATTTCATGTGCATGTGATCTAATTGTGATGCATAAAATAAACACCTTTCAGGCTTCGGACAGTGATATATGATAATTTGTTTTTCATCTATGCTGCATCTCGATGTAAGAATAACCATTTAATGAACCATACCTGTCAACGTTTATTTAATGGGCTTCATTCTTATAAAAACATTGTGCTACATGCGATCTTCTGGTTCGATTTGATTGAAGAGAGCATTCAACACCGAGTACATTTCAAGTTTGTTTTCTTCGTCATTACCTCCTTACAATACGCTTATAAATCATTTATTTTTATAATTTCCTCTATGTCTGTATCTGCCCGTTGATAATGCCATCTTCATAAATCTAACTTTTGAAAATAATTTGGATGGGTACTGACGTTTAGCTTAATAAGAATTATTTCATTTACCTGTTGCTCGCTATGATTAATAAATTCTAGACGTCTTGATAAAATTTAAATTTGAATGTGCTTGCTTTTTTCTTGAGATAATTGGCAGTGCTATGTGTATTTTCTGACTTCATAGCGTGATACGTTTTGACCTCTGCCTGTCAGTATTATCCTCAATATATTTGTCTAATACATTTTTCTTTCAGATTTTCAAGGCTGCTTTTAACGTCTCGCCTTTTTAATATGTAGCTTTTAGAGTGTTTTGTTTTTTAAGCCTATTCTATGGTAGCCTTGTCGGTATTTTACAGCTCTAACATATCTCTACTGGAATGTTTTAATTGTCATTAAATATCTTTTTGTTAGCTTTGATATATTTTAATATGTGTCCAGTACAAGGTTAGACTTTAAACTGTTTATTCTCCCGAATGTTACATTTAAGTATCAAACACATCATCAATTTTAGCCCAGGTGAAAAATCTTGTTCTCCACAGCTTTGTATTTGTGTATATGGAATCATAAACTGAGTTTAATTCGCTCAATCTTTCTGTTCATCACGGCACGAGTTTCAACTCCTAAACCTGATGGTGAGTAACTGAAATGTTGACTGTTTAGCATTATTGTCTCAATACAATTACCAATATGGATTAATCCAAAAACAGCTGTTGTAGTTTGCAAAATAATTTTTTCCCCACAAGCTACGCATTTAGTATGGTATTACCATCTTCCACCTACTGTTTGTACACAGCGCTCCATTGTTCTACATCTGCTCGAGAAAGGCTCCAACTTTGCCAGATTTTATTTGAGACGAAGACCATGCGGGTCATCGATCGTTGTGTATAGTGCGATTTTGACTCGTACATAAGCAACGTAATATGAAAGTTTAATGGAATAGGAGGTCTGGGTGGGATAGTACGTCTTCTGACTCACACCTCTAAACCGTTACCGCGGCTTTCTGGAGAGATCATGTCTGAAAGAAACTGTGAGTTTGCTTGATATTAATAGATCTCGAATGATACGTCTTTGGACATTCCCATCAATACATTCGCCAAGACGTATCATGCATCATGTCCTCGGAGTTGTTGAATGTAATATTTATTCTTCGACCGATTACGGTCATGCCGAATAGTTCGTTGTTTCGAATATAACTTTTTCCGTTGGTTAAATGAATGATAGAAAGTCATGCAAACACCAAATGAAAGGTCATCGACGAGGATGTTTCGCCACATACCACGTTGCTATTTTAGTAGCGATCGCGCGGATATGTTCCAAGCAGAGTACGTTTGGTTATTGCTTCGACAGCGTTATTAGCTGTATCATGGGATTGGTTTAGTGTGCTCTGAGTGACCAAAACAGCGAGGCACAGGTACTCATGTAATAGTGTTTTGTATCTATTGTGAGATGGCGTGGGGCTGTTGTGCGAGCTGCATTAATACGCTGTTTGTCTTGGTCGATCTCAGATCGACAGACCGCACCGATGATTTGTTCGTTGTCTGTATATTCAGTTAATCACCATGGGTTTGATTTCAACGTCTATAGAGAGGACTCGAATTACAGAAGTCGAGAGAAGATAAAAAATTGTTTAAAGAGACGAGGTGTCCGCATTGATAAGTCAGGGAGCCATGCTGACTCGGTTGATAGAACATCTGACTTGTAATCTAAGGCCAAGAGATCACATTCCTGAGTCAGTCAAACAATGAGAATGTTGCGCGCGATAACAGCCCTAGAATTAGTAGAACGCACTACAATATGCCAACACTGAACGAAGCTGAGGTCGTACTGCCAATTTGCGATAGAAGGAGACGAAACTGACTTAGTGTGTAAATTTGACGAAATTAGTTTGCTTGGCATATTATCTTGGCGAGATGATCTGGCCAAGGTGAAATATTTTGCTGAGGAAATTAAATCTAATATGGACGACCACAAGTTAAGTGACATTTCAGGAATGGAAAAACTGTTTTAATTTGTTATCGGCAGATATTGCGGATGGTTTGGTCAGGAAAGATGAAGGACGGGACGCAGTTTCTCCCGCTAAACAGCTACTAGTGTTTCCGTGGCATATTAGTAACTTAGAAAGTGTTAGAGAGACTGCGAACCTATTTGGTATTTCCCTTAGTACTGTCTAGGGCTGTGTTCAATTTGTCGCTAAGGTTATAGCAAAAGATTGCTAACAAATTTATTAAATGACCTGATCATGACCACCGTCAAGAACTTGTTGCTTCTTTTTAGTCTGTCAGTGGTATCTCTGAAAGCCAAAATAAAAAATGCAAATATCTCAAGTGGACTAATATCTAAATGAAACAATAACTTGTGTTTTATTGCAAATAAATAAACACAACGAACATTAACAATACGAACTTGTAAAAAATGAGCCCCATTCCAATAACAGCATTAATAACCATATTTAATATAAAGAAGATGGCGTCATCTGTATCCTGTGTTTCGTCAATAATGTATAATAAAGAAAATGAAACATCTGAAATCGAAAAACAATATTATAGTTTCGTGGGAAGTATGAACATTAAATTTAAGTCCCCTAGTTGATTAAAAACTATTTCAAATTCTTTTGCCCTGATCATCGTGAGGTAAATTAACAAATATTCCGAGTGGAATGAAAATAACAGACCATATCTCCTTCCCCAAGGAAATTAAACAGTCGATTGATTAATCATTATTCTTGTAGAAATAAAACTATAACGGATAGATGGAACCCATATTTATAGACATTGTCAACTTCACTTTTGGATAATGAACAAGTTGTTGAAAAATATGGGGGCATTAAAGGATTTTAACATAAAACAACTAATTGGACTCCAAATGCAATGTCCTGTCAGAAGGTTGAAGGAAGTATAATCTCAAACAATATATTTTGCGCACTGTTAAGAAGATCACTTATTTGTAATCACTAATACTGCCTATAATAATCATCACTATCATAGCTGTATAATATTCACTCTGATGATGACATTTGTATGCATAGTTTGTTTTCTAGTGCGAAATATCTAAACGCCGGCCAAATCTTGCTAATCTTTGATCTTGTGTTTCATGTAGAAATTGCTCATGCCTTCTCATTTCTTTTATCTGCATCTCTCTGTGTTCTTTCAAACATTCCAGAATAGAGTTTCCTTTCCGCTTTTTCCGGCCAGCATCTTTCCTTTTTCAGGGATAGGAGGAGCTACAGAACTGATACTTTGCA
Organism: Unio delphinus; assembly: GCA_029339505.1. NCBI lineage: Eukaryota > Metazoa > Mollusca > Bivalvia > Unionida > Unionidae > Unio > Unio delphinus. The sequence continues at coordinate 7,346,342 of JAQISU010000278.1, forward strand.
AGTTGGTATCTTATTCATCCTTGTCTTTACAGACTGACAGATGTATCCGAAGATGATGATTGACCTGATTAATGCAAAGTAAAAGTTGGTTGGATACCGTGATTGTTATCGAACACAATGATTCATTTCTCCAAATTATTTGCAGGTTTTGGGATAGTCACCTATTTTAGAAGTGTGATCCACTGTTTCATATAACTGGTTTTCAGAGTATTATTTTGTTTGAGCACTGGCCACCACTCACAATATATCCTTGTTTTTTCTGCTGCTTTTGAATTCCATGTCTGAGCATGGATTTTGCTCGTCTCTAAGCGTACAGCAAACAGCAAATCAGTCTCTCCAGATGTTCAAATGTCCAGATCTTGATTGTTTTCTGGGATGGAAAAAAGACTAAATAATCTTCACCATTACCCCAAACTATTGTGCTCAATGAACAATATAGGGAACATCATGATTGACAACCAGAGTACACTGAAAGCTTATAAGAGAGAAATTATGAATTATTTCATACCTATGTGTACTGAGTTTAATTCCAGTTGAATCTAAATGTTGCAACTTTTGAAGGCTTGCTGCCGCTTCTTGAACTGCTGTTGATATAAGACAGTTATTGTTAAATAGAGATATTCAAGGTTTTTTTTCTTCATGACGTTTAGAAAATACAAAGTCCTCATTAAAATTATTATTATTATTATTGTTATTATTATTATTATTATTATTATTATTATTATTATTATTATTATTATTATTATTATTATTATCCCTAGTTTGGACTGTATAGCTGTTAGAAGCCTTTTTAGTCGGGTGAAGATGATACATTGTTTTGAACCATTTAATTTGAGGTGTTTTCTTCACCTATTTATGGCTGGCAGTTTGCGAGCATTTTCCCTTCAAAGTTGCATTTCCTTACGTCGCTACACATCATCGACATCTTGGTCTAAAATTGCATTTGGAGGAAGAGTGCTTACATCCTTTATATTTCTCGCACAATCGTTGTTGCTTTTGAACTGTTAGACATTGTTACAATTGCGGTACCCTTTTTGCTTGTGAAACGATTTGAATTCACTATTTCGTACCCTGTTTAATAATCACCCATCTGTTTGTCTTGGATTAAGGTCGCGTTCTGCTATTCGGACAAATGCAACTGTTTAATGTACGCATGGTGTACTACTTGATTTCTTGTAACTCTTCAGGTCCGACTAACAACAGTTTTGTAATAAAAGCAGTTTAATATCTGCAAAATTGAAATAAAACCAGATCAAACTGGGAAACTTAGGATTCACATTGAATGTATGAACACAGACATAAAATATAATCATTTATTTGATTCTTCTTTTCCTCTTTCACTAACTGGTTCAGTAAATTAAATTTGGTTAGAGATACCATTGTGCAATCATGGTCAAATGTTGGATCTTAAAGATCATTGCTCCAGATCGCAAAAACTAAAAGTCATCTGCTTTGTCTTTTACATTTTACCAGAGAGTATTTGGTTGAAATATATGGTTTCTAAATGCTGTTCATATTGATACCAGATAAAAGATCACACCATTGTAATCCAGTAATAATCCATTGTAATCCAGTAATAATCCATTGTAATCCAGTAATAATCCATTGTAATCAAGCAAGTCGTGTCAAATTGGGTAATAGCAATTCTGATTTGATTTCAGTTTCGAAACTCCATTTTGTTCTTTAGCCAGATATTTGTCACTCCCAACATGGCAACACTTAATTTCTAATAAACAAAGGTGGGATAGTTTTTGGAATTGTATAATTTTCTGTCTGGAGTTGCAGCAAACCAAAGACACCAGTTATTGACAATTACTTACGAAGGATAATTTTCATTCGTTGTGAATTGCATAGGTCTTTGCTACTTCAGGTCAAGTTGCCAATATTTGGCGCATATATACAGTTGTAATATTTCTACTGATTTTAACATTGCCGCTCCTGTAAATCTCTCATACTTTTCATGTTGTAATTATATTTCTTCTGGTCCTGTGCCTTAATGAAGTCTGCTTTTTGGAAACTTGTTTGCTCTTGAAACTTCTTTATTTCGTCCATGGTTATTTTTAAACCTTCCAACTGTACACTTTGCGAAATTGTTAATGCGGTCTGAAAATGAGTTATCATGTAATTAGACAGGACAGGTCTGCCTCTGATGCAATATCATAATAATACAGTGACTCTCTAGCTAGTTGAGGACAAAACAAAACCTTATCTTGTTGGAGCCAATATGGTTGAAGGTAATTTCAACGCCGGTAAGATTAACATGGAATTGTTAGCCTTTTGGAGGATGAGATATATTTTGTACCCAATCCACATAACCATACGAAGAGGGTTGTAGAGTAGATTTTATCCCGTGAGGTGACGTATCACCGCTTACCAATTCCGTTGAACCAAGTCCGTATACTCTAATTTCAATAGTTTGAATTGCTTTTCCGTGAAGTTTTCCACTCTGGTGGCATGTGAAGTTTAAGGCATGGATGTTTTTGCTATATTTTCTGGATGTGCCCTTTGTCCCACCATTTTGTTTTTGGCTAGCTGATAGCGCAGACCAATAATAATTCCACGCGATCCTTCTAGTTCTATTTGGCTAAGTGCAAAATGCAGATGTTGATGTAGCCTTTGATATTTCTTTAATGGACCTGGAAACGAGAACCCACATCTTGTCTGAAGTTTGTAAAGCGGGATTGAATTGGTGGAACTTTTAGGATCCGTCCTATATGCCGTGTGTACCACGTCAGAGTCGTCTATGCTTGTTTCAGGCATGTTACTTACACCAAACTACGTGGTCTAATTGAATGCATCCTGGGTAATCTCCATAATTAGGGCAACATACATCTGGGAGAGAAGAATGTATGTGGAAAGGCATGAGTACTTAAAGAGGGTATTGTTGCAAATACATTTTAGGAGAAGAACAATGAAGCGGTGTGGTAGATGTTTACGTTCTTTAAATAACTCTACTGTTTCGTTTTAGGGCCAATAATAGTGAGATAGTACTCTTTTTTGCCAAAATAATTCGGTTTATTCTGTTCGTGTCTATGTATGCCTTTATTATGGATAACTAAAACGAAAACACGTTTTACCACTTCCTTATTGCTATGAGAATCGTTGAAGTACTAAAGTGTTCACCACAAGTCTGAAACTCATTCGATTAAGATTTGCATAGCTCCCAGCATCAGCCTGTTTTCAGTAACAAGATTTTCAAGGATTATATAAATCAATTATGAAACACTGTTCTGTGCCATGGAAACTCCTGGAATTTCAACCAACACTCTTCCACCATAACATATTTTTGTGCATTGTCAAGCTGTAATCTACAAATGACAACATAAACTTGTTTAGAAGTTTCATCTTGTATTTTCAAACGGTTGTGCATGGGTGCTTGAGAGAAAGACAAGTCACTTGTCAGAGACTGAGATCAAATAAAACTCCACCTGATACAGTTATTTTGTTGCTTTCGAACTATTCAAGAAAATGTTTGATGCCAAAATGGTCTTTCCTCATGTTCGAAATTAAAAGTAACGATAATAAACCTGTAATAACAAGACTAGCAATGTTAATATGCACTACAAATGTTACAAGGTATACATTTTTAAAGTATGGAGCCTTGTAAAGTCATTCTAAAGAGTACCTCTACTGAGATTTTAAATTTACCCTATGCAGATATCACTCATTAGAAAGGAAATCTTGGGACGTGCATTTAAAATAAACATGATAGTAGTATAGCGATCTATTTGTACACAATATCAATCATAGTGTCCGTTGATATTGAACAGGACGCCATATCTCACCAATCTGTTTTCGTGCCAAAATAATTTTGCAATAAAACTATTTTAGTGTCTTTTATTCTTTGCATCGTTTACACTGGCTATCAGTTCTAAACATTCATTAATAGATGCGACATCATTTTGGCCAATTATTTTGATGCCACTGGGACGTACTTTAATATCAAAACATATGCCACTGGAGAAGATAAATTAAATGCCTTCCGATTGATTACGTAACGAGTCCATCCTATCTTTCCACTTGTCATGAAAGCTCTCTTTATAAATCGATGACAGTACAATTAAGCTTTCCAATTCTCTGATCGGAGTGAATTTTTCAAAACTAGGTGCATTTCGATCTGATTTATCCAGTCCCGGATTACCCATTAGGCAGAGTAGGCAACTGCCTATGGGCCCCGCGACTTTTATGGGCCCCATTAGGGGCCCCCAGGGGCCCCCATGATACCGTGACCGTGGGTCTGGGGCCCCAAAAGTTTGACTGCCTATGGGCCTCCACGGTGCTTAATCCGGCGCTGGATTTATGAGCTTATAAGTGTTATTCAGATTTCCAAATGTTAACGATTTATTTATTATTTTCAGCAAGTGTTCTATCAACAATCACACACACACACACACACACATATATATATATATATATATATATATATATATATATATATATATATATATATATATATATATATATATATATATATATTGTGCACGAAAAACAGTTCCACCTTTCGTATATTTGCTTTTTTCACATTTAATTTAAATGGCTTTGAATTGAATTAAAATCATTTTAATTAATATGAATGTACAAGTATTCAGGTAAAAGTATGAAGCGAAAATGCTCACCTAAGTTGCACGCAGATGTGTATGGGATAAAAATGGACACAATTCGTGGATAGGACAAACCTGTATTTCCATAAACATTTGAAATTTTGAACGAGCTAGTGAAGCTGTGTTAGTTCTAATACATGTTTAAACAAATTAAAAAATTCAAGCCATGAGTAACTGAAAAACAATTAAGGAACAAACAGTTTTAACATTTCTGCAAAGTTAAGGATATTCGTGTTCTTGTCAGTTCTTATTAACTGTCATTATAACCAAAAATAGGTAAAGGACAAATACATTAGACAGCGTTATAATTTGTCAACATGTTAAACTATCGTAAAGGACAAATACATTAGACAGCGTTATAATTTGTCAACATGTTAAACTATCGTAAAGGACGAATACATTAGACAGCGTTATAATTTGTCAACATGTTAAACTATCGTAAAGGACAAATACATTAGACAGCGTTATAATTTGTCAACATGTTAAACTATCGTAAAGGACAAATACATTAGACAGCGTTATAATTTGTCAACATGTTAAACTATCGTAAAGGACAAATACATTAGACAGCGTTATAATTTGTCAGCATGTTAAACTATCGTAAAGGACAAATACATAAGACAGCGTTATAATTTGTCAACATGTTAAACTATCGTAAAGGAGCAAAATATGAACATTTTACTAAAACTAAAAGTGTGATTTACTTGGCAGGGTTCACAAATGAAGAAGTGCATAATTTAATATTTGAAATGGATGACTTAGCCAGGGATCGAACCTACCACCTCCCGTTTCCACGGCAGACGCTCTAACCACTAAGCCACCCGAGCGGTTGGATTCTAGTACTAGGGAACCACATAAATGGTTGCTCAAATCAGTGGTGTCACTAGGGTTGGTGTCACCCGGTGCGGTAACTCATGGTGTCACCCCCATAGACCTCCTTCTGTACATACCATACAAACACTTTATAGACAGTCATTTTGGTGTCATCCCCTCTGATGGTGTCATCATGTCAGGTCCGCACCCCCGCACCTCCTAGCGACGCCACTGGCTCAAATTGCATCTTTTTTTGAATATTGGATACTGCAATTTCATCAAACTTACCACATCACATTTAAGTACGTCTTTCAATGATACTGGTCAACCAATACTATCGAATATTAATGTTAAAAACTACACTAGAATTTGTCATAAGCAACACACACACACACACACGCACGCACGCGCGCGCGCGCGCACGCACACACACACACACACACACACACACACACACACACACATGGCCTTCCAAGTGATGGTATAAATCAGTTTGATATACCAATACTATTAGTATGTTAAATTAATAATCATATATAAATCTTGTTACAACATTAGCTTATGTTTTAACAGCAGGTTTTAGCTTCTATATTCTCTAAATCTTTGATGAATATCTACTGATTAAATTTACGTAAAAAAGGATATTAATAAATTCTTCTAAACGAGTGAAAATGGAAAATGATGTAGCATTTCACCGAATTCATTTTTCTATCATAAAGGAGAAAATAAGGGGAAGTATATGGAGTGAGAAAAAAAAAACAACATAATACTGAACTAGTACCAAATAAGTTTTTAGTAACCACGACTTCGTAACGGTTAGGTGTACACGTTCTGTAGGATTTAAATACAGTGTATGCAATTGAAGTGATACAAGATTGCTGCAGCAGATCAAGAGATGTACGGTAGATTTATTTGTATGGAGGCTTATACTTACAGTAATCCATTTGTTGCTTTATTTGTTTTGATTTCTTTCTTCATGTTTTAGAAAATGTATTACTATATGTCTAAAAACGTATTATTTCATATTAAAACAACTGAAGGCCGCTTGACCTTTCTCGATCTTTAGCACTGTATAGTATGGTACGGCAGCAAAGTAAACGATGAATAAAATACCATATGGATGGGCAATGACTAAATGCGCTGATGGTAAGTCTCCCTTTACCCCTACCCCCTCTCTCTCTGGACCTTGAAAGATACCAGTGAAAGTCCAATCAAAACTTTTTGTGGCGTATTTTCGTCTGTGACTTGAGACGGTATATCTGGACCTATGAATGAATATAAAATGTATTCGCAAAAAGCAATGGAAAGCGGAAAGTGAGAAATGGCGGAAACAAAATATTGTATTGTATTGTTGCTAACAATGTTAATTATATTATAATAATGACTCGTGTGAATTGTATATAGGTTGAAATGTTGGATGTACCTCTGGCTGCTTCCTCCTTTCGCTTTGATTATATTTCCAGCTACATATACTTGCTATGGAAATGCAAGTATGTGTATTGTATGTGAGATAAATACAATATATGTATTTTGTATGGTGTATATTGATATACCACGCGTTTTATAAATAATTCATTAAATGGAGACTGGGCAAGCCTCTTTTCCTTTCAATGAAATTGATACATATCGTGGTATAACGATGATGAATCGTAATACCAATCCATCCATCCATCCATCCATCCATCCGTCCGTCCGTCCGTCCGTCCGTCCGTCCGTCCGTCCATCCATCCATCCACCCATCCATCCATCCATCCATCCATCCATCCATCCATCCATCCATCCATCCATCCATCCATCTATCTATCTATCTATCTATCTATCTATCTATCTATCTATCTATCTATCTATCTATCTACTCCCTGTACAAAACAAATCTTTTGAATGTCTTTCCAGCCACCCTTCATATAGTTTAATTTTATCGTAGGAAATCTAAATATGGTCTAATTGATATTTGCAAGACGTTCATTGTATTGTTGCAGTTTTGTCAGTTATATACATTCAGTAAGATACAATTTATATATTATTATTAGTATACTAAATATTCAATAAGAATAGTCGTCGATGCAGTTAATTGTTCAATGTATTTGATGTCATAAAATGTAGTAGGTCTGTCACCTTCAGTTCTTTCCTCAAGATGTTTTAAATAGCAAATGTTGCCTTATGTATATCTCTCGTAACGTATTGCAATATAACGTTACCCACATGACACTTTTTGAACAGATCAGAAACAATAATTATGATCATTTATCAAATGAATTGTAAATTAGTAAATCACAAGGTACGGCAATTGAATCCATATTAAGCTAATTACGTTTCTGCAAGTTAGATTTAGGCAAAGCATTGGATTTAGAACAATTAATTTAATTTAAATATTTTGTTTATACCATATGCTGGTAGACAAATGATAATTTGATTTTGTGTTAAAGAGACTGGATTTTAATCCCTTGTCCAAAATGTATTCAAAGAATCTCATCTTAAGGTTATTAATTATAATACGTAAATTACGCCATCTCTCAGTCCCGTGTATACACTAATCGATAGAACATAACGCCAGCTCCATTAATATAGATACGATAAAGCCAATTTCGCCATCCGCAAAGTCTTACATCGAAATACATATTGCATTGGATGATGATTATAGCATCGCATTTCCTGAGCGACTACTCATTCAGTCCACCCACTACTTCCGCCAATCATGTCAAAACGTCTCACTGTATCAATTCAACATGTTGCCTATCTAAATTTTGGAATGACTTTCGCTGCTTTCCCATTATGTTACTGAAATAAATTCCATCGGCTAGATGAAATCCAATCCAACTGTTGTGCTTACAAATGACATTTCAATTCCCAACTGGTAGTGATGTATGCCTTAACTTTGAAAATAATAAGATAGTTATTATGACATCTAATTTGGAAATATGCATTTTTGCTCTTTCATTAAAGAGAAGTATTGGTTTGTTTGAAAATGTTAAATAAATTTGGACTGGAACTTAAGATACATATTCTAGTGACAAATTGTGCACATATTCGCAAACAACAAAGCAAGCCAGTTCTCGTCTGACTCATGTCACTATATGTTTAATAAGTCCGAAATATTAATAAATTGGAACAGGGCCTATTTGATAAAATCTACAACTTGCAAAGAGAAAGAAATGCGTTTGGAAGTTTGATCTTAATAAAAGTTGGTCAATAAAAATAAAATAAAATAAAAAGATATTAATCTTGACGAACAAAAGTTTTGTTCAAACATCAGAAAAAATGTTTAATTATTAACGTTTAATTAAAATGACTTTAAAAAAAAATCCTAATTCCCACTGAAGTAACTGATTTGTCACTGAGTTTCTCATAGTTTTGTTATGTTTATCAAGATAATCTCTGAACGCATCTATAAAGACATATTTGGATGACGATTTGCCATGTTTTAACGTTGATAAAAACGCATATCCTCTTTTTGTCAGATATAGTTAGTTTCAGGACATAGGTTTCTGGCTTATACGATAATTGAAACGAATTCATCTTTTATCATGTGTCTGACAAACACTCCTACCACCAAATCATACAGATATACAATTAAACCATAATAATCGTTGTTGTCTATCAGCAGCGTGGATCATCCACTCAGTTTGAAGGTAACATATCTATATAGTCTGATATAAAAACCTGATTACAAACAGCATAATCTAATAGACCAAATTAATCCGATGCGGCAATGTATTCTTTTTGCTTTTAAATATGCATTCTTTTTGCATCAGTCGAAGACAACCAGCTTAGGTATCATTGTCTCAAAGTAACATGTAGCTCTAGAAAACAATGGGTAGTATAAAAAGTCACACGTTTTTGGAGAGTTATACATGTAATATATGTATATTATCTATAGAATTGTCAGATTCTTCGGTTACTTCTTCTATGTCTTTCGTTCATCCATCCTTCCACCTGTGTAAATAAATACACATACATACTCATTTATATATACATGTACCTACATACACATACTCATACCCACACAATAGCAAACATACATACATTGAAACATAGACATCATTACAAACGTACATATAAAAACGCATACATAATAATATAAAGACTTATAATCATATTCATAATTACAGAGTAACCTTTCAGCACGAGACAATACAGGGACAATTTGGATGGATATTTAGACTATCCAAAATAATAGATGGTACGGTCGACCACAAGTGAAATCGCTCATTCACCAAACATTCACTGACAGACAGGTGAACTGCATATATGATACATTACATAATATGAAGAAGTAATGGAGAAGTAAACTCTTTATTTAATAACTATTTAGCATTATAAGCATTACATAAGCATACATCTTTGGCATTCCTTTGGTCTCGCCCTCCGCTGCATTAGTTTAGTTGTGGTAAGATAGTAGATAAGAATGCAATAATTTGTAGCGGAATCGCCAGTATGACTGATGTCAGGACCCAATGGTCAACAAGCCCTACTTTTGAGGCGGAATCGCCAGTACGACTGAAGTTAAGACGGAATCGCCGGTGTTTGAGTCGGACTCGCCAGTAAGGCTGACTGACATAACCGTTAAGGCAGAATTGGTCCTGTCTTGAGGCAGAGTCGCCACAACTTGTTATGTCTGTAAGTCGAGTGGATCGGAGACAGAATGCCCGATGCTGAAACTGAGGCGAATACTACTGGAGGAGATCCTGCAGGAGACGCCTATTACAATACCTATACTAACTGCCTGAAAAGATAGAGTAATGATATATTTAAAATGTTTAATATTTTACAAATGAAAAGATATGCATCAGAATTTAAGGTTTTGCAAAGTCAATTAAAGGAACAAGTCCATATATGTTATAATATTTTTTTTGAAATCATTAGAATCATACAGTGTATGGACATTATTCCCTAAATATCCTCCATTGGTGAAATTAGTTTCTTCATTATTAAGAACCGGTGGAAGTACCCACTTTAATTTATTTTCAACACAAACTGATGCAATTTTTATAAGCTACATTAAGTTAAAGGATGGGGTTCCAATTCTTCAAATATTGTCTTCGTCTGCTACCTTTGGCAAGGTTAGTTATTTCATCTTGCTTTGAGGTGACTATATATCCTAAGAATTATAAGTAAAATGAATTGACCGAATATGATATTGACTAATATCTGACATAAGCCTCCCTGATCATGGCTTTTTATGATTTTAACTTTTTTTTTTTGTGGTTAGCAGTTGCTACAGTTAAAATTGCATTGTCGTTCAGTGGTGCATTCAATGAACTGTCTAGTTTTGGAATATGTGAATGATTAATGAGATAATCAAGATAAATCGAATACACTTGATGCTAGAAATATATATTCCGATAATTCAGTTTTGATTAGTTCATAATCGCATTGTAGATTATTTGACACTATTATATGTCCAATCCGATTTTGATAGATTAGGAACCATGTTACTTATGCAGTCTCCATTTTTCAACTTTCAGTTGGATTACTTGATGACTTTACATTTATATGGATAATGAATACACTTTGCTTGTAAATTAGATGGTAACATATATCAGACTGAACATATAGACAAATCTTCGATATTTACCCACACCCAATGGCATCCAGTGCTCAATGCAGTGAAGTAATATACCCCTAGCCGTCTGTTGAAGGTATTGACTCCACAGGTGCTGCTTATTTTCATTATAAAAAAAGAAAACAGTTTTAAAGTCAAACATATTACGAATATATATATATATATATATATATATATATATATATATATATATATATGACGATTACTTTATTGTTATTTACTGTGCCAGATTTTCATTTCATAATATTTTGAAGTATCTATCAAACATTTATCTTATGGATTGTGAGTAGCACATTTTCGGCTTTGAATCCGCAACATGACGTCTTCAAATGACACAGAATACCCAAAAATGATCTTGTACACCCAAGCTATCTGCTGTAGTGACGTCGTACCCCACAATATACGTGCTGAATTGACATTTAATATCCAATAAATATTTTGCACACTCATCATGACATGCAATAGGGAAGTTGTAAATCATACACGACTTGCAGAATTTTTTTTTTACCAAACAAGACTCGATCATGTGATGTAAAGTACCCAGCAATTGTCATTGAAAAATGACAGTAAATATTAAACACGACTTGTAATGCCGAAAGTAACTTGTTGAGTTGATCTTGTATACGGAGCAAGTTTTTGTTGACGTTATTTTGAATACCCAACACTAATTGTTGAAGTGACGCGGAATTTTCAGCAATGTATGCTGAAGTGACGGTAGATACCCGATACGATTTGAGTTCAATCAGCCAATAAAATTTATGAAACTGTCTCATAACGAACACTATTCTTTTCATAAGATACGGATTATGCAGAATAGCAAGGGAAGCCGGATATATTTTTCTTGGGATTACAAACTGTAATTATTAACTCGTAACAAAGGTGTTATTGAAAACTACCCTGTCTGCCAGTGGAGTTTTTGATGTTAAGAGGATGCCGAAATTTATTTTATTTATTGACATAATTCTAGGTTGAGTTATCTTATTTTTTAATATATCGCATGGGGATGTAAAACTGAAATTATGTTTCCACTTCAGAAGATGAATAATGGCTGTTGTTAGCTTAAACCTATCGATGATGTTTGATCTCATCTAAGTTCATTTGTAAAACGTATTTTAGCAAATTCTATCAGATTATACGAGTCGTTGGTTTGAGTTTGTGCGGTTAATGCCATATTTCAGTAATTTATATTCTAAACACGGACGCCAGTTTATTTGGAGGAGGAAACCAGATTAAACCCACGAAAGAACCACAGTGTAATGGGAAAATAGTTAGTAGAAAGATTTCTCACCCAATTCAGGTTTGCTAAGCTGAGACAGGTGAGATGAAAGTGAACTGTACAGGCGGACGTTATACCACTTGATCACACAGGGACCCCATTCTTTCTTTGACTTTCATATATCAGACATATATTATGCAACAATGATCTTACTCTACCAAAATATTATATAATCATTCAAATTTGTATCTAATGTGCTGCACACTACAAGTTGAATTGCTATATATGAGTTGATAAGAAGTTGTAATCATGATAAAAATATCCAGCCAGGTTCTTTGCTACTCTCTGACATCTGTTCTATGTTTGTTTTTATTTCAAGATTTGTATTAATTTCGAAGCAACCAAAAATAATGTATCCCTCCCACTCCTTCTTCTAACCGATGAAAAACAAATTCGGATGGAAATCTAAAGCATCATGTAATTTATACTGGTAGGTTATGCACTGAGGAAAGGTTTTAAATCCTCTTTTTATACTGTAATGTAACTTGGTTTAATTTGAAATGAATTTGATTTTTAAGGAGTTTATTGAGCAGACAATACTATCATTTGACGCGTTGTGCATCACATACATAATTTATTTGCTGTAATATATACTCAATATTATAAAATGTAATATATTTATATGTATTCACTTTCAGAATGCATCATATATAATCAAAGAACAGATTGAATTTAATTTCCTTGAAAATTTCAGTTTCACCTAAGGAATTTAATAGTAGAGCTAAACGGTACCACACAAATCTTTAATAATAAACACATTGCAAATACGTTTTTTACTGGAATAGATTTTTGCTTTTGTCAGAGTAATATGCTGCAAGTTTCTGGCATTTTAGTTGAACTTGAAATATTATACAACCGAGATATCTATGAGAAAATTCCAAATATATGTCACTGAACTATTCAAATGAATGTGTACGTCTCTTTACGAATTCTTCTTGGTTCGGCAATTCAAACATTCTTGTAGGATATACGTTGTCACTTCATCAAGTCTGTCGTTTTGGGAACAAAACGTCACTTAAAGATGTATTTTTGTGTATACAGCATCGCTTCAACACGTTGTCACTTCATCAAGTCTGTCGTTTTGGGAACAAAACGTCACTTAAAGATGTATTTTTGTGTATACAGCATCGCTTCAACACGTCTTCTGGTGTTTTTAAAGTCTTGTTGGGAATTCATCGCCACATCAAGAAGACTTCCTAGTCAGTATTAAGTACAAATATTTTCATAAAAGAAAATAAATAAACTTACGGTTTTAGAGAATCAAGTCCAAAAATTAATCCAAAAAGAATTCACAATATAATCCACTAGTGGAATTGCAAGAGTCCTGATAATAAAATGTCATAATAGTTCCTGGTTCGAATCTTGACGATGTTATCCAATATGGACGACGATGTCACTTGATTTAGTCAGTTCTTGTTAATGAAAATCTATGAGCACATAATTCCTCTTGCTCTAAGCGAATTCATACAATTTCCAGTACACGATAATTAAAAATAACTGAAAAAGAAGACACAACTTAATCTTATAAAAGCCCAACTTATACTGAACTGTTCTCTCCCAAACAATAAATTAAATACCTGTTTTTACGTAAACAAGGGGTCACGTGATATTCTAGAAACTATCAGAACAAACCTAAGTTCAAGAAATCACGTAAATACCATATGACCCACCTAAAATTCGAAAGATGTTTATACTTTACTCCATTTTGTCCTTGGAACCAACCAATCATTTTTAAAATAAGCTCTAATGTCCTTGGAATCAACCAATCATTTAAGAAGCTTGTTTACACTCTGAAGCAAGGTCGGAAAATGACGTTAACATCTGTTGCTTACTATGTAAAAGTACAGGTCACCACCCACTTCAATGAACGATTCTTAAAACTTAAAATGCCAAATTTAAATCTAACAAACAAGCAATAAATGATAAATATAAATGACTTCATACGTAACATCATGAAGACTTAATCAGCCTTACCTCAACAACACTTGGTGGTAGTCAATGTCTCCGGAGTAGGTTTTCAAATAAACAACATTAATATAAGAAGTTAGGTCTCCTCTCTAAAACATTCAAAGTTGCTAACATGTTTTGGGAATTTGAAGTGTAAAAGTTACTACACTGAAAAAAAAGCAAACGTGTTTACCTCCATTATAATTATATGAACATTTAATCTATGATCATAGTGAAATATTAGCTTTGCATTGTGTTGTTTACAAAATAAATGTTTAATTTCATGTACACCATTATTTTAATTTTGCACAAAGGTCAATATATATATATATGTATGTATGTATGTATGTATGTATGTATGTATGTATGTATGTATGTATGTATGTATGTATGTATGTATGTATGTATGTATGTATGTATGTATGTATGTATGTATTTATGTATGTATATCATTAAGAAATGCCAACAAGGAAAACAATTTAAATACAAATACAATATTCATATGTCCTGATGGGAATTTGGGAATTCTGACGTCTTGGCATATATTTTACCATCGATTATCCAGTCAAGTTCGGTCTATTGTGTCACTTTGTCAATCTTGATTGGCATGTAACGTCACTTCAGCATGTATCCTTCTGTTAATAGGGTTTGTATAATCGTAAGAGACATGTGAGAAACATAGTCTGTAAATCAATTTATTTCATTGCATAATTCGTGGTTAAACTGTCGTAAGATTTAATGAATCAATTATGCATTTAGAAGAAAGGCTAAATTTGCATTACATTAGATGAATCTAGTTTTTCGTTAGATTCAATCAGATGAAAAGGGTCAACTGAAGTTTGTTCTCACCTGAGTTTGTTTTTGGCAAACATGATTAATTTAACATGTCTTGGTGTTACATTTAAATGTCAAGCGAAATAATTATCTGATTTATGTATATGGATGAAAGAACAGAAACAGAAAGGAAAATGTCAGTTGCATTCAAGTGTAATGAAATGAAAATATAACATTTGTATGCGCTCTCTCACAATGTATCACATGACCTTTGATTTCACAACATTATTTCTCTGATGAATCTCCCATATACCAAACTAATATACAAAGTTACCAATACAATGAAAATTATATAAGTATACGAAATATATATATATATATATATATATATATATATATATATATATATATATATATATATATATATATATATATATATATATATATATATATAAATTATAATCATTTCATGATAAATATTAAGAGAGGAATTGAGCATTCGACATTTAAATAATACAACATTTCAGCGCTAATGATGTTATAGAGTATTTTAAACTGTTTGTTTCTAAATACCATTTTATCTAAGATTCGAGCAGACAGAGATTATTGTATGACAACCTTTGTATAATCGACATTAAAGTAAGGAACAAATACAGAGTAAAAGGTTAACGAAATGTGAATACTAACCCAACTTGTTAAACTTACAAAATATTTAAAGTGCACGTCTCTTGCATGTACATCTATCGTTTAGGAATAGTTATTTCAAACCTTTAACCGATTTCTGCTCAAGTTAATGTATTGCCTGCTGGGTAATTGGGGCGCTTCTTTCCGTAAAAGATTTTGTATAATTTTGCACGGTTTGTCCTGTTCCGCTTCTTTCCGTAAAAGATTTTGTATAATTTTGCACGGTTTGTCCTGTTCCGCTTCTTTCCGTAAAAGATTTTGTATAATTTTGCACGGTTTGTCCTGTTCCGCTTCTTTCCGTAAAAGATTTTGTATAATTTTGCACGGTTTGTCCTGTTCCGCTTCTTTCCGTAAAAGATTTTGTATAATTTTGCACGGTTTGTCCTGTTCCGCATATATGTATTTACATTTTAATAACGACAATCTAAGTTATAAAAATGATTGATTGGCATAATTGATCAGCAAGATACGATTGGGTTCATTAAGATTATGATACTGAATAATATAAACGAGTGCAGAAATATTAAATTTCATGTAATGTATGTTTTCAAAATATCAAGGAAAAGTCTTTTGATGTTCATAACCTGGACATACTGCCTTATAGATGGTTACATTCAAAAGCATAACATTTCTAAATATCCTAATTTTGTTTCTATATCTAATTACGAGAGTATCCACTAAACCGTTTTTGGTGTGGTCGTTACGCCATGAAAGTTTGTGTTAAAAGTTAAAAGCTAAAATATTGTTTTGGGTTACTCCCCAATCAGAGTAATGAATATTCCTTTCTTCAGAGAAAGTTTTGATAAAAGTTACCGACTTTCAGATTTCAGATCAGGAATTAAACTTACCATTAGTACTACGCAACTGAAATTAGATATTTGAATATGGCGAGAAATGAAGATTTAAAAATCAGTGCGACAGAAAAATGATTTGCCACAAATACTCAAAGAGGAGAAACAAAAACAAAACACGCAATTTTAACAACGTGTAATTAAACGTAAAGTACATTTGTTCCAAAGACAGAGATCGCTATACAAAAAATTCACCGAGTGTGGAAATAATGTATTCAATACGGTATATTGCCATCATAAAAAGTTTCAACTCCGTATTTCTAAAATATACTAATGACCTGGTTGATGCTAGTAAACGTTCATTTAGTAACCAGTCACATGAGATCAGGTTCATACATCACCCTTGTTTGGTTACTTGCTTCGTATGCTCTCTGCGTTCCACTCCCGCTATACTGTAGAATAGCGGAGTGCAACTCAGGGAGCATACGAAGCAGGAAACCAGACTACCTTCACCCGCGCGAGGGAGCAGTCAGACGTTGTACTGGTGGGACGAATGGGTGAAATAATATAAAAAAATTGCACTGAGATACAACACGTCCTCGATTTATAATATACAGATTCTCTTATCAAAATAGATGTTAAATTATATTATAACATTAGATTACGACACAAATGGTACGTTGTTTACTCTGAGTGTAGAAAAGAAAAGGATATACAGTCAACTCCACTTAACTGCACATCGGTTAACTGCACACTCCGGATAATTGCACGTAGTCACGTCGGTCCCATTTTTCCCCAATGCTTTTCAATGGGAACAAACTTCGGATAACTGCACTTCGCTTAAATGCGCACTCCGGATAATTGCACGATAAATTTATGCCCGTGGCACATTATTCATTTCAATTTTACTCCGGTTAACTGCACAATGTATAGTCATGATCAGTTATTGCCAGTTCACTGCTGTAGCGCTTCAAATAAGACGACAAATAAGCCGGTAAATGCGACTTTGTAAATGATTGACATGTAAAGGACGTCTTAGGTGGTATATACATGGATATCCGCGCCCACTAGAGAGCAATAGCACCAATGTTATGTAGACCTTTAGCTTGGTCTGAATGCTGATGTCTCTTCTATCCCAGACGTTGGCATATCATCTGCCGAAAGTTGCGATGCATCTGGCAATAAAAATGTTCACCTAGTCGTCAATACCGACGCGGTGCTGTCCAGGTTAAGTGAAGCGGTTCACTACATTGATTTTATGGCCTTTGACGGTGATGATGATTTTATGGCCTTTGACGGTAATGATGAGCTCAACATAGGGCTTTACAGGGGCCGGCTTATGCAGGACTATAGTCTTCGTGGTACACAAGGTCAGACCAACGTTTGCGCAGGAGCTAAAGAACTTGTCAACGCTTCATTGCAGGTCGGCGTCTGAGCCAGCATTGAGTGGGCAGTACTAGGGAAATAACACATCTCTTATGGTGTCTTTCATGACATTGGATTTTGCTTGAAGCCTCCTGTAATTAAATAGTTATCCATCTGTACGGTACCTGATGCCGACTCCAACCTCTATGACTTTGAAAGGTTTAGTTAACATGGTCGAGAACAATATAGTAAACAGTCTCGGTGTCAGAACAAAACCCTGCTTGAAGCGATTGGGCACTGGGAATGGCTCAGATGTCTCTCCATTTGCTTGGACTAGTGCCTGCATGCCCTCGTGGAAATGATGCACCCTGAATATAAATTTCCTTGCGCATCCGTACTTGACCATTACCTTCCAAACGGCTTCTTTGCTGACAGTATCAAAGGCTTTTGTCAGGTCAACGTCGACGGAGAAAAGTTTGGTGTTTTGCTCTTGACATTTCTCTTGCAGGTGCCTCACAGCAATCACCATGTCGATGGTTCACGTTCTTTTCGGAATCAACACTGGCATTCTGGCAGTAGTCCCTGGTCAAGGTGCATAGTGAAGTAGTCAGTAGGATTCCGGGGAGTATCTTTCCTGCAACTGAGATAAGGATATACCCTGGCGGTTGTCTTAGGTCTGGCGGTTCCTTTTGCGCTTATACAGGTGTAATATGGTAGCGTCTTTGAATTCCTGGGGGATCCTCGTTTGCTGCCATATCAATGAAAACAGATAGTGGAGTTTTACTATCAGGGCTGCGCTTTCTATCTTGTAGACTTCAGCTGCGATCGAGTCTGAACCAGAGGCGGCGATTCTCATCGAACAACGTCTTAATCTCGTTGCAGTCTTGACGCTTTGTGGTAGAGGGTCCTAGGATTTTCGAAGCTGTGTTGTAGACCAGTTCTCTGAATTCGGTCTGTGATTGTGTGAAGAGGGGTGGATTTCTGACGTTCTTCCATATCATCCATGAGCGACTCTTTGCTACTGATGCATTTCAGCTTGCTGATGTTTGGTAATTTATGAGCCTTATTTCCCTGTGGGCATCATTTAGGCTGAATGGGGCTGTTGAGCCTGGTGATGATGAGGCTGTGGTCTTTGCAACAGTCTGCGCCGTACAAGGACTTGGTCACACGCACATCCTGTCTGTCGCTCTTCCTGAAAATGATGTATTCGATGAAGTGCCAGTGTTTAGAGAATGGGTGCATCCATTACGTCCGTTTACAGGTAGCGAGGCGGAAGACTGTATTGATGATCAGCAGTCTAGAGCTAAATGAGACCGTTGCTGTTACGGTGACTCACTCTGTGCTTTCCTAGTACTCCATCCCAGGCAATGTGATCACAGCATACTCTTGCATTGAAATTGCCAAGAACGAGGAGCTTATCTCCATTGGAACGTCTGCAATGACTGAGTGAAGCTCCTCATATAACTTGACCTTCACTTTATCTGGGTTGGTCATGGTTGGAGCATATCAACTGATGATGATATGGTGCTTTATTCTAGAGAAGATGGGGAGTTTCATGGTCACGAGTCTGTCGTTTACGCGCACAAATATATACCAACATATGTATGCACATATATCCAGACACACACATACACACACACATACACACACACACACACACACACACACACACACACACACACACACACACACATAAGAATGATACACAAAGCATGTCATCGTTAGGAGTTGGGAGAAAATATTTAATATTGGAATGGATTGAAAAAAAGCTGATCACCAGTGGATATTTGAATCTTGTTTAATTGTTAACAGTTAGATTTCTACATTTTCTTCCCGTGCCAATATCTAATGCAAATGAGATAATACTTTGCTTAACATTTAAGTACCTTTCGCTAACGAAGCATGTGATTGTCTGCATTCGATTCAAATACATTATATGTGTTAAGACAAAATTACTTTGAAACTGCATTCTTCTAGACAATCTGAATCTGTAACTATGACGCATTTATTTTTTCTATTATCACTTACTACAATGTAGGATGCGTGTGTGTTCTAGAAACCTTTATATAATGCCTGAGGTGTATATTTAATTTATTTATCATGATTGCAGCGTGTATTCAGTCATGCCTGACATAAGATCTAGACTGGATTTTATCTGTTTGCTTTTGAAAGACTGTAACACATATTTGTTGGATCTGTGGGTTGGACATGTTGATAACACAGGGACGGCCTTTGTGATGTTGGAAATGATTACAATAATAGAAACCCATTTACGCTTTGTAAATCCACTGCGTTTTGACACATTTACGCGATAAAATGTCAATTTTTTCCAAGTTCATTAAAGGAAAATGTGTTCTTCAGCCCAGAATCATTATTGGCGATAAAAACAAACAATTTATTCTGAAAAAATGTAACACATTTCATTTAGCTGTTAAACAAGGCAAGAAATCGAACCGTGCAATCATACATTTTAAAAGTGTTTAGGAAATATATGTATCTCACTGACAAGTTGGCAAAACCATGTGGCCTTCCACCAATATTGTGTATTCTAGTGCAGGCAGGCAAAGATAGTGAAGGGAAAAATTATTGAAATAAACTATCGCATAGCTAAACATAATTTGATATCTTTCCTGAACAAATATTAAGAGCAGAATTCATTTTCATTTCCTAACTTTATTCAAACTGTGATAATGATTTTAATTTAAGAACAGGATGTAAAATAGCTAAAAGGAATATTTCAGATTTCGCATTCAAATTCGGTCGCAAGCGCTTGAATCTTAGTCATGATTCCAATTTAAACTGAGTTTTATTGCAAAATTTCATAATATAATTTTTGGATCCTTTCTTTGAAAATAATCGATTCGAATTTAAATTAAATAAGAGCGAAAATGTATGTATATATATATATATATATATATATCTATCTATATATATATATATATATATATATATATATATATATATATATATATCTATATATATATATATATATATATATATATATATATATATATATATATATATATATATATATATATATATCTATCTATCTATATATATATATATATATATATATATATATATATATATATATATATATATATATATATATATGTTCAAGGAGCGGCAGTTGACCCGTTGCTATCATCTTTCTTTGCTTTAGGACGAAATTAATAGTATTCGTCTGTGATTTTTACTTATATAGCAAGTGGCAGAAGTCTCTTTTACGTCTCCAAAGACAGGTACTTTTGTTTCCGTTTGTGCAAATGTATAATTACATTTTCTAGTGCATTCACAATTGTATCTTGCAGCTTTGTTTTTGCCAATTTATGGCAGTCCCTGAGCTGGTGTTTATCAACTCCTTTTGCTGACGGCATTTTTACAGTGTACGCTTTCATCTAATTCCCGTATGATGACCTTGATGAAATTGCAGCTAAAAGCATTTCCTTTGCTTGTTTTTCATTTGACCGTATTCTGTCACTTTATGATAAATTGATGCGATTTTTCAGATGAATTTTAAATGACCAATGCTAACTATGACAAGGAAACAATAGAGAATTATTTTATGCAAAAAAGTTAATAACAACTTAATTTCACTCTTTAAGACCAGTGTTTCTCATTATAGGCAAAATCCAAAAGAGACAACTGAAGCTAAAAAAACCCAAACAAATTCCGTTGTGTTTGCAAAACTTTACATGGCTGTTTGTACAGGAACTAAACCTTTACATGTATTATGTTTCAACAAAATATTTCAACTTGTTTTGGGTGCAGGAAAATATTTGTATTGACCGGGGAATCGTCGAGCCATAACCATATATGTTGTTTATGTAAATATATACAAACACAAATCATATCCATGATATGTTATTGTTATAGTAGTAATTAAAGGCTAGTAAGCACATTTAGACAATTATTGAAAAGAAAATTAAATTTGTTGGTTGCAATAGATAATTTCATTTTTGCATGGCTATGTTTTTCTAGTCTTCATGGTTTATACCATTTTGATTTCAATGTTTTAAGGCGGCATCTCAGTAGTAATGTGGATCACCGGAGCGTCAAGGGAAAATCCAGTGAAAAAGGGCTTGGGCACGTCTGGCGTCAAGGCATCGTAGGCACGTCTAGCGTCAAGTGGAATTTAACATGGTGGGCCTATCTGGCGTCAAGGGGAATTTAACATGGGAACTATTTAGGCCTAAATAGCGTCAATGGGAATTTAACATGGGAAATATTATTTTTATTTGGGCCTGTCTAGCGACAAAGAAAATGGTGGCAAAGAAAGCAAATATCTTTTCGAGGTATATGAGTGGCCCTGAAAAGGGCTGTTATGTGTAATGTTAACAGTATCTTGTTAGCACAGAGGACATCTCACAAATCTTCTTCTCTTCCTTAAACTTCTCACAGCTGGGCCATAGAGGTGAACTCTCTTTAAACAACCTTGCCTCTCCACATATATCCTTCTCTTCCAAAAGGCTGTATCAGTCATATGAGTGATAGTCCACGATGATCTGACATACATGGGTAAGTCAGTACGAAATAGCATGGTAGAAACAAGGGTAGAAGATTCTACCTTGGTCCACATCTTGTGACGAGAAACAGGTGAAGCGAATGCCGTGAACTGCGGTCATTTATAGGGGAAGAGCGGATCGAAACGGATTGAGTTTATTCACCAATCCAAACACGCGTTACAAAAGTCTGTCACAGTCGTCCAATCCGAAGAGAGCAGTCTGTAACGTCACTTTCCCTATATAGAGATACGAGCGTCTGTGCGCAGTCAATCGATGTGACAGAGTTGTCAATCATGTCGGAATCTAGGAAGACAATGAATTGGGGTGAATCAGTAGTGGAGACAGCAAGTAATGAGACAGCAGTGACTACCAAAGTCAATACAAATCTACATCCAGAAGAAGTTGATTTTAACTGGGATATTGTGGATTTTCTAACTTCACAAGAATTTGTTCCGGAACCTTCATTACCTTCTGCTTCTTAAGCAAAGACAAAAAGAAGAATTGGAGTGATTTTTACAACAACAGAAAGGAGAAAAACAAGCTTTTCTTATTCAACAGCGGGAAGAAGAAGAAGCAAGAATGAAACACCAGGAAGAAACAGTAGCATCAACAGAGAAGAAAGTAGACCAAGGACAGAACGATAATAGTGAAAATCAAACGGTCACGACGGTACTTTTACATATTTTAGCAGAGTTAAGGAGTCTGAAACAAATGTATCAGACTTCTTTATCACGACCGAAGAGAAAAAGACCTTCTCGAGCTAAACAACCCAGTCTAACTGTGACTACGTCTGCCATACCGTCTTCAGTGATTTCTACTAAAGCGTTGATAGGAACCACCAGTCCCAAAGTAGGCCTTGGTCGTGGCAAAGGCTTAAGACAGTTAAAGATGATTACGTCCCGTTTCTGAGTTTGTTTTGTTGTAAACAAGCAAAACCCCAACGGTGCTTTTCAGGGCCACTCAAATCTTTCGAAAAGAAATACTATTTCAATTGCCTAATTCAATGAAAACTCAAAAGTAATTTTTTTAACCCATGATGTACGTGTGAGTATATGAATGTGTGAGTGTAGGTTCTTATTCTATAAAATCAAAACCAAGAGACACCTATGTTTTTTTTTTCTCTCTGTTGTTTTCTGGTACAAACGTTACAATCCAATATCACAACATAACATAACGCAATACCACTTTAAAAGATTCATAGGCTTCTTCTGTTCACTCTTTCTGTTTCTTTAATTTCTTTACTGTCACATGTTTTTCTTTTTCTTCTTCTTCTTCCTCACTTTCGTTTCGTCTTGTTTTCTTGTCTTTGTGAACGTGTCGGGGTTCCTACTTGGGGGAGGGTACCTCATCCTCCTCCTCTTGTTCAGAATTCCTCTCCCCATCCTCCTGCTCCTGTTGTTTCTTAGGACAGTTTGGAGACCAATGTCCTTTCTCTTTACAATAGTTACGTGCTAAGGCTCGAATAAGCAGCAACACAGAAAGAGTGAAAACTAACAAGCTTGTATAACTTGAACAATTAATTTATTAAGTACAATTATTTTCATAAAAATAAATAAACTTACAGTTTTAGAGAATCAAATCCAACATTAATCCAATATAGAATTCACAAAAAATAATCCAATAATGAATTGCGAGAGTCCTGATAAATAAATGTTCTAATAGTTCCAGGTTCGAATCTTGACGATGTAATCTAAAATGGCTGACAATGTCACGTGATGCAGTTCTTGTTTAATTATCATCCAAATGAATTATGAGCACATGTTTTCTCCTCCAAATAGATAATAAATCCTCTTTCTTCAATGAATTAACACAAAGTCCAGAACAAGATAATTAAAATTAAACTCAAACAGAAAATACACAACTAATATCTTAAAGCCCAGAGATTCTACTGATTTGTTTTATCCCAAACAACAGTTCTTATACTTGTTTTTCTTAAGTAAACAAGTGATCACGTGATTTTCTAGAAATTGATAGAGGTTCATGGAAGGTCACATAAAGAGACTGCTTTCAAAAAGCCACGTATTAAAAGAATGATCCAGAAGAAAAATAATCCCCAATAACTAAAAATATAAAGATGCCCTTGAAATTAACCAATAGTTTTAAAGACCTGTTTATCAATCTGAAGCAAGGTCAGATAATGAAGTAAACAAGCCAAGGTCAGCCTGTTTACAACTAGAATCTAGGTCAGCCTGAATTTTCTAGAAAGAATCTCCCAATTAATGAATATTAAACCCTAAATGACAAATTTGGATTTAACAATAAAAAATAAATAAATTAAATCCAATAGCCGTAACAACAATGATAACAGGTATCTTGACTTTCGTATATTCTAACACCTGTTTTCTTTTTTTCACGATCTGGACATTCTGTAGCCCAATGTCCTTTCTTTTTACAGATATAGCAAGTATCTTGACTTTTATCTCGAAAGAAGGGAGAGTAGTCCGTATGCTTGTCTGAAGAAAACTTTCGTATGACACCACGTAAAGCTCTGATCAGAAGTTCAACTTGTGTAGGCTCTTCCATCGTTCAGGTTAATGTGAGAATAAAATGAATACTGAAAGGTTAGACACTGACGCTTTATATATGCATGGATCGGACATGAATGTATAGGGGTAATGGTCTTTAAAATGTAGTCATTTGACTTTTTGCAGACAAGATGAAAAGACCGCATCATGTTGTGAAGAAAGGAGAAGACAGTAAGAGACAGAAACGTAATGTATCGCCTCGCACAGTAGCTGAAGTCTTGGCTCAAATTCATGCCAGTGATTTTGAAGATGACATAAGAGAGCCCGAATCCACACCCAGACAATCGACGTCCAAGCAAAGTTCACCACTCTTAGTTAACCCTGAAAATTAATATCACATTCGAGAGACGGAAAAGCGTTCCTCTCGAAAATTTAGAACAACGGCTTACACGTACGCCTTAAAGTTTAAAGATTTAAAGTCCAACGTTCCTTTGGAGAATACAGAAGGGTTCACTATCGAGGTGTGGGATTCTGTGTTAACTACACTGAAACAGCAATATCAAGCCAAAGAAGACGATCGCTTGAGACTTTCTATTCATCACGATAATTTGAAGTCTCCCGTTTGGATCGAGTTTAGTAGCCCATCACAATTAACACCTTCCAAAGTCATCGACAAAATTCAACATGAGCAACAATCCAACGACACGTTTCACATCACCGATGGAAAAGCCACACTGTTCATGACCCATGTTTCTCTTCCCCAAGGGACAGGACGCAAAAAAGTGTTATTGGTCGACAAGCAACGCAACACAAAAACAAGCCTCGTCAGCATTAACAATTCTCAAGACCAGATGTGTTTAGCCCGTGCCAGAGTCGTGGGACAAACGTATGCCAACAAGAACGAGACAGTAGAATGGAAAGAGCCTGGAAAAGTATTCAACAATCGGACCGAGCCTAACAACAAAGTGAAGCAGAACTCCTGATACAGCAAGCGGGGATATCCCAAAGCACCCCTTGCGGTATTCCAGAAATGCAAAAATTGCAAGACGTCTTGGCTCCACCTTACACCTTGAAAGTGCACCCCAAAGAAGTGCGTGGTTCTCTTTTGTTTCGAGGCAACGATTTCAAAGACGGAAAATACATTCACGTCTATCATCACGATGGGCATTTTGATACCATTACCAGTATCACTGCATTCCTGGGATACAGTTACTACTGTGAAAAATGTGACTATGATTATAACAATCGAGAACACCACAAGCATTGTGGATCGAAATGTGAGGGACGGTTGGCCTCTCAACCCTATCTGGACAAAGGACAAGTACAAGTACATTGCCCAGTTTGTCAGCGCATATTTGTCAGTCCTACTTGTTACCAACAACATTTGAAGATGCAAGGTTCGCAGCAGAAAAGTGCTTTTCAGCTTCTGAGATTATGCCCTACATGTGGACAAGGTATACGTACCAATAATGTCAATTTTCACGTTTGTCAAGGGAAGAAACGATGTCACATTTGTCGCCAAATCGTGGACTTGGAACACGAATGCTTTATTCAAAAATACCAACCCCAACCAGAAGATACCCAGAAGAAAGGACATTTTATCTTTTTTGATTTCGAATGCATGCAAGAGACCGGTATTCACATTCTTAATTTCTGCGTGGCTCGTCGAGCGTGCGAGCAGTGCATCCAAGAACCTATCTTTAGTCATTGCCCTCACTGCAGCAAGATTCCTGGAGGACGTGAAAAAAATCTTTCGAGGGTCAAATACGCTAGCCAATTTAGCCCAATGGATCCTAAACCCCATCGACGAAACGTGAAGTCCAGTAGACATTAAACGTTACGGAGATTGTCGTCACCATGCCACGGTAATGGTTCACAATTTCTCGGGATACGATAGTCAATTTCTGCTCAGATACTATGCAGAACAAAGTACCGAACGTCCTAAAGTGACTTTAAACGGAGCCAAAACTATTTCTATGCAAGTAGGGCAAGTGCAGTTTAAAGATTCAATGAGTTACCTGGCCATGCCTTTGAGTCGCAAGCCTAACACGTTTGGAATGACAGAAATGGTGAAAGGTTATTTTCCAAACTTTTTCAATACCGAAGCCAATCAACATGTGGTTCTACCCCATTTGCCCGAGGCTGACGACTACGACCCCGATAACATGCGCACCGAACAACGGCAAGCTTTCCACGCTTGGTACTAGACTCATGCGTCAGACCCCTTCGACTTTCAAGAAGAAATGTTGAAGTATTGTCGATCTGACGAAGACATTTTACGACGTTGCTGTGGAAAATTTCGAGAATTGTTCGTGAAGCACGGAGGGATCAATCCTCTGAAAGAAGCTTGCACCATCTCCAAAGCGTGTTATTTAGTGTACCGCCATCGAATCATGCCTGAAAATACTCTAGCTGTCATCAGTCCTCAAACGACAAATTTGTCAAATGTCAATACTCGGTCAAAGCCCTACGCTGGCTATATTACTTGTGTGACAAGGAAGACAACTGGATCCGACACGCTCGCAACGGAGGAGGCAAAAAGACCATCGGAACGTATTCGGGGGATAGCTGGGACTTAGAAAACCCTCAGATCGTGTACGAATTTAACGGATGCTTATTTCACGGATGTCCCATGTGCTACCCTCAACGTGACACCAAAATCAGTTTTTACAACGGACCATGGAAGACTTGTACCAAACTACTTGTCAGCGGCGTTTGAAGTTAGAACAGCAAGGATACCAAATGGTGGAAATGTGAGAACATGAGTACGATCAGCTTCTGAAAACCGATCCCGAGTATAAACGCATCGTAGAAAGTTACAAGTTGGTGAACCCATTGAACCACCGGGATAGTGTGTACGGAGGACGAACGAATGCCACCTGTTTGCTGTACCAAGTGGACGAGGAGAATGGAGAAGAAATTAAATACTTGGACGTGTGTTCGCTGTATCCTTACGTCTGCAAATATTGTCACTTTTCCCGTAGGGCACCAAGAATTGATGACAGAACACATTGACTTGGACCACATACGAAAGTACGAAATATTGATCAAGTGCAGAGTCTTGTCTCCCACAGACTTGTATCATCCCGTTTTACCTCACCATTGCGAAAAGAAACTGATGTTTCCTTTGTGTCGAAGTTGTGCCGAAACGTGCAACTAAGACCAACCTTGTCAGCACACCCAGGAAGAACGCACTTGACAGGAACGTTAGCGTGGAATTGTTTAAAGCTCTGGACCTGGGATACCAACTGCTAGAAGTGTACGAAATTTACCACTTTCCAAGACACAACAATACCACAAGGGCGACGAGACACAGAAAGGTAGTTTTGCAGACTACGTGGATACCTTTTTAAAACTGAAACAAGAAGCTAGCGGCTATCCGTCCTGGTGTCACACTCCCGAAGACCAAAATATATTCAAAGAAACATATCGTGTGGTGTTACAAAGAGTGGCAATCGGCATACAGCCTCTTGCAAGAAAGTCAAGGTGATTCCATTGTGTTTGTAGAAGGTATTCCTAGCGAAGACGATGGGATCGTGTCTGGCCCTAGTCAAACTCATTTGGTCATTTTTGACGACATGTTACGAGAAGACGAAGAAGAAATTAAGCTGTGGTTTACTCGTAAAGGGCATCATCGTAATGCCAGTGTCATTTACATTACACAAAATTTATTTCAAGTAAGTAAAGCCCATCGTACCATTAGTCTCAATGCTCATTACGTGGTTTTCTTTAAAAGTCCTCGAGATAAATCGCAAGTGCAAGTCTTAGCCAAACAGTTAGGAACACCTTGGCTGCCTCATGCGTACGATGATGCCACTCAAACTTCACACGCCTATTTACTAGTGGATTTAATACTCACCACTCCCGATTATTTGCGATTTCGTACCCATTTGTTTCACGACTGGTGTCAAGACGGAGCACCTGTCATGTACACGTCCTCGTCGTCGACATAACGATATGAAAAACTAAAAAAGCTATAAAAACCTCGGTCACTTTGACGTTGTCTCATACACCGTCAACATGACGTCCCTTCAGTCTCATCTTCCCATCAAATTGATTCGGGCTTTGTACGTTATCAGTTGCGAAAAAAATCCATAAATACGTGCTCACGTCTTAGAAGCCAGTCTCAATGAAGTCTTACGATGGTTTACGGTGACAGCACGTCAAATACTGCAAGGCATCATTCACATTCCACATCAAACCAAACGCTTTTTTGACAGAAACAAAGTAGCCTTAACGCAACTGGCTGATGCTCGCATCGACATTCAAACCAAAAAGCGAATCATTTTAAAACCTAGAGGTAGCGGTTCTCTAGGAGGTGTCATCATTCGTTCCCTTTTAAAATGGGATCCCAAAGCTCCCAAAGATCACCCCAAGAAAAGAAAGCCAAACGAACCCCAAAGAAAAAGAACAATGGTGCCAAGACCAAAACACAGAAAATGAAAAGTCCACAGAAAAGAGCTGTCACCCGCAAAAGAAGCACTTCGGCCAGGACGCAATCTTACCACCGTAAACCATGACCTGCAACACCAGTGACCGCGTTTCCAGTAGCCGCAGGTTCTTCCACTTCTAAGTTGCGGGTGATGCATGCCAAATCCAATTTGACACCCGTTCTTCCTAATTTGATGAAACATTGGAAATCTGCGTCTCCCAAAAACTTCTCATCCACCGGTGACACTTCCACGTTAGCGGCAGTATAGGCTGCTCACAAAGTACCAGCCCCCAAAGTGAAAGTCCAAAAAAGATCTGGCATGTTAAAGAGTTTACTGGATTTGTCCAAACAAAAACTGTCCCGATTTAGTCCGTTGCGAACCCCTTCACGACGTGTGTTACCTGCCATGAAGTTGATACGACGGAAAGATAATCAGTGGCGTCGCATTCCAGTATAAAACAATCACTTGAGGACCACGACGTGAATCAGTATTTTCTATGCCACTGCTGAACACCCAATAATGCCTCCTCAAAAACGTGCACATCACAACCCTGGGCGTTCTGCTGTTCAAAAAGGAAAAGGAAAAAGACAATCTCGTCATCCTACAAAACGTTTAAAAACCAATCATCGACGTCATCCCCTCAAAAGACGTAGTCGTTTAAAGAAAAAGAAGAGTCACCAAAAAGGAGGTTACTTTGGTAATTTTGGAAAACAAATCGTTACCTTTTTGACGAAGGACTAGTTCCCAAAAAAGTAGATAAAAGAGGGTGTGTACCAATTCTTTGACGTTAGTGGTATTGTGGAACGAACAAGCAAAGATGTCACCTCGCAGAAAACATTCTTATTCACCCCACAAAGGAAAGAAAAGGTTAGGACTACTTCCTCGTTTAGCCAAACATCGACACGTTCTTCGTCAAATGGCTCAAAAGAAAATACCCGTCCGTCAAAAGAAAAAGATGTTGGTGCAACGCGGAGGACTTTTTGTTCCTAAAGAACTGATACCACTTATAAATCAAGTGATGGCACAACAAAAACAGATAAAAGGGTGTGTGTTCCAAGTCAATGACGTCAGTGGTATTGTGGAACGAACAAGCAAAGATGTCACCTCGCAGAAAACATTCTTATTCACCCCAGAAAGGAAAGAAAAGGAAAGGACTACCTCCTCGTTTAGCCAAACACGGAGACGTGTTGTCCGTCCTGTCCAAAGCCTCTCCACCCATGCGAAAACAAATCATTAAAACGGCTTCCAAAGATGTCATCGATACCGTATGCGAATGTTGTTTGAATGTCTTGAAAGGCACGATAACTTTGTCTCCACATCAGATAAAATGCTCAGCCAAACATCAACAATTTCTTCGTCAAAGGGTCCAAAAGAAACACCCGTCCGTCAAAAGAAAAAGTTGTTGGTGCAACGCGGAGGATGTTTTCCCTTTCTTCTTCCTGTGTTGGGAGGATTAGCGAAAGCCGGCATGACTATATTGCCAGGTTTGGTACAAGGGCTGGAACGAGGGATATCCCAAAGTTGATCCTTCTAGAAGAGAAAAGGGACATTTGGAGCACCACGATCTCAGACGTAGCCTTTGGAAGCCCATGGAAGGACGAAAACTGACTTTAGTCCCTTACAAACGATGGATGGAATACCATCGTTAGAAAGAACAACGTACCTCCCATTTAACACCCAATCCTGATTTGACCGAGATGTCCCAATTACAACTCAATTGCAATCTTTGATGCATCGCCACGATTTGTCCGAAACCGAAAAATCGCAAAAGTAGGGTCAGCTCTTGCAACGACTACAATTTTTTCATGGAAAAGCTGTGGAACAAACAGCACTATCCACTCTGACCAATTGAAGGCTCTAATGAATAGTTCATCGCTCTCACAATCTACAGTGGACAAGACAGACGTCACCCTACCATTACCCAAGGAAGAAGAACCCCAAGATATCTTTCAAACACCCACCGCCACTCCCATTCCGAGTAAGATTGCGGCTTCCTTGTTGACGGCTTCCCCCACTCCCCAACGAGATCTCAAAACTTGGGTTAAAAGGATGATGGCCACTCCTTCCTCGACAGATGTGAAAAAGAAAGAAAGAAACCAGAAGTGAGAAAAGAAAAGAAGACCAAAGCTATACCATTACCACCTCCACCACTGCCACCACCACCAGTGCCCTCGATGTCGACTCCTGTGTCACATCGGACACGTAAAACTGTTTCCAAACAACCGTTTTTTCGTCCCACCCAAGGCAGTATCATCGAAGGGTGGGTGACTTATTAACAAAACCATGGAGAAGGTATTAGCCAACATTTACTACGATCCAGCCCACCCTGCAGGTTACGGAGGCATTCAGTAATTGTATCGTGCTACAAAAAGCTCGCCTGAAAAAGCTCATTTTATCTGAAGTACAACGATGGTTACAAGAACAACTTACGTACACTTTACACAAACCCATTCGACGAAAATGTCACAGAAGTCGCACTCAAGTGGAAAGCATCGATCATCAGTGGCAAGCCGATTTAGCCGATGTCTCTCATTTAGTCACCTACAATCGTGGCTACAAATATTTGTTTATTGTCATCGACGTCTTTTCTAAATTTGCCTGGGTCGTACCATTCACATCCAAATCGAGCGGAGAGTTAGTACGAGCTTTGCGACCGGTGTTGAAACAATGTGGTCGTCACCCTCTTCGATGGCAAACCTACAAAGGCATCGAATTTCTGAACCAAGCTTTCCAACGAGAATTAAAGAAACGTGACATTCATTTTTTCACCACCAAAAATCCTGAAACCAAAGCCAGTATCGTGGAACGTTTTCAACGTACCTTGAAAGAACGCATGTGGAAATATTTTACGCATCAACATACTCTCAAGTACATCGACGTCTTACCGCACTTAGTCCAAGCCTACAATCAATCTTACCATAGAAGCATTGGACGTACCCAACAAGATGTGACACCTGACAACGAAGTGACTGTTTTTGAGCGTCTTTTTGGTACGTCTCTGACGATGGCTGTCCCCAAGAAAGGTGGAGGAGTGTTAACTCCTGGAGATTGGGTTTGCATTGGCAAAACCAAACGCACTTTCGACAAAGGTTACTTACCCAACTGGACCACCGAATTGTTTCGTGTTACTGGACGAGTGCGTGATCGTCATCCTACCGTCTATAAATTGGAAGACATGAACGGAGAAGTATTAAAAGGAACGTTTTACTTGCCTGAGTTACAACGTGTCACCAAGAAAAAAGACGACGTTGGACGACATTGAAAGCAGTCTCGAACGAAGCACCCGTAAAGTAGGAAAAAGTCGTGTCAAAGAAGTCAAAGAACGTTGGAAGGGATATCCTCCTAGTTTTGATTCTTGGACTGACGCTTCGCAAGTCATCGACTATAAAAAGAAGTGACCATCATGCCCTTTAATACAGCTTCTGCGACCACAGTGACTAATCCTTCACCTAGTTCTTCTCTGCAAGATTTACAAAAGCAACCCTTGTTGGTGTGGTGTGGAGAACGTGTCCCTAAAACGCAAATCGTCTTTTTCTGTCAAATCTTTGTGGTGTAATGTGTTATCGTTGCAGCCATTGCTAATTTGAGTTTGCAACAAGGAGACAAACAATTGTGGACCATTTTACTCAGCAGTTGCATCGGTTATCTTGTTTACCCTGAAATACTCTTACAACGGGAACAACAGTAACAATATTATAGTCATTCTCCTAACAGTCACCCTTCCAATCACAATCCTTTTTTAGACACTCCTTTAACCTTGAGTGACTCCTCGGACAGAAGAACGTTGGAATTAAGAACAACACTATTAGCCGATTTTACTTAACGTTACCCAGTGACAGTTCCATGGAGATGTTTCCTAACAACACGTTGTTCTGTTACACGGCTGAATTACCTCAAAAATTTCATTTGAATCAAGATGCTCATTGGGAAGTGGCTTTAGTGGAAATGATACACCCGACACAAATCAAAAACATCGTCGAAAATCAAAACACTTTTAAAGTACTAGTGCATGACAAGCAATTGCAAAAAAGCCTTAGACGACCGAGGCATCACTGGCAGTGACACAAAGAAAACAGAGGACCCCTAAACTAAAAGGACCATATATGTGTTCACCATTCCTGCTGGTTATTATTTAAGTGGTCAACATTTAGTGACTAAACTTGCTACCAGGTACAATACTTTGTTTGGTAAAGCCATGGAGAAAGCCAAACAAATGTTACCTTTGAGTACCATAAAGTGGCTCGTCGCCTAATGATGAAAATTTCAGAGGATAAAATGATGGTCATTACCTTCTGTCCTAAGTTGTATGATATTTTAGGTGGAGACCCAAGGATGGTGGTCAAGAAAAATGAAATACCATCCATAACCACTAACTCGGATTTAATCGAAATATTTTCGATTCCCTGTAGAAATGAATCAAGGACTTAACTTGATGTTTGTATACTCCGATGTGGTGGAGTACAACGTGGTAGGACACACTTCTGTACCGTTACTTGGTATCATTCCTTTCAAAGTGGATTCTCAGTAAGTCGTATTTCGACAGTGTCAACATTACTATAAAGGAGAATTGGGACAAAATGTTCCATTTACCAAAGAGAAAGTCACAGTGAAACTCTATTTTCAAAAACGATTCTCGAACAACTGAAAAAGTGATGTATCCTGTGTACCAAGGAGTCACTCGACAACGAGGACATGGTTTAGGAGATATGTTTAAATCAGCCTTTCGTTCGGTGGTCCCTGTTTTTAAACCGATGGTGACACGAGGATTGCTTGCCTTAAAGATGCCGCATTGACTCACGGCAAAGATTTTCTTCACAATGTCCTCATTGACAAGCAAAACCCCAAAGAAGCTCTTTTGAGAGCAGGCAAAAATGTCTTGATTCAAACGGTTAAAGAGATTTTGGGTCGACGAGAAAGTCCTATAAATGCCCTGAACGGTACCGGGTCTGGCATTCCTGCTTCCCTGAGGACACAGCAAGGACAAGGCAGAAAGCGTCGACGAATACACCCTTCCAAAATTCTCCGTACCTTTAAAGCTATAAAGACGAAAAAAAAGAACCGCTCGAGACTTAGACATTTTTGATTATTAAAAGTAAAACATAGAGACTGAGAGAAATAATGATGCACCAAGAATCTTGTGCCTGTTCCAAGTCAGAACTGGATCTCTTTGCCATGCCACCCACGATGATGACCATGCAAGAAGCCCAATTGGTCGAATTTCATCCCGTCTCCTCTTTGACGGATTCAGCTCCCATCGAGTTTGAAATCAAAAGGCAGCCTGAAGATTACATTGATCTAAACAGCAGTTATTTGTATTTGAAAGTGAAAGTGATTAAACTGACAACTCCGTTCCAGGAGCCGATGCCCGAGTAGCTCCCGTCAACAATTTCATGCATTCCCTGTTCAGCGATGTGGATTTGTACATGAATAACAAACTGATCAGCAGTAGCATGGATACTTACCCTTACCGAGCGTACCTTGAAAATCTCTTGACGTACGGAAAAGAAGCCAAGAACACTCATTTAGATGCTTGCTTGGTATGGAAACCTGACACAGCAGGTCATAATAAGTTTAACGACACAGCATTGACCGTAGATGACGATCCTCACAATGTGGGTTTTAACGAGCGTCGAAAGAAAATTCTGCAAGGACGAAGTTTAGAACTGTTCGATCGTTTGCATTTGGACATGTCGTTTCAAGAGAAGTATTTGATGAACGGAGTGGATATTCGCTTGAGACTGAATAGTAGCAGTACTGTTTTCTATTTGATAGCTCATGCCAACGAATACAAAACCATTATCCAAGAAGCCAGGATATACGTGCGTCGTGTGGAAGTGTTACCTAAAGTAGGAAATGATATCAGTCACACTTTGAGCAGAACGACAGCCAAGTATCCGATACGACGTGTGGGAGTAAAAACTTTCACCATTGCCACTGGACTCCAATCTAAGATCGAAGATCATCTGTTTCAATGACAGTTACCCAAACGTTTATTCATTGGTATCGTCAGCAATGCAGCCCTCAACGGTACCCACGATCAAAATCCTTTCCAGTTTAAGCACTGCGGAGCACCCAAAATCGAAGTCAGTCGCGATGACAAAACTCTGTGTACCCGACCCTTCGAACCCAACTTTGCCGAGAAGAATTACTTGAGGTCCTACCTGTCACTGTACGAAGCCAGAGGACAGTTAGGAACCAACACCAGTCACGGCATTTCCTACGACGACTATGCAGGAGGTTACACTTTGTGGGCTTTTGATTTCACTCCAGACCAAGGCAGCGACGAGGAACATTTCCACCCTATAAAATCTGGGCAACTGCGTGTGGAACTTCAGTTTGCAGGACCTCTTACCGAAACGGTGAATGTCATTCTGTATGCCGAATTCGATAATACCATATAAATCAACAGTTTGAGAGAAGTCATTCTAGAATATTAAACACTATGGAAAACTCTTGTCCCTCTTTGAACAGTGGAAAATCGATGGAAATGGAATGGGAGATTACAAAGAAAGCAGACTCCCAAGACCAACAAGAAGAAGTAGTGATAATACAATAAAGATGGCCAGAACAGGAACAACATTTAGTCACTTGTTTTGCCAAACACTTAGAGAATAGAATGAGAGACATGATTAAAAAAGATTGTTATGGCTGTCAAATCGATCACCCCAGTCAAATTCAACACGATAAATGTATGATGATGAGTCAAGAGGAAAAATTGGACGATTATCTGAACGAAGCATGGAATCTCGTCTCAGAAGAAGCCGTGTTACATCAGTGGTATAAAGACTTGTGTGATCATTCCTCATTTCCATTGCTCGAGAAATTGATCGCATAGAAGATCTCTTGGCCAAGAGTAAGAAGACGAAGCAAACAAACAGTTACTTGACAGACCTTTTTAAGCAAAAGGTCTGTATTGAATTGATGACTTATCATCAAATGTGAAGAAAGAAAAAAGCAAGGTCACAAAAGCATGGATACCTGGGAACTTTATTATCTTTAGAACCGTAGTTCGTACACTGCTTCTTGGAATCCTTGAAAAACATTTGCATATTTAAATAGGAAATAGCTATAAGGTAATAAGTATCATAATTTAGATGGACAAAAAAGGGAAAAATAAATTAACTATCTGGCAATGGAATAGCAGGGGTTTAAACATAAATAAACCTGAATTATTAATTAAAATTCAAAATTCCACTAAAAAACCTGACATCATTTGTATTCAGGAAACCCACACCCACAGTTCATCAAAATCCCAACCAAAAATTAAGGGATATTCCAAATATAAATACCTAACAAGGGTTAACGGATTAAAGGGAGGTGGGTTAGGAATATTTATTAGCGACCTACTACCCAATACTTATTTTTGTACTAACACTAGCCAAAAACAAGATAATTCTACAACAAACGCTGTAGAATATCAAGCAGTACATATACACGTTGGTTCTTTTTCATTTGAACTTCTTAACGTGTATGACCCTGGTGGAGCAGCTCCAGCGCTCTTACAAAACTATTTGCAGTTAAACAGCTGCATAAAAGAATACATGATTTGTGGAGATTTTAACGCCCACAATAAGTCATGGGGCGGTGATCATACTGACAAGCGAGGCTCACTGATTGAACAATGGGCACTCAAAAAAAACCTTGTCATACTAAACAACGGAACAAAAACCCGTCTATCACCAACAATTGGCTCCCTGTCTGCATTAGATCTCACCATTTGTACACCCAGACTGGCTGCAATCACCAACTGGGAAGTAGACAGAGAATCTATACTAGGTAGTGACCACTACCCAATAGTTATTGACATACACTTGTCAAAGCCAATCGACCCCAATAAAAAAACTTCCAAATGGATTTTAAACAAGGCAAACTGGACGAAATTCCGGACCCTACTGGAAAAGAAGACAATAGAGGATCTACAAGACGACAACATCGACCAGTTTAATAGCAACATAATCCAGTGTATCAAAGAAGCAGCCAATAATAGCATTCCTTCCACGGGAACAAAAATTACAAATGAACAGCCCATACCTTGGTGGAACGACAACTGCAAGATGGCGATCAAGGATAAGAAGAAAGCCCTCAACAGATTTAGGCACACTGGCAAGTCAACGGACTTCGATGACTACAAAAACAAGGAAAAATTAGCAAAACAGATCATCAAAACATCTAAAGAGACATCGTGGCAAAACTACTGCTCCACTTTAATAATCAAACAGTCCAATTCCAAACAAATTTGGAATAAAATTAAATCCATGAAAAAAGGAATTAGCACGACTATACCAAATATCAAAGGAGCAATAACAAACATGGAAAAAGCTTCAGCGATAGCATCTCACTTTGCAGGAATGAGCAGCAACAAAAACCACACTGCAAAATTCCAAGCATATAGAGCAAAAGTGGAGGAACAGCAGTCACATCTCTTTATGGATAGAGAACCCAGAAACCCTCCTCTCAACGAACCCTTTACTAGAGAGGAATGGAAAATTGCAATCAAACCAAAAAAGTCAACTTCACCAGGAGAAGACAACATGGGATACGAAATATATAAAAACATCCCAACCAACATGGAAATAGCTCTAATTGCTTTAATTAACCAATCATGGACCATGGGACAAATCCCTGAGAAATAGAAACAAGCAATAGTAGTACCAATCTTAAAAGCAGACAAGGACCCAACCGAAGTTTCATCATACAGACCCATCTCCCTTACGGACACCATATGTAAAGTAATGGAAACTATGGTTAACAACAGATTGAAACATCATTTAGAGAGTAAAAACCTTTTATCAAGCAACCAGAGCGGCTTCCGGAATAATAGATCAACAATAGATCAGCTAGTCCGACTTGAATCCCAAATAAAACTAGCATTCCACAATAAAAGGAAAAAAAATCGACACTTGACTGCAATTTTTCTAGACCTTGAAAAGGCATTCGACATGGTTTGGACCAATGGCCTTATAGCCAAACTTAACCACTACGGTATAAATGGTGAAATGCATGCCTGGGTAAAACAATTCCTGTCTAATAGGCGCATCAGAGTTAGAATAGGAGATACACTCTCTGAGGAATTCCTATTGGAAAACGGCACACCTCAGGGTAGTGTCATTAGCCCTACGCTATTCAACATTATGATTAATGATCTGGAAATCAACGTTGATCCCAAAGAAGTAGACCTCTCGCAATTTGCAGACGATAGCGGGCTATGGAAAGAGGGCGATCCAACAAGTCATTAATAACCTCCAAAACAGCCTCAACAAAATTGGAACCTGGGCTGACAAATTGGGGTTTAAACTCTCTAAGGGCAAAACAAGGGGTATAATTTTTTCCCCAAATCAGAAAAAAAAACAGTAGAAGCACCAAAACTATACATTCAAGGGGACTTAATTAAATTTGAAACCTCGATCAAATTCCTCAGTATGACATTCGATCAATACCTAACATGGAGGTACCACATCCAAGATCTGATTCGCAGATGCAAAAAAGACCTCTCACTCATGAAAAACATTAAAGGTTTAAAATGGGGATCTAACCAAAAAACTCTCCTGATAATCTACAGGGCCCTAATTAGATCTAAGCTGGACTACGGATGTCAATTATACGCATCTGCTAAACATAGTCTTCTGGGAAAACTAGATCAAATACAAACCACAGCACTACGAATTTGCACAGGTACCTTGAGAAGCACCTCAAAAGAAGAATTGCAAATCATCACTGGAGAAATGCCATTATCACTTAGAAGAGATGAGCTAACTCTTAGATATGCGGTCAGAATCTCAATTCACAACGCAAACCACCCCACCAAAACAACAATCCAAAAATGCAATAAAGCCTTTAGCAAGAAGCTAGTACCATCCCAGCCATCCGGGAAAAGGATTCATACCTTATGCAAAGAGCTAAGCATTAACAACCTTCAAGCTGTTCAAATCACCTACCCGGACAATACTCCTTGGATGAACATACCAATTAACATTAACTTTGAAGCCACCACATTTGGACCCAAAGAAACAATAGCGAACGTGATAAGAACCAAAATCCTCCATAACTTAGACGTCAACTACAAGGACTATATCAAGTTATACACCGACGGATCCAAATCAACAGATCCAGATAGAACAGCTGCAGCAGTCACCATCCCTGAATTAAATATAACAATAGGGAGTCGGCTTCCTGACTTATGCTCCATCTACACTACAGAATTTTGGGCAATCTTAGAGGCATTGAATCTGATCAAAATTAATAAATTTCCGAAATCACTCATCATTAGTGATTCTCTAAGTGTCCTCAAAACACTTGAATCTGGATGTTCAAAGGGGCGTAGCAGCTATCAAAAGCAAGCTAGACTGATTATCAATGACCTTGCTAACCTTAACCAAACAATTGAATATATGTATGTCCCATCCCATATAGACCTGTTTGGTAACAATCAAGCTGATCATGCTGCAAAAAAAGCCTCAACAACATTGAAATTGAACATATAGAGTATTCGGTAACTGAACTATATAACGTCATTACCAAAAAAATCATGTCTAAGTGGCAAAAACAATGGGACTCCAGCCATAAAGGACGTAAACTATACTCTATCCAAAACCAAGTATCCAGGAATATTATTGGAGCAGAGATTAAACATACTCATCTCGAAAGAGTCTTCAATTGTATCAAAACAGGAAAAACTCTACTAGCCGGAAGTATGGGCAAATATAGTAAATCCAACCATGGAAGAATTACTTCTTGCCAATCCTGCAAACAATTAGAAGATTTATCACATGTTTTTAATGTGTGCCCAGCATACAGAGTAGCAAGAAATAAACTTGCAAGCTCTCTTATAAAAATAGGCTCGAGCACAACCTACCCATCATTTCTTAGTCCCACAAACCCTAATCCTAACCTAACTGCAGAACTAGTCTTAATATTCCTTCGGGAAATAGACAAGTCTGACAGTATTTAATTTAACATTCCAACCCAATATACCCACCCACCCCCACACCTACCCACCCTTTTTTAGCCAAATAGGTTCAACACCTAAAGTCGATTTAACGGATACGCGGTCTGTATGCTGTCAAGGATGTACACGATGAGGGTGATAATAAACTGTCACAATGACTGTATGCAAATGCAAATTATCACAACCTTCCTGTGCGATCCGGTACAGCACCATAGACAGTATATACCACACGTCGACGAATAACTTGAACCATTTCTACCATATAATCAGGCATCGATTAAATAGACACTCCTGCTGTAAGCTATCGAGGATCAGCAGGAGGGTGGGTATACTAATCAGTCACAATGACTGTGTCCAAAAGGAGTTTATATCAACCCTCTTGCTTCAACTGGTGTAGCAATGCAGAAGGTATCGACCAAACATCGATAAGCCTGAATAACCCAAGAAATCTAAAATACCCCATCAATGCCCCCAATCGATAATTAGGCAAACAATCTCACGTACCCAATAATTTACTTTTTAATTATAATGTAACTATATATCTCTATACTTACTTACTTTCTTACTTTAACTCCTCTACTCTGGCATATATTACAATATGGCCCTCAATAGATGTATAAGGTGGCTAAAACCCATAGCCATCAGCTCCGGCTACACAAGGTAGCAAAATAAATACTGGATAAGATAAGTAATGACCTCAAATAGAAATATAAGGTGGTTTAAACCCAGAAACCATCAGGTCCCGCTGCACAAGGTAGCAAGCTTAAATTAAGAAGTTTTATTTATAATAGAACCCCAAATAATTTCTATAAGGTGGCTAAAAGTCCAAAGCCATCAGCTCCAGCTACACAAGGTAGCAAACTAATTAATCGTTAAGATAACTAAGACCCCAATTAATTCTATAAGGTGGCTTAAAACCCAGAGCCATCAGGACCAGCTACACAATGTGGCAATAATAATAAGTAGAATTAAATATGCCATTTTACTTTTCTTTTCTTATCTTCACTTTTACTCAAAACAGCACAATAATGTTTTATTCAAAAATATTTAATGCCAGACGACAAATCTTTTAAATTATAACCGGGGGATTAAATTATTGGTTATATCACCTCCCTTCCAGTACAGTCTCGTTCCGCCTTTGCCTCTTCCGCTCCTAACAGTTGATATCAATTAATTAGCACAAAATTGTGCAATAAAGCGTGGGGACGTGGCACTATTCCGTCCCCCGAAACAATTGAATAGCCCCTTTTGGGGCATTAACCAGACGTAAATGCCCGCTGGGCGAACACGTATTAAATCCAAATAGTCAGTCAGTCAGTCATTTGAGCCATTCAATTTTGAACACATCAAGATTTCCATCGACTTGTTTATCCAACTCCGAGACAGCTGGTTTGGGATCATTGATGCAGAATATGTGGTGGAAAGACTTGAGGAAGAATTTCAGTGTAAACTGGACTTTGTAAGCAATTTGAAATTAGCGAGAGATCTATTAGAAGCTATGATTGAGGAGGAAGTCAAGAAATTAAGAAGACTTATTAAAACAAAATATATAAGAATAGGGAGCTTGAAGGAGGCACTTGATAATGTTATCAAAATCAGGTGCTTTCTAGAAGAAACATTAAATTTGATAGAGTGGGATTATGTGAAGTGGGGACTAGACCGACTAAAGAAAGCAGAAGCAATGATGAGAAAGGTGATGGAAGAAGAGGTGATCAAGATTAAAGATAACTGGACTAATGCGAGAAAGGAACACAACAACAAAAAGAAGAAAGAGGACTTTGATCAACTAAATAAGAGATGGATCTAAGTTCAGGAAAAGTTTAGAGCTATGGGACATCATAACTGGATTCCCGAGGACGAAAAGAAGAAGAAAATGGGAATCATTGGTAAAATCAAAAGGTGGTGGAACAACGGAAGGAAAAAAAAAGAAGTACCCAGAGGCCCTTTTCAGGGCCAGTCATATACCTCGAAAAGATATTTGCTTTCTTTGTCTCCATTTCCCTTGTCGCTAGACAGGCCCAGATAAAAATAATATTTCCCATGTTAAATTCCCTTGTCGCTAGATAGACCCAAATAGTTCCCATGTTAAATTCCCCTTGTCGCTAGATAGGTCCGCCATGTTAAATTCCCTGTGACGCTAAATAGGTCCAAATAGTTCCCATGTTAAATTCCCCTTGACGCCAGATAGGCCAACCATGTTAAATTGCCCTTGACGCTAGACGTTCCCACCATGCCTTGACGCCAGACGTGCCCAAGCCCTTTTTGACTGGATTTTCCCTTGACGCTAGGGTGCCACACATTACTACTCATATCCAGTAAGATTCCTTTTCTTTCGTGGGTTTGGAACTCCAATTGGGGTTGTAAGCAGTTGCAATAAGTGTTGTCACTGAACATGTGGCCAGGGAAGGAGATGCTCTGCGAGCGGGCTTCTGTACAGCTTCTTTGTCATCCAATGAGATCTATGAAGGTTGGTCCTGTTGTGTAGCCTTTCAGTTTCTCCGACATGCTGAAGGCTACTTTCTTTGTTTTGCACTTTGTACTGTGAAATATACTTGTTTACTTTTTCTTTAGTCACTCTCCTGGTCTCTATTAACGTTGACAGGTTTTGCAATTATGCCCAATAAGATGCTTTTTAACATTTGTATCAGACACAGATACTTACTTGTGTGTATTGATATGTAGCTCTCTCTCTCTCTCTCTCTCTCTCTCTCTCTCTCTCTCTCTCTCTCTCTCTCTCTCTCTCTCTCTCTCTCTCTCTCTCTCTCTCTCTCAACCCATCCTAATATAATACTTTTGGGATCCCGGAAACTCTGACTTATATATGAATTGGGGTTAGTTGATTTTTATATGGCTTGATATTGAAACGTGTTGTGTCCAAGCTTG
The DNA here is from genome assembly GCA_029339505.1 of Unio delphinus. Classification (NCBI taxonomy): domain Eukaryota; kingdom Metazoa; phylum Mollusca; class Bivalvia; order Unionida; family Unionidae; genus Unio; species Unio delphinus. Next base: position 7,389,387 of record JAQISU010000278.1, read on the forward strand.
GACAAACCATTGACAATCATGATCGTTCAGCTTAATAAATATGATATAATGATCAGAACGGCCTCATTGTTAAAATTAGAATTTGTGTTCTGTTAAATAAGTAGAACTTGAACCACTCTAAGGCTGTATTGTGAATACCCAATGCATGCTGGAGATGGTGAAGTAATATATAATGGTCTATTGTGTTAAATACTGCAGACAAATGAAGGAGAGTGATGACTGTAGCCGTTTCGCTATTCAAAGCAGAGATAATGTCATTAACTACTTACAGAAGAGTAGTTTCAGCACTATTACATGGGCAATATACAGACTGTACATTGCTAAAAAGACTGTTTTAATTAAAATGAGATACAAATTGGGCTAGAACAAATTTTTCTAAGATTTGTTTTATATGAACGGGATATTATAAACTGGGCGGTAGTTCTTTAAATCGTTATGATCAAGTATAGATTTCTTCAGCATAAGTTTTACAATAGCAGTTTTCAAAAATGATGGGAATTCCCCGGATGCGAAGTATTAATAACATCAGTCAGTGAATGCAATAATGGGTCCAAGCACTCAAGCAGCAGTGATGTTGGAACTGGATCAAGTTCAAATGACTTTGATGCACTCTTCAACACAATTTTCCGTACTACATTCATACAGACAAGTTCAAATGCTCCTAATGGTTGTCGCTGAAATTCTATATCGAAACTATATGGTGACGATGAGTCAACTGAAATTGTGTTGTCAAGCGTATCACAAATGGTTTGTACTTTGTCATGGAAGAAATTTGCAAATCGGTCCGGACGGTCTACTAGAGAGAAAGTATTTGGAAGTGGCGTACATTTGTTCCTTGACATTAGTTTGTTAGTTTTCACGAAGAGCTCCTTGCAGTTGGAACTCTCCGTGATCTTAGTACTATCGTGGGATAATTTCGATCAATGGACTATGTTAGTGACGTTTGTCTTAGCGGCTTCATAGATTTGTTTATGAATATGAGTCTGGTCCTATCTGTTTTACGGCGGTGTCTTTTAGCAGTGCGAAGCTGGTCCCTAACACTGCTATAGCGCGGAGAAAACTTTTGAATTGATACTCTGCACTTGGTGGCTGGGACATGTGTTTCAAGCAATGAAGGCAGTAGTTATCGAGTTCTGCTGTTACTAGGAGGTAAGAAAGTTGTTAGGTTAGCTTGTATGTCATGCATTACTTTGGTTATATTTATAATATAGAGGTTTATTTCAGTAGCAAATAAAGGTTTAAGGTTAGGGACTGACGTCCAGTTGGCATATAATACAGAGGTGATCTGATACTAATATGCGTGTGTGTGTGTGTGTGTGTGTGTGTGTGTGTGTTTGTGTTTGTTCATATGTGTGTGTATGTGCGAGTGTATAAGTAGGTGAGTATATGTGTTTGTGTTTGTAGATTAACGTGATGTTCGCTCGTATTGAGCATGTATAGCGGCTTTTCGCAAGCACAGCGTGCTTATTAGTTGGTCCATGGAGGTCGGAAAGAGAGCCACATACCCCAGGTTTTATGTGTTAATGGAACACTTATTAACTTTAGCAGTCATTTTGTAGAACTTTTCGAGTCCTTAACAACCTGAATGCAAGGTTATTGCCCAACACACACTCATATGATTTAACACCATTTGTGATCGTGCATTGCACGCATTTTGTTTAGATGTCCGGCCGCGGTAAAGAGGAAGCATTTGTTCGGGGGAGGCGAATTTCTTGGTACTGTTTGGTGTTCCTAGGCTTCAGGGTGTTGGTCGAAAAGGTGTCGTCTGACACAATTTTGAAAATCCCTTTGAGCTGTTTTTGAGTTGGTTTAGAGAAAGGAAAACCTAGGTTGACAGCTAATGGTTTTTTATTTGCCACCTTGTGTGGTTGGCCCTGATGGTCTTTGGAGTTAAGAACCAAACGAATTAACGAACCAAACTATATACAACGCATTTACAGTATCAGCGAACTATAAAACTTAACGACAACACTAAAAAAAATTAATGGCAATATAGCTGGAACGAAACCAAGAAAGGCAGGAAATTATACAATACAATCCAACCAAGTTAACAGAAGTAGGAAACCACCTAAAATCAAAAGTAAGGACCAAGACGTCATGAACAGAATTCATAGAGGCAAAACCAAGCTAGCCAACGGCTTTCGGCAATACACAAGGCATTTTCCTCACAACCATAAGTGTTACGACTGCTGGGTACCAGACGACCTAGCACACATCTTTAACGAATGCCTCCGAATTAAGAAAGAACGAGAAACACTTCAAGTAGAACAAAATAAAATTGGATTCCCAGCCACATGCCCATAAATCAAACCATAACCTAAATATTACATATAAAAATATTATATTTTTCTTACGAAAAACAGGACTACATAACAAATCATAACAAAATAAGGAATAATGGAGAATTCTAACTACCAACCTCAATTAACATAATAGGAAACAACAAAACTAGTATAAAATATCGAGGTAACAACGATGTGATTGTTCTATTATGGTGTCTGGTATACAACCTATGGTTCCAAAGTATTTGACCAGTTTCAGTGACATTTTTATATATTGGTTGGTGGATTTAAATAAATGTAAGCAACGTTTCTGCGTTTAGTGTTGTGAAGTAAACCTTCCGCAGTATTTATATTAACGTAAGTTTTACTAGATGCACATATGAACTATACCACGTTTTTATCGAATGAGCATAAAAGTTCTTAATTATAGATTTAGCACAAATATATGCCATTTTCTATACATGATTAGTATATGCAATAAATAAAATCTCAATAAACTTTAAATATATCGATAAGTTGTTTCTTTGAAAACTGATACTAATGAAAAATGCTCAAATCTTAACGGAACTATATAGATTGGTATAGTTCACGTGTAAAGAGATCAAAACTAGGTATGTATGTACAAACGTTGTAAGAAACAACAGAAAATAAAGTAGACTGCGAGTTCTCAAAATATTTTCCAAGAACTCATTAAAAACATCGTGCATGATTAGTATTATTACAAAATAAGCCACACAATAAAAAAAAATACATCGCCAAACAAATATATTTTGGGTCCAGTTCCGCTGGAGTGACAAAACTGCATACATTAGACCGGCCACAACCGGTCTCATTATCTACGAGTTTTAAAGTCTGATAATGATCAAACAAAAATAATCTTAGATTCTTTAGTATCTGCCAGTATCATCAATTGTGTAATACCTAAATTTGTAACATTCTTATTTGTGTCTACCTGAATAACCATATTTATTTGCAGCTGTCTAACTGAATAATCTCAGTTTATTCGCAAAGGGCTACCTGAATGAACGATAGTTATTGACAGCGGGCTACCTGAATGAACAATATTTATTAGCAGATGATAATGCATGATATTATTGAAATTTTACATTGTGTTTCTTCCTGTTTTATCAATGGATGCGGTAATTAAATATCATATTCGATAATTTCAATTCATCCAAGGAAATGTCTGGTCAGTTATACTTTTAAAACTGAATTATTTCGTAGGAACAATTAATGCGACATAAAATTAAAACATCCAATTCACTTTTCCCTCATTATTTCCCATATGTAAGTTTCAAAGAACTATCGGAACAATATTATTTGAAATGTCATCGAAAAGGCCAACCTTACACACAACGCGGTGAGCTTTTCTTACGCTATGCCTTAATGGGACCTACAAACTGTACGTTTGCGGAAAACATATTTCCAATATTTTTTAAATAATTATAACAAACAAACTGTTATTACTAAGTTCTAAGACAAATATACAATTATGCAGTAACACAAAAATGTTATCCCCTCTGATGAAATCAGTGAAGGATTGGTGCTTTTAAAAAAGTAAAATGTTACTAGACAATATTATGTCAAAGCATGTAGTTATTCTATTAGCTGTAATAGAAAATTTGAAATAAAATGTGTGTTTACTTTTCTTCTGACACCCGCATGTTGTTTTATGATATAGCATAAACTAATCTTTTGAGTCATTTTAATTGTATAAAAACATGGGAAAGTAAGTCTTTAGAAACACATTAACAGGAACTGATAAAATACAACGCAAATCTATAACCTTTATGAATAACCGACACGTGTATAGCCTTCTCTTTGAATCATTTATTATAGCCTTGATCTTAACTGGTAATACATATTTGAATTAAGACACGAGACTGACTAAAAGTCAGTTAGAACGCTCTATTAAAAACCGCAAGTTATTAGTTCATTTTGTTGAATAGATTTTAATGAATGATGCTATAAAAGTCCAATACACAGTTCCGGGAAAAAGCAATCATCGTCATCGCGTGAAATGGAACCCTATGACATGGCTATTTACAACTTCTATAGTGAGAATAATAATGCTTCCAGGAAAGATTTCTATCGTGATATGCCTGGAAGCAGTAATTCCGTTTACTCGGTACAAAATAAAAAGCACGCCGCACTCGCATTTAATATTTATTTTATTTTCCATTAAATTAATTTTACTTTATGAACTATTCAATATTGATCATTTCAAAAGAACATGCCAGAACTTCCGTTCAATTATTGCTTGAAATGTAATCTCAACTTACAATGATAATTATGTTTTAAAACTTTTATGTAATACTGAGTGCAGAAAGTGTTATGCAATATTACGAACCGATAATACTTTCGCTCGTTGCAAAAAGCTTTCCAGTAGCTTCGTGTGTGTTGGTGGTTCTTCCAGTGGGTTTCCATCGACCAGTCGTGCTGACCGCACGGACTCCTGTTATGTTTCATGTTATGTTTTATATTACATATCATGTAATATTACATGTTTAGGTTAAAAAGGAACTAGTGCATATAAATCACTCTCAAGAAGTTAATGTGAAAACGAAGGTGTATTATAAAATTAAGTGCTTAGTTTATATGTTTATTTGAACATATCTTTGTCAGTTAATGCGTTACAATTTATTAATAAACTATTTGCATTCGGAAATGAAAGTGTCACTGGTGTGAGAGCACATGCTTGTCAGATCGTTTCTAATCCATAAACTGTGTGGATTCGAAAATGAAGGTGACACGGACAAACACATGCATGGTTGAGATACACATGGTTGATTTTGCATCAGTAAAAGAAAATGTAGGTCAGATAGTGTCTCAGCTATCATCCATGATATACAAACTAAAGCTAAGTGTATACGTGTGCTAGTTTCACAGTTGAATACCTTGCATAATACTTGATGCTTATGCAAAATTAAAGAATAACTGATTGATTAGTCGAACAAGACATCCATTATCAAAAGAAGACACTATGTTCAACCATTGCTTATAAACAGAAATCCGATTAGGGTACTACAATCTTGCCAAGCATATCTGAAAAATTGTAAAACAATTTTATCTGAAAATACTGTCGAGAATACATAGTACTGTTCTATGTTGATTTAAAAGTTTGGTTAATAAGGGGTTGGAAATAAATAATTAAATACTGTTTACTTAAAATGAGAACTTTTTAATATAGAAGCCTAAACAAACTGGACTTAATTAACTTACTACGTCATTGATATCTACTAAATTTCGTGCTAGAATAACTGCACACAAGTACGTTTCACGTAACCACAAAAGTAATCGTCGCGCCAAGAAAAAAATCTGGCAACGATGGTGCATCATTTATGGTCAACATTAAAAATCATACGAAACACCGAAATTATCAATGATACGATGAACGACATACGAACTGCGACGATTACTAATTATATCGACAATCATATATATAGTCTCAAAATGAAATTGATCGTATTAGTACAAACAAATAATATTACTTAGATTATTCGTGACAAACATGACCCTGTCCTTCATTATGAAAAAAAAATGAAATATTGAGTAAAACTACAAACCAGGAGTTTTGACTGGTATTGACAAACCGTATTATGAACGATCATATCTTGTAACCGATATTGTATGGGACATATTCGATGAATGATAAACCCTGCGTAGCTGCGTAGCTGACCAACATCAATGAAATTGTCAAAACTAAATTGTGTAGCCGAACGAGTGACGGAAGACTGACAAATGCTGTATGTGGAAACATTCTAACAGATCTAAGACGAAGAAGAAAAAAAAAAAACGGTTTGTAGAATTCGTTAAAGATACCCGAGCGTCCGTCAAAGAAGTTGTAGAGCAAAGAAATAAACTAAAACTTTCCATAGCAATAAAAACCATAGCCAAAGAGAATTCGTACGATTTAAAATATAAATCAAAAATAGCTACAATTTAAATTATTGATCACACTACACATGTGTGGACAAATACAGTAACAATATTTTTATTTATATGAAATCGAACCGTACGATCTTGTGATGGTGATATATTTGATTTTATTGAAAATATTTGTAAAAGCGATATGTATCCATGTACATGTTCTCTAGATCCGATACTGAAAACTATGATAAATTTGTATGACCTAATGGATATATTTATCGTTCAGAATCTCTCCACGAAGAAATGAAAAATCAGACACATACATTTATATCTCAGACTGATAATAGTGAGAAAAAAAAATACGATTTTTAATGCTCGCGTCTGTTTCGTAAATGTATTATCCATGATAAACAAATTTCCTAAAATCGCGATTAGATTCGATACGGATTCTTTTTATATCGAAAGAAACTTTTCAGAATTTCAGACTAAATTTTGTATAAGTACTGCTTACGATGTATCATGTGGCGAATGAAGAAAAAAACAAACCAAGAAAACTTACATAATTATTCTGAATCTGCCGTTGAAATCAATGATATTGATTACAAAAATAATCAAATATAAAAAATTGTCACCGGCTTCGTCTGTGTAGGATCCCATGACTGACTAGACATAAAACATTATCTCAATGGAACGTGAGGTTCTGGTTAGACAGCTCGTGTGACCGAATTATTTCGATAGAGTTCGTTAAAACTTTGTTGATATGATTGTATTAACCGCTACACATATACTCGTTATAGAGATAAGCGAACGGCGAGTTCTATTATGCTCTGATCATGATTTATTTTTGATGGAAAGAAGATATAGGGACTTCTGAACGAATGGGTGATATATATATCGCACGGAACATCATTTGGGATGCAATACGCACAGTATCTAACGATATATACAAAATATACTTTGACTGGTTGTAGACACAAACTATGGCTGTAATAATGCGCGACGATTATGGTCAACTACCACCTTTGTTTTATTGTCTCCGCATGAATGGCTGAAAGGGTTTTATAGATTATTTTGAAGAAGAAAAATACCGATGACATAGAGCCCTTGATCCAGAATTGAAACTTAAGAAATGAATCATACTACAAGTGAATAAAGTTCAATGTAAAATTTTGAGTTGTATAATGTCCAAAAAACATAAACGATTTGTGGAATTTGTGGAGACCAGATGAGTTTACAGTTGCAAGTAGAAAGATAGTTAGTGATAAACTAATTCAACAATTATTTTCGTTACATAAGGAACTGTTTTATTTAAAATATACCTGTACCTTCATGCTATCGCCCAGTAGTTACGCGCAAACAAAATATTGAAGTTTATATACCAGGAACGTCACAAAAACGAAAACTTGTGATATTGTTTTAGTTTCTGTAAGTGTGGTTGAGAGCGATTTAGGTAACTAAACAAATTGTGAACCCACTTCCAATCCAAACCCAGAACACACACACACACACACACACACACACGCACGCACGCACGCGCGAAAATAGTATTGCTTTCAACGCTTGCTTATCAGGCTTAAAACGAAGACATATTTTTCAAAATAAAAGTAAGCGTTGAAAAACTTCAAATTGAAAGGAAGAGTGATTATTAGGCTACAATGAGACGAAACCAGAAAAATCGAACCAACGAAATGCCAGCTATTAATCTATTAAATTAAACCGTATTTTATATACCCGTATAAACAGTTTTACCCGAGAGCTTGCATGATACTGACCAGACATCCAGGTTCCAGAATTCAGATTTTAGATAAAACACATGTATTCACAGTAGCAAATACAAGGCAAGAACATACCAAATTATGGGAATTTCCGTAACTAGTTTTGTCCATGATTTACCCACTTGATGACAGCGACTGGGATTAGATCACGACGACTCCCTTGTTTTGTACAAGACTTTGGGTATTTGAATGACTTGGTAGAATTAGTTTGCGCGTTCAAGTTCATCGACAGTTAGTCGACTAGGAATTTTTAACCTGGTAGTTGAGAAATATGTGGAGAAAATGTATATCGCTCAAGCGTTTCTATGCAGTTGTTGAATATCGAGGTCGAATGCCTTGTCCAAATGTAGCCAGGAAGATTGATAACCCCCTGCACACCATATCAATATGATGTGGACTTCTGGAGGAAAGGTGCAGCATTTGTACAGCACTCGGATAACGGTGGTAGCTGTTGAAGTGCAAAATGAAAGAACGTTTGACGCTTGTGACTAAAAGTATGCCAGCAACTTGAGCAAACACGAGACACTCTTTTTTGAGCAAGAGATCAATGCATTTGGGAATAGCGAGAGATTGAGTATTCGTTGACAAAATCATATTGAAACAGAACAATGATTCTTGTGTGCTTGGTACTAGGTAATGTGAGACTGTTCACCGAATCCGGTGCCTTATATGCTTTATGTTCTTTGCTTAAGTAACGTTTATGGTCATGAGCCACACGCTGTCTTGAACACGGGAATGTACATAACAGAAATATCGACCACAGTACTAAATTCCGCTGCCTACAGTTTATACTCATTGGTTTTTGGTTAACGGTATGTACTTCAAGTGTACTGGCTGGGTACTAGTACACAATGTGTCTTAAAACCGGGCATGGGCATCCAGGAGAATTGATTCGATTTCGGTGCCGATAACTTTGAGACTTCACATTGTGGTTTTAGTTGGTGCTGGAACTGGAACTGCTGGGTGGAACGAGCCATATGTGCGATGGTGCCTTTAATGGTAAACCAGGAAAATATCAATCAAAATACCCGACTGAGTCATGGCATCCGATGTATATGTCAAAGCTGGAGACGCCGACGAGGATTATTTCACTCGCCATACCCTGGCTGCCCTAGCTGTCCGTTTTCATTCTCCGATAAACCAAACAAAAAAAAACTAGTGTTCATGCTGAACAATTGCATGTTTTCTTGAGTAGGTGAGAGTCCATCGGTTTGGGGGCCGATCTATATGGCTTGTATACGGTAATGACACTATACTTACTGGAAATGATCCTGCTGACGTGCAGTGGCGTCACTAGGTTGGTGTCACCCCCATGTCCTGCTGACATGCAGTGGCGTCACTAGGGTTGGTGTCACCCCCATGTATCCCCTTCCTTCACAACAATTAAAATCTTTTATATTGACAGCCACGTGCATTCTTGTCTTGTCTCGGATAATATATCTCTTATCATGCACCCAAAGTTATTGTTACATTCGTATCCTCAAAAGTGCATATTACGTAAATAAGTGAACCTCATACACAATTATGCACCAACCAATACAGACAGGCAGTTTAAAGATTGTAGCCGAATTCTAGTACATCTCAACAGACTTTAGGTCGATGTATTGTCGCCAATGTGACACTAAGCGTTAGGAAATCATAAAAACATACAAACGGAATGTTTCTTATTTCTTTTATTTCCGCAAACCATAATGGTCGATCAACTTAAATTAAGAGTCAAATTTCACATTCCAGTCTGAATTTCTTGGTCTTGTTTTATTGACTCTTGTATATTCACACACACACACACACACATACACACACACACACACACACACACGATATTAAATTGGTCAAAATATAGTTGCGAAACGTTAGCAAAGATTTGTTAATAAAATCTGTGATGTAATGCCATTCTCACCATTACGCATTTGTTGAGAAGCGAAATGGTGTTGGCTTTTTGAATTGATTTAGTAATTAAGAATTCAGTTAGTAAATCACCTTACAATGCAACTCAAACTGCAAATAAATATCGATAAAGAGGCGTCCTTTGCAACAAATGCATTATTCCCATCAGTTTGCCAAAGCTAAATATTTGTATTGTTGAAGCTTATTAAATTTGCGTTAATTGCTCGCTTGTGCTGTTTGCATTGATCACACTAATTTAGTCTTTTACACGTTTGTATCGTGAGCAATGATAAAATTGAATGGAAAAAAATGTAGTGTATGCACTTGATAACCCTTATTAACACAATACATGATAGACGTAACAAAAGCCATGGTTTGCAATGCAAATTTAAGCGATCGTTCTAATTACATTTTTCTTCAGTGTCGTACAATTTGTTTTTCAAAACATGGACCAGTTGAACACATAGCTGTTTAAGATTCATAAAGCTTTACGAACCGAATCTAACTTACATAGAATGGTGTCCCCAGCAAGAAAACATAGACGAAAATCTAGCTGGTAAGCATTGGAATTGAAACACCATTGGTTGACTGGTCACTGTTGTCAGCTTGTACTAGTAGGATTCCGTTTACACAATTTGAAAACGTTGCCCACGATGCATTGCTTGATGCCATTTAAGGTTAATGAAATATAATACGGTGAATTAAATCCCAGAGAAAGCAACCATATGCATTGAAGTACTGCACTCTCCCTGACTGATTTGATATAATAAGATCACCACCTTGATATTTTTTGACAACTGATGAATTGGGGGGGGGGGGGGGAGAAGTATATAGGCTACCAAAATATTACAACACATGAAATTTTTTTTTTTTTTTTTTTGGGGGGGGGGAGGCAAATGCTTAACTTTCATTCCTGATTAAGTTGGTGTTCATCAGAAGCTTGCCATTCCTTGTATCGCTGATATATAATACCCTCAAAACATCGTTATCAATAGATGTATGACGTATTTGCCGATGTAGTGGATACAATATGGTTGTTGAAAACTGCAATCTACATGACTACAGGGTCGATAGGTTTGAGATAAAGCATAATGACGTCAACACGCTAGTTTTTAAGGTCTCCCTCAGCATATAAAAAGACGATCTGACCACTTTGGTCTGCGTTAATTGCAAGGTTAATAACATATGTAAGGTCGCCCTTGGTTATATTCTGGAACAGAACACCATAAAGTGTGCTATCGCCTTACATAGCAGAGCACCCATAGATGTCTGCAGGTGTGGTTTGTATTCTCTTGAAGCGCAACTCGACTGTCTCCAGTTAACATTCATTGAGCGCAAGGGCCATAGAAGAACAAAATAAAAAAAATAAAAACAAGAACAAATCAACACAGAACAAAATAAAAAAAAAACAAGAACAAATCAACACAAAAAACAAGTGTTTATGATCTGACAATATTTTCTAAATTATGAAGTTTCTTGTGTGAAAGACTGGGGTAAGACGTTACAGATCCCACGGTAAAAAAAGCGATAAATGCTGTTTGAAGGTCAACACTTGAACAATAGCACCATGGGACTCCTAGGGAGTTGTCAAAATCAAATTAACTGGTACAAAATGGCCCGTGTTTTTTTATTAATGCCCTGTGGAATTTCAAGCCATCCGGTCAAGTAAAATTTCCATATCTTCACTTTATTTTGAACAATCACATGTATTCAAGGATCGTATTTTGCAAACATGTAATGCGACCCAATCAGTGGGTGTTGACTGAATGTAATGCTGGTCAACTGGTGCCATACTTAAAGCTTGCTCAACGACGAAGTAAGGACTTACGCATTAAAATGTGTATGGCATTTACGTCCTTATTTGTGATCAAGACGTTCCCTACAATGATTAATTTAAGAGGGTGTTACACAAAAGGTGATTAAATGAAATTGTACTTAAATCCTATATCAGTAGCAACAATCATCCCAAAAATAAACATGCCGTTTATCTAATTATGAGATTCGCTAAATATTCATCTAAATTATTGACTGGTATTATTAAAAATAAACTGTTTCAACTTTATTAATATGGGATTGCTGTCTTTGCTGTAGCTCGCCATAGAAGAATATCTTATGCTGCCGATGGTCTGCACGTGTACAACATGTCCCGCCCAGCGAAGGTCGTCCAGTGTTTAATTTTGGGTCAGTGGGGGAGGCGACTAAATGCTTCATTATTGATGGATGAAGGGCGATTCAAAGTGTTCATCCTATCGTTGAAGAATCTTCTCTTTGTCAGTAATTAGTGTGTACCGTCTGCGCTGAGAAGAGAGTTGGTTGATCCAGAGGATGTAGGTCCATACACGTCTTTCAGGGCATCGTAGAAGTTCTTCATGCTGGTCGGCGTAGTACTAGATCTCGTCAGCTTTATTTCTGCTGTTGAGTTCTGCGTATATTGTTGTGCGCATCTTTCCTAGAGGTGGGCTTGGGTTGTTGAGGTAGGTTTGAAGAGGGGGCGATTCTCATTCAGCAACTGCTTGATCGCGTCGCAGTTCTCATCAAACCAGTCTTGATGCTTTCCGGTTGATGGTCCTAGGAGTTCCGAATCTATGATGTAGACCAGATCTATGAATGCTGCCTAGCTGGTCTCCAGATTCTGCTTGTTGAGACTGGTGTACTTCAGACTTTCTTCTAGGGCACCCACACAAGTGATATTTAGTTAGTTATGAGTCTTTTGTCTCTGTAGGCGTCTTGTGGGCTGAGTGCGGATGTTGAGCTTGGTGATGATGAGGGGGTGGTCTGTGCAGCAGTCAGCACCGTACAAAGACTTGGTCACACACACTTCCTGCCTGTCCCTTGTTCTGACGATGACGTAGTTGTTGAGGTGCCAGTGTTTAGAGCGAGTGTACGTCCGCTTATGGGTAGGGAGGCGGAAGACTCTATTGGTTATCAGCAGCTCATGCCCGACGCGAGTCTGGAAGAAAAAGAGACAATTGCTGTTACAATGACCCACCCGTGCTTTCCTAGCACTCTATCTCAGGCAACGTGATCACAGCATACTCTTATATTGAAATCGCATAGAGTGACGAGCTTATCTGCCATTGAAATTTCAGCAATGACGAAACGAAGATCCTCACAGAACTTGATCTTCACTTCATCTGGGCTTGTTATGGTTGGAGAATTGCAACTGATGATGGTAAGGTGCTTTCTTCCAGACAAAAGTGGGATGTTGATAGTCATCAGTACGTCGTTTACTCACTTCTGAGGTCTAGTCAATTTACCACTCAATGCAAAGAAGACACCAACCTCGAGGTGTTCTTCACTTTCTCGGCCGATTCAAAACAAGGTGTATCCGGAGCCCCTTTCACAGAGTTCGCCTTCTCCTGCAAGCCTGGTCTCGCAGCAATGTCTATGTTGTATCTGGCGAGTTCCCTTCCTATTAGGGTGCTTTTCCTCTTGGGTATTTCCGCATAGTCTCTGTCCAGTAAGGTGCGCTCATTCCATGCGACAAGTGTGAGAAGAACAATCCACATTTTATTCCTTATATTTTGACCGCTGTATTAGGGTCACCGACGCATAGAGCAGACAATGTTTAGGGCACCTTATTTACCTCCATCCTCATCCCACGGAGGTGAGCAGTGCATTCCGTTAGATGGCTGCTGATTTGCACAGGGTTCTGCAGTTCTGCTGCTTCCTGTCAATGTTGAACGAACCTAATGGCCTGATGTGCCTATGTGCAGGTTTGCGACTATGGATGCCAGTGTACCCACACCTGTCGCTTCTATTTTTGGCTGTCTCCACAGGACGTTAGTGGGTGGTGATTTAAGATGGGTGGATAACAAGAATGACTTGCACAGTGACTTTGTTTTAAGTGAGGAAGAGTTGCGCAGGTCGTCGACCTCACTCTCTCGCCTAAAACTATCAGTATGACAGCGTCGAGATGGCAGGCTGCCGAATCCAGTCTTTACATGCTAGGTAGACAAAGTCTATCTCACGAGGGGTTAAAACCCGTCGGCTGACATCAAACTGGTTTAGCCTGTCAGTGGAGGCCGTTTTCCTGAATGTGGCCGCTGCGCATGCCACAACTTCCTGGAGTCACATATGAGAGCTGAGTGCCAAATGGGAATCAAAGGTGGGCGAGCTGTCCCCATAGGAGTACGACTGCTTAGCCAGCCAGAGGTGTTACCAATCCCAGGACACCCCATACACTTCCAATGTATAACATTATACTTTATAGCATCACGATGTGACGCATTTAGCTGTAATAACCATATGGAGTTTTCTCAATACTAATTTATTAAAAAATGAAATATATTAAAGCAACTTTCTATTAATAATGCCACGTAACGTAATATAATGAATGTGAAAATATATGTGAGAGATGGAAAGTTATTGAATGCATTCGGTACATTATCTTTGATGGCCTAAATGTTGATTAGTTCTGTTTTGTAGCTAATTGATTTAACTTAATTAAATAAAGTCTTTATTATTATTGTTATTATTATTATTATTATTATTATTATTATTATTATTATTATTATTATTATTATTATTGTCAATAATATCGTCATCATGAAAATATAAGATTCAGATTTCAGAGAGGAAGTAAATGAAACGTGACCATGCATGTAAACAAATTGAAAATTGTATATGATCGGTACCATAAGGCCATCGTAATTGCTAATATCCATCTGTTGATCTATGGTGATGATGTGTAAGAACATTACAGGGTTCTCTGCGTTCTTAATATTATTTTACCATGTGGACATCGTCCTTCGAAACTACAGTTATCTATCAGATACTTATTATACGAAATATTAAAATCAAGGACAAAATGTCAAATTGATGATCGAATTGAAATCACCAATATACTGCTTTGCAGCAACAGTCAGGACAACAAAGCATTTACAATTATTCTAAATAGCTTATCAGCGTGAATACTTCTAACTTCAATCGTCAGATCAGATTACATCCATTATCAATGTATCCCTTGGCATTACCAGTTTTACCGATTGGCCATTGTGACCATAGAGAGTTATTGCTATTGCGGGTCTATATGACTATCTCTGTAACAAAAACGTGTTGCTGCTAATAGCGTGTATTTCGGTTAAAACTGCATTTTATCAACATTACATATGAGGGAAAATAGTGATAATGACGAAAAACATTTTCTATTCCCGCAAAGTACCAGGCTGGCAGAATTTTCATAGTGAGCTTGTTTTATATAGATCTGACTATAAAGTCTTTATAATTTAAACTTACATCGTCGCTTCAGCTGAGGACGAGTCTTATAAACTATTAACATTAGAATCAGTCTTCCCTCACGAAAGGTTATGGGTGGATGATATGTTTAAAATGGTATGTAGTGTTTCTATAATAGGTTACTTTACTTATTTCCATGATCAGATATCAGTAATGTTTAAACTGTGTTGAGTTGTTACTCTACGTGTACCAAGTTCTAGCTCGTTTAACTGCCCTTATTAATAATAAAATAATCAAAATTATCTCAACGTAAAATTACACATTGCTATTAGTTGTAATTCATCTTATTCGTCTTCAGCATTGATGTACTTTGATAAATATTTACGAAAACTACCATACAAAAACAATGGCGAAGCGATATGTTTGTATCGTGATGGCACATAAACTTGCCATCTAAAGGAAGTCAAATGTTGATCATTGGAAAAAATTTTGTGACAATATAACTAATATTGCTTCATTTATGAACGAGTAACAAAGTTTATTATTCCGCGTGTTTGCGAATATAACGGGAAAACAATGTATTGAACGTTGATGTTATCGAGATTTATGCACACAGACTTGGTAATCAATATGTCGAAAATGCATTGATATTTATACTCTTATCGGACTTTGTAAACGATTTATCAATAACATGTAGAAATGTAAACTTTATCGGAGTTTGTAATCGATATATAAAATATACACATACATGTAATTATACATATATCGGACTTTGTAATCGATATATCAAAAATGTAGAAGTTTGTGTATTTATTACTTGATATTAATTTTTAATTTTGTTTCCCAGAACTTTTGTTTGGAAATGAAAGCCATTATTTATAGCATCGTCTGTTCATTTGTGTGGAAATGAAAGAAATTATTTATAGTATCGTCTGTTCATTTGCGTGGAAATGAAAGAAATTATTTATAGTATCATCTGTCCATTTGTGTGGAAATGAAAGCCATTATTTATAGTATCGTCTGTTTATTTGTGTGGAAATGAAAGCCATTATTTATGGTATCGTCTGTTCATTTGTGTGGAAATGAAAGAAATTATTTATAGTATCGTCTGTTTATTTGCGTGGTACCTTCAACATCTTTTATTAGGTAGAGGTTTAATTGGACTAACTACTCTATACGACGAGAACACTCCAGTTGCTGCTTAAATATACCTTACCCATGTTTGCAAAATTAATGAACGTGTCTTGATATCAAGCCAAACACCAACCAAACCAAACTTAATTGTAAATGTTTCGTACTAAATGATAAATTGTACATGGTTTGTATTAAATAATGCACGTTTTATTTTCACTCCCCATGAAGGCTAGTTTGTAGTTTAAGTACTAAGATTATTTCAGTGTTTTGTCTGATATAAGGACTTTATATTATAATGTTCAATCATGTAAGTGAATGTGATATATTTAAATAAAGATCTACCTATCAATAAGTGGATCTAATCTAATGGACATTATATACAAAAGTCCGAGGATCTGAATCAAGTCAAATCTGTGTTGTCCTACGTGAAGATCTGACGACAACCGCTTAATGGTTATCTTCTGGTGACCTTCAGGTTAGCCAATAGAAATGCAGCTTTCAAAACTGCGAAAGCGAATCAGATCGTTTGGTTCACATGCATGAACTTCATCCTCACTACTCAGTCTTTAAACATGAATATATAAGATTTCATCTGATTAGCTGATCAAATTAGCGGTCTTGGGTAATAATATAAGTTAGAAGAACATGACCCTAAACGGTAGTTGTTAGATATTCATGTGTAACAGTGGATATTGAATTTTAATTAGATTACCGTTTTGACTACCACCTTTAGAATTTCCTGTACATAATTTTAGTAGCCGGTCAGAAAAGCGTCGCGTTTCGTGTGGGAGAGTTATCGTTAGCAATTGGTTATGTTCATTAAAATATGGAATGTGATTGATGAATGGACATGTGAATATCGTATCGGTACGTCAGGTTGACATACTCTTTACGATACTCATTGATTTTACTCAGATCGAAGGCTGTCCGCAAACATAGACAATGCAAAATAAAACATCTATGTCAAATTAGATGTCATTTCTCATTCAATAATTGTCGAAACTCGGAACTCAAGTGTCAATCGATAGATACAAATGGGATAGAATTTCATCTTGTTGATCGAAATTTAATCTCCGAGATAATTGGAAAACCAGTAGGTGTGACTCCATTATATAAATATATTAAAGGTCCGATTGATTTATAGAGCATAGTGACAGGAATGGCGGTATACGTAGGTGGACAGAACGAGAAGTCACATGGAAAATGTAACATTAATCATCTAATGTAATGTTTGATGCGTTATTGGAATGCGTAAATGTCGCTACATATTTGAATTTTACTTGTGCTGAAGTTGAATTATGGCTACGAAAAAATATCAAGTACGAGACTAAATTTAGTTTTGAAACGTGGATATGACGAATGCAAGTTTTGACAACGGTCTGAATCTTAGAGGTCTATCTAATAAAGTTTTATTATACGAGATTTATATACATTCTGGCGTCAGGCTTCAAGCTACAGTGCTACCTAAACAAAAATGACTATCGAGTTTGAGATACGGTCTCACACTCATACACGTTATATCTCTATATTGTAGAGATTACGTTAAAGTAACACAGACATGCACGTCATTTATTTGTCAAGAAAAAAGTCTTAGTGACATCATGACAATATCCAGAGGGCCAAAATTAAAGGACTGATTGATATATTTTAGTAAACACGATATGGTTAGCATCGAATAAAAAATACGTTTGATTCAAATGAGAAATGGACATAACTAATGAATTAAAGTCGCACTCAATTGCTTGATAATACAATTATAATAAATAAAATCAAAGTAAATCTAAATGATTTTAAACGTCTGTCGCTGAAGATCTCTGGACAAAACGATGCGGCATCTTCGAGAAATTTAAACCAACGTATAAGACAAATGAACATGACATTTTAAAACAAAAGAATTTATTTGCATCAAATGAAAATTTTAAAATCATTAAAAGTCGACGAGGCTTCAAGACTAACAAAGTACTTGAGATGAAGAATTTTATCGTTTAACTATGTGGTTTATCAAATCGCAGTAGATCTATATCAGGGAGGTTGATTATTCGACGACATTATATGTTGTTTATATATGTGTTTATTTATATATGTAATTGACAATGGAACCTATATACATAGATGAGACCTTTGTCATATCTTGGAAACTATGCGATCCACACTGTATAGTCATAGTACGCATCCTGGGAAGGAATAAACAAGTTTATACATACAAATTACAATGTCGATGGCATTAATGCACTAACAGGGGGCAAATGGGGCAGTTGCGTCGGGTGTCAGAGATCGTGAGACCCTATGGTCACCAGTGGTCTTGTGACGCCAAAACCCTTTTTGGGCTTAATCGTCGCACCGGGAGTCTTTTACCCTTAAGACACCACTGGTCAATGGAGCCCATCGCCACACACAAGTTGATAGCCTCAGAGTATATTTTGGAAACTATTGAAATATGCACCCTAACAGAATGCATACACCTACTCGGCTTAAAAAGAAAAATATGTACCTGCAAATAACAATGAGCCATGGGTCAATATCCATCTTGCACGGGTCATTGCCTTCGGTTCATATAATGTAAAGAATCGAACCTGAAAATCGTGTACATATGCCTGCTTGGGATAAACAGTTCAAAGTACATATCCAACTGACACGAGTCCGTTGGGCAATCCTCACTATCAGGGTGTATAACGCATGCCCAGTAAGTATCTGCATTGTTATAGGGTGCGTAAGTATATTATGATGTTCAGCTTTGGGGTGAACGTAAACAGTAGGAAGCATTTGTGTATTACAAGCAAATAAATGTAGTTAGTATTAATCTACAATCAATGCCTCCACCAGAGGTATAAGTTCACAAGCATCTCTTAAATTTCAGTATCAAACTAGTCTCGGACGCAGTTTGATTGATGTCTGACAAATTAATGATCCTAAGTGAAACAAAAATGGCTGTGACACTTGTCTTTTTTGGGATAGAATGATGTGATGACAGATCTGGATTTGTGCACTTTGCAGATGAACTTGTGTTATAACAGAGTACCGTCACTATAATGTTGTAAATTATGAATTCGTAAGTTATTATTTCCATGTGTTATAACAGAGTACCGTCACTATAATGTTGTAAATTATGAATTCGTAGGTTATTATTTCCATGTGTTATAACAGAGTACCGTCACTATAATGTTGTAAATTATGAATTCGTAGGTTATTATTTCCATGTGTTATAACAGAGTACCGTCACTATAATGTTGTAATTTATGAATTCGTAGGTTATTATTTCCATGTGTTATAACAGAGTACCGTCACTATAATGTTGTAAATTATGAATTCGTAGGTTATTATTTCCATGTGTCATAACCTCCTTTGTACCTTATGTTACAGTTACACTTGCGCAGCTTCTGAAAAAATTCCACATACATGAGAACGAAAGGAAGGCAAAATTGGTGACTACTTTGGTGACTACTCTGATAGCAACAATAGAAATATGTATCATCAAATTCGATGATCTAGAATAAACGACTGGTGTGAAATGTTGCCAAATTAATTTTCACTTTTAATATCTTGAAGAAAAAAATGAAAACTTGGAAACCAAACATTAAAGTGTATTGCTTTTAGTCAAATATACAAAATTGTAAGACTATTATTAGGAATAAACACCTTTGAAACATTATTGGAACGTTACCTTCGTTAACAACTACTTAAACGTGCTCATACAGTAAGACATAAAACGAAGCATCTATTGCGGGTAATGATGTAATTGGAATTACTGTAACTTTATCAGAATCATCTTTTCCTTCCTGTTTTATTTCAAAAGTCGATACATTCGTATTAGTGTATACAGATATGCTATTAAAGAGATGAACGAAACATCATAGCACATTCACGTATTTTTAAAACTTGTTAGAATAGTTATGACGCTGAGACATAATAAATATTATGATAATGATTCGGCTAGAAGCAGAAGCCGTACAATATCAGTTGAATCAATCGTGACATTGAAGATTAAAATCATCATTGTGTACATGTCCATATATAATACAAAAGATTATTGTTAACTTGGATTGTGTGTGTGTGTGTGTGTGTGTGTGTGTGTGTGTGTGTGTGTGTGTGTGTGTGTGTGCGTGTGTGTGTGTTAATGGTTAGTTTCATATACTATAATTAAGCATTCGGGCAACAATAGAAAAGTTTTGTATTTTTAAATTAGATATCTACAACGCCTTAAAACCAAGATTTATGTTCTCGGTCAAAGTTTCAATCACGAAATAAAATGAGTGTGTTATGTATTGTGCATTGTGTCTTCTTTTCTACATGATTATACCTTATGAACATTTATTCTGAGTGATTGACCTTGGTCAGTAGTCGAGTTTAGTGTCTACCTGACTAACGTAATGTTTTGTTAGTAAACAACATATTACGAAGCTAATTCTTCTCCATGATGTTAGAGTATTGATTAAGATCGTTATAAATTGGTCGTAAACCTGTTTACAGCTGTTAATTTCAAGGTAGATTTTTCTTTACAAATTAAAAATGTTGAAGAAGCAAGTTGTTTACGAATTTGTTAGGAAAAATGACCCTCATCCAGGCTTCATATCGTGTCTTATCTTTCATAATAATGTTTACTTCAAGATTACCCATTTATATTTTAATATCCAAAGTGGAATCAGTGGTATTGTTGTGTTCAAGTTTATTTAAGAGGATTTAATTTAAAGTGCTGTTTGACTAACGAATTAAATCGCTATTTAGTTAATATTTTGATTCCAAGGATTGAATCCCTATGATACATCATGCATGTTTACATATTAGTACATTCCTGACTATTGTCGCATCAGCTCAAATTCATTCGGAACACAACTTAATTTCATTAGGAATACTTTATATTTTGGGACTTGTTAAAACAACTTTGGGACTATCTAAGAAGAATTCACAATACTTTAAGTTCATTATAGCTTTACAAAACGGAAATAAATTATTTGCTGAGGTTTACATAACCTGCAGGTTGTCACTTTTTCACGCTACTTTTTTTAAGACCATAGAGTCGTAACAGATGTTATATTTTAGTCACAAAGTATAATGGGTGCATTAAAAAACCTCAAAGCAAATTTGTGATTCTTTAACGAACCTGTTTCCACTCCATTTTGACAATATTTGCTTTGAAGCTTTGTGGCTGGAAGCAGTTGGAGCATATAATAAATTTACACCCTTTATAGAAACAATTGAAATTTTAATACCATCGTATAATGTTAATGATCCCAATTTTTACCTCGGCAAGGTCAACTCAGGACGTTGTATGGTAGGTAATGACATATGACCAATCGAGTGTGAAAGTGTACACTCTCCCAAGTATCTTAAAAATGAAACCAGTAGTGCACACAAACTTAGACAAATGTCGAATTGTGGAAAACAATATAAGGCCATAAGCTGAACCACCCCTATATTTTCCAGGAATCACCTTTTTACGTTTAGTTTTACTTACAAGAACGATATGTTACCTCTTACAACCCAACCCCTTTTCTGTCTTGACCTTGATCGTTCAATATCCAAATAAACAACGTACAATAATCATAGTTCTTCTTTTACATAATTTTCCCAAGGAGTAAACTGAAAGTTTCATGGAAATCGCCCTTTTGTGGGATCAAATCGTTTAATTTTGTTTAATATTAGTCATACAAAAAATGAAATTAAATCCTACAAAATAAATCAAGTTTAGGCTATATGAAAATCCCCATTAGATAGATATACGATAGATCAGAAGGACAAATCAGTCTACATCTGGTTTAATACAAGGACATATATGCAAAGTATGGCAAACATTTCGTCACCAAATAAACACCGCTATTGACTTGGTTTGGGATGTCGATCATGTATCCTGCAACATATTCAGAAACCAGATTAATATTATATATTTATTTACGGTAATTGTGTAGATATTGCTAAAAAAAAGTAACAGCCTTCGATAATGTATTGAATGGGTTTCATCTCAAACGAACAAAGCAGAAGTGTTTCAAAAGAAGCCTGAAAAATGGTCCAGGGAATTAAGTACGTGGAGGGTGGGGAGGCAAAATGAAGCTCCATCCCTAAATTTATTTATCTATCCAAGGAAGAGTTAAGCAACATGGATTCAGGCCAATAAAACTAAAACAGTTGTCTAAGTCACTAAAAAATTAATTATGTCACGATATAAAAGTATTTGTCAGAATGAGACATACACACATGATAATAAAAGGAAGAACACTTCTGGATATTTTAGATGAAAAATGTAAAATTTCAGTTAAATTGTCAAGATGTAGAAAGAATATATATATATATATATATATATAATTTCATAATGCATTCAATATTATGCTGAAGCTAAATATTAGTTATCAAATTTATTAAGTTGCAATTCAAGAGCTTGATTGAAGTAGTCTTACAGACTGCTTTTCAAAGTTGTCAAAAGAGATAAATGTAATGGTTATAATAGCTGGTATACAAAAAGTAGAAGGATCGTAACAATTATTTTAAAAATATTATAGAAATGGAAGTCAGATATGAATCGTTATTATCAATCAATGCTATTTCGTTAACTATTAATTTTATTAATTAAATACTTAATTGACCTTTGATTCATGACAAGTGCTGTCAAACATACATTACTGAAATACAGGAAAGTGTACAGAAAATGCGTACTTTCTGAATCTGTTCTTAACTAATGACAACACTAGCCGATGCAATGTTTGGGTTCACAATCATATAAATGAAAAAAAAAACTTGAAAGCAACTCTGATCAATACGTAGGAGAGTTTTCAACAGCTCAGGTACGTACATAATCCCGACTCAGCATTGCTTGGAACTAAGCATGTCGCACTGTGGAAGTGATATACATATAATAATAGCATACACATACATGCATTATATAAGGACACTGTGCATGGCCACACAAAATGTGACAGCGAGCCGTATAGTGTGCATCTACGTCACGTTTTCATACCGATAAGCGCAAATTAGGATGATAGTCACCCGTGAATAGTAACAACCATCAATCTCTCTCTCTTCTCTCTCTCTCTCTCTCTCTCTCTCTCTCTCTCTCTCTCTCTCTCTCTCTCTCTGTCTCTGTCTCTCTCTCTCTCTCTCTCTCTCTCTCTCTCTCTCTCATATTAAATATATAAAACCTATTGTAAACACAGTGTTCAAACTCAAACTGTTTAACTATATTTCCCAAATCGGTAGATACACTAGCTATTTATTTGTACAGAGAGTAGACAATACAAGTAACGTTTCATTGCTGTTTCCAAATGTTCAGCACAAATGAGTAGGATGTCATACAAACACAGTGTGACATATGTGTTAAGATGTAGAGCTGTCATACAAACGCAGTGTGACATATTGTTTAAGATGTAGAGCTGTCGTACAAACAGTGTGACATATGTTATCAGATGTAGAGCTGTCATACGTACACAGTGTGACATATATTTTCAGATGTAGAGCTGTCATACAAACAGTGTGACATATGTTTTAAGATGTAGAGATGTCATACGTACACACTGTGACATGTTTTAAGATGCAGAGCTGTCATACGTACACAGTGTGACATGTTTTAAGATGCAGAGCTGTTATACATACACAGGTAATGTAAATAGTTTAATTATGAAACATAAAACATTCATTGTCCAGAACGTTTTCGTTTTAGGTAAAACGACTGTGCCACTTAGGGCTCAACACAAATTTGCAGCGGGAATTTCAAAGATCATGTAGCTGTATAGATTTCAAGAAAATGCATTTGGTCTGCGACCAATTATTTTGTTTCGTCGGATCCTTCAAGAAGCCAGTCTGTGCCGTTGACTATATTACACATCAGAAATATGAACAATGAGCTGATCAAATGTATATGATTATTCAAATGCTGCAGTCTTATGATATTTAATCAGGAACACAATACTTATCAAATTACCTTAAGAGTATCCATTTTCTTTATTATTTGGACGATTCAAAAGTGCCCTTAAGAATATAAATATAAATTTTCGACCTCTTAGATGCACGTGTCCTTTCCCGTAAGCATGTCCAATTACTGTAAGATGAGTCAGTAGAATTCGAAATGTTTAGAAAGACCAAGGATTCTGAAAACAGTGTTACCAAATTTACATTTGAAAAGAGAAATTCTTGCCTATAAATGTTTAAATGTTTGTACATCCTAGAAGTTTATATGTGAGACAAGACTTGGACAACAAAATAATTTATATAAAAATAATTCAAGCTCAATGTATAAATTAAAATGTGAATGTCAGATGCTTAATAATGACGAGTAAATTGTGATAGGTACATTATTTCCATAAGTGGTTTCTGGATTTGTGTTTTATGCTGCCTGGAGTCATTTACATATTGATGGGTTTTTCCTTTCTAGTTCCACAGAGTTTGGCACAGACTCGTATGGATTATATTTTCTTCAGTTAGACTGGTCACTGGTTTTTCATCCACCCATAACTGGCATTTTTTTCCCTTGTATAATTAAATTCCGATGCTCTAAACACTTTTACGTCCTTTGAAAATCACATTTGACAACAATTTTACTGTATCAACATGTTGGGGTGGAGGGGATGTGTGCGTCTTATTACGTGTAATGTTATTGAAGTTTAGTTATTAGTACCGATGTCCAAGTTATCAAAATGCTTTAACAGCAGCTTTTGTAGCATCTGTCAGTTCCGTTAACATATATACATGTAAATTACGTACTTCATGTCACATAATGTTTCAACAGCTTTTGTAGCATCTGTCAGTTCCGTTAACATATATACATGTAAATTAAGTACTTCATGTCACATAATGTTTCAACAGCTTTTGTAGCATCTGTCAGTTCCGTTAACGTATATACATGTAAATTACGTACTTCATGTCACATAATGTTTCAACAGCTTTTGTAGCATATGTCAGTTCCGTTAACGTATATACATGTAAATTACGTACTTCATGTCACATAATGTTTCAACAGCTTTTGTAGCATCTGTCAGTTCCGTTAACGTATATACATGTAAATTACGTACTTCATGTCACATAATGTTTCAACAGCTTTTGTAGCATCTGTCAGTTCCGTTAACGTATACACATGTAAATTACGTACTTCATGTCACATAATGTTTCAACAGCTTTTGTAGCATCTGTCAGTTCCGTCAACATATATACATGTAAATTACGTACTTCATGTAACATAATGTTTTGCGTGCTTCCTGTTAGACATTCTTATAATTTCCTTCGTCCAGTGAAATATACACGAAGCTGTCCTGAAAATATCGGCGTATGCATCGGAATATCGGCGTATACATCGGAATATCGGCGTATGCATCGGTGTTATCCACTTATCATGGAATAAATGACACATTAACCTTTGAGGAGCTTAAACGTTGATACAAGACGACATACACTTTAAATTTTCATTTACTCCTGAATATAAATGATAAATTACTTCGAATCAAAGCAAGTGTTTCTATTATGTGCAGTACTTGAGAATTTGGATGTGTGGCAAGCTTTAGTTTGAGTTCAGCAGTTTTGTGAAGAATAATGCAATGGACGACGTACTCTCTCCTAATCAACACACTGCAAGTACATGTACATGTATGAGTTCATGTTTAGTTCTAAAAATGATGTTCATCTTCTTTCCCTTGTAATCAGTATTAAATAGGAAGGCACATCAATTTATTCAGTAAAATGATGTACATTGTATTAATTGATTTTTACTAGATCTTCAACTCATCATCTAGACATGCAGTACAGTACCTGATAATACATGAAATGTATCGAAGGCAAATAGACTCCGGGATGGGGATTTTAATTTGGACAAACTTTTTCTTCAAACAGTAACCGATTCTCATCGTAATACAATTAGACTGATTAAACACCCAAACACAAAAAGTGCATTTAGTACACGCGATTATCATGGATACCTGATGTTCGAATTGTTTGGTTGAATAATACCACAATATGACTGAAAATGATCCGTACTATAAATACAGTACTGTTCTTGCAGCATGTACTCATATAACATACTGACCTAGGCACCAGCAAAAATGTCTATTAATAGCTAAGAATTGGCTGCTTAACGATGTACCCTTAACCTTGGTGTAAAGAGGTACAATTTACACACACACACACACACACACACACACACACACACACACACACACAGATATAGATATAAAAACGTTGTGTTGTGCCCCCTCCTTTCCCCCCTCCCCGATTCATTAGGTGGCCTCTGTTCATGAACCATGTATACGTAGTTAATATGTTATTTTCTGACTCATAATATTTATACTTTCTGTGTAGTTTCTAAGTCATCCTGCCTGGGCTTTCCGTGATGAGGACCATTTCGTACGCTAGGTGAATTTCAAATGGTCATAATCCAAGGCTGGGCCATGAAACGGTGAACTTTGTTGAGAAAGAAAGTCCGCACTATGCGCCCTACTTTTGTCTGAGTCCCCCCCCCCCCACCTCCTGTAACGTTTCTCTATCGCTTTCAACAAAAGACCTGAAGTAAAAAAAAATTTGCTCCAATTAAATTATTCAATTTTGCAAACCTGAAAGCTATGAAACTTGCATCCAACGTTATCTAGACAACCATGAACGACATGTTGCTAAACTGTATGTCAGCAATAGTGGGATCAGAGCAAGGTGTGCTTCCAAATATAGTTTCAAAGGAAATAAGTTAATAAGATCGATTCGCCAAAATGCTATTTATGTTTCATTGATTGAACTTCACAAAGAGTGTCTTGGTAATTGTATTCTCTGAAGTTATCATTTGATGTATTGCAGTTAATTCACAATTCTATTAATGAGAGCAAAGTGGTTATTGGTGTCCCGCACTGAACTTGTTTAAATGCGTCAGACTCGCACCGCAACTTTTGAGCGTTACAGGCAGTTTTAGACCAAAGAATATATATATATATATATATATATATAGATATATATATATATATATATATATATATATATATATATATATATATATATATATATATATATATATATAGAGAGAGAGAGAGAGAGAGAGAGAGAGAGAGAGAGAGAGAGAGAGAGAGAAGCTGTTCCCAGTGTACTTTGCAAGCAGGATGTCATAACGATGACCTTTGTTAACCAAGTTAACTCATTAGATGTATGTGTGCGCTTACAAAATAACGTTATTGCATACAATATATCTACTTTGCATGGATTAAAAAATCACACTGAAAAATGAAACACGTTTTTATCTACATAGTTTCGATTCAAGGCATATTATGTCTTCCATTTAATAAAACAAGTTCGTTTTAACCTTTTCAACTAAAAAAGACTGTTAAACGGTTTGGGGAAATTTGTAATCTCTTTCATTTCGATCTCGTGTTAAAATTGAAGGCCAAAGACATATCTCAATGTTGTTCAAGTTTTTTGCATGCCAATGTTAGATTATTATTATTAAGGTCAATTGTATATACACGTTAGGAGCTTGTCAGTATAGGTATTATATTATTTACAAACACCAAACTGTAAACAGCGTGGACAAATAATACAAGTCATAAGGGTCATGTTATGTTTTTACTAAATAACACAAAACATGGTTTGGTCTTACTACTTTAATGACCAGATCACAACTGACCAAACCAAAAAAAAACCACACGCACACTAGCCTCTCAAGCTAATTTTATCATGAAGCATAGTGAAATACAACCGAGTAAAAACCGGAGTTGACCTTAGGTGACCTGTAACTGTCAGATCTTTTGTAGCAACAAAATGTTAACGCCGTATATTATCATAATTCTCTCTAAAGATGAGCTGTATGCTTTTCGTTAAAATTCACATATTCCTTTTCGTCTTTTCTTTTTAATAATATTGTAATCATATTCAGACTTGACAAAGTTCTATTTTGCGCATGGATATATATATATATATATATATATATATATATATATATATATATATATATATATATATATATATATTTTTATATATATATATATATATATATATATATATATATATATATATATATATATATATATATATATATATATATATATATATATATATATATTAAATAGTTTATGGTGAGTTGTAAAGGTTCTACTAAATGTAGCTAAAATTAAGTTCTAACCCTATGCCATTCAGAATTATTCCTAAGCTCATGAAAACATATACATAGTGATAGACTGCCAATGCCACTAAAATATATAAACCTAATATTATATTCTTCAATCTAATTTTTAGCAACCACGTCTAGTTTCTAATATTCACAAGACCCAATCTAATTTAGACAAAGTATCAAGTTAACATAATAAAATCTTTGTATCTTGCAGGCTTATTTATTAGACGTCCACACCTTGCTCGAATATCTTTTGTCTGGTTTGGCTCACTGGTGACAAATGAGATCATGTCATTCAGGTCAGTGATCTCCTTGTTAGCATCTTCGTAATATATATCATATACCTCTTTTAATGTATCTTGTGTTTGTAACATATGTCTTTGGTTTCTCCCGTATATAGCAGCATCATTGGTTTTCACATCCTACGAACTTGGAGCGCTACTTTATTTGACTACTACAGCTGGTTCCCAAAGGTCTTGCCTTCTGAATCTTACTTTGTCTCCAGAAGTCAGATTTGGAAACTCTTTAGCTGTTCTGTCACGCTGTTTCTTTTGTTGAATTGTCTCTTCACCCAGTTTTCACTTTAGGTTTTTTTCTTTAATGACTTGCGGATGTAGCTGTATGCTAACAGTAAGTAAAGTCGATCGAAGTCTTCACTCATCAGTATTTTTTCCAGATATCCCATAGCATCAACTGGTGTATTTCGATATTACAGTATTGATAAATATGGATCTTGTCCATTTCTCTATGCCGTATTGCGAATTCGTTTGACAGCTGAATGGTTCTTTCTGCTAAACAATTAGACTGTGGATACGTGGGACTTGACGCAGTGTGTTTGAATTCCCAGGCTTCTGCAAACTGACCATATTCTTTGGAGAACTGAAGTTCCTTGTCACTCCTTACATCTCTTGGTATTCCATACTTGCAAAACCTGACTTTGTGTGTGTGATTACTGTACTTGCTCGTGTGTTGTTTAACTTGGCAACTTCAAAATATATGGATTAATAGTCTACTATCAAGATATATTTGTAATTATTCCACATAACTAAATCTGTTCAAACCATTTCATATGCAGTAGGTTGTGTAGACAACAATGGTTCTCTTTTATTTGACGTTCTGTATTCTTGGCGAGTATAACATTTCGATTCTGTGACTGCAATCTGTGCATTCATGCCAGGCCAACACATACTGTATTTTGCTCTTTGCTTTGTCCTCTCAAAGCCCATATTTATGCAATTCTTTTAGATTTATTACTGAAGAGATTCTTCTATTAAAAGCTTCTCTTCTTTTAGAACTAATACGTTCCATTTTGAAAGTTCATCTCTGCAGTTCCAGAAGTTTCTGATTACAAAAGGTACGAGATGTTAATCATATGGTAATCCCTTTTGAATCATATGTCGTAATTTGGGCTTTTTATTATCACGTTTAGTTCCATTATTGATTGCTTCCAACTGTATATCTACAATCTGTATATTTAACATGATCATGTGCACATAACACTCAATTTCACTATCCAGGTTCAGCTAAGATGTGTTTGACTGTCTGTATGCTCTCTACAAAGTATCTGCTACCAAATACTATTTTCCTGGACAACACATTAAATCGAAATTGTACTGATTCAGTTTTATAAGTATTCTCTGAAGTATATGCCGTGCGGCAGATAGAGGTTTCGTGAGGATTGATTTGGTTTATGATCCGAGTCAACTTGTACTTGAGGACCATACGTATATTGATTAGATATTTACCAATTAAAGAGAAAGCAGTTCTTTCTAGATCTGTGCATACCTTGTGATTATATATTCAATTGTAGGAAGTTGATAGTGTTCTTGCTTGATGGCTTGATTCAAATATATAAGATCTAGAGGAATCCGTAGTTTTCCCGACGTGGGTTTTTCAACAACTACTAAAGGATTGACTCATCTTGTTGTTCATCTACTTTCATATTACATTGTTCCGTTCCATATCCTCCAATATTGATTTAAGTGGCTTTAGTAAAGCTGTATGAACCGTCCTTGTTGGATTAATGACAATTTTCACATTTTCGTCAACTACAATATGATAGTTTTGTTTCAGGCATATTAAACATTTGAACACACTGAGAACTTAAGTCACGATATGATTATCCTTATTCCAGCGGACATTTCAAAATATATCTATTAAGTACAAAATGTGAGACGCTTTCAACCCAAGAATAGGCAGCTGATTTGTTTTTGTATGCAAATCATGTTCATTATTCATGCAGTTTAACTAGCATTTGCGTATGACAATTTGTTTGTCACCAGAGTAGTTTGTGAGACAGGTCTTGGTTGCATTTACTTCAACGTTGTGAATGTTATTGTTTTCAAAAATATGCTTCGGAATGTTGTTTACTCGCGAGCCAGTATCATAATTTAATTTGAATCCAGTACCATGAAGAGCCAGATGTAGCATTCTTTTTCACTGATTTCAGTTTTTGTCACTGTTCATACAAAAGACTTTTTTCCCTATAACCTTGAGTATTCTTGTATACCATGTACCCGTTTTGTCTTGCAGATTTTGAAAATGTTGCTGTTTTAGTCACCTGTAGCAAGTTTTACCATAGGCTGGACACCTTTTGCATGTAATTTGTCACATTTAATACAGTTAAATAATCTGGAGTCTGATTTCTTTTATTTTTGCTTCCTTTTCGCACCATGAACTTCTAATGCTTCCTTTCGCATATTTTGAATCTGCTTTTTGGATACTTTGTCTGCTCTGCAGATAACCAGTGCTTTTCGTAATGTCACTTGATCTCTTCGTAAAAGTCTTCCTCTAACTTCTTCAAAATTAGTTCTACAGATCAGATGATTCTATCTCTAATAATTTCATACAATATCGTTAGTGTTTGACTTAAAAATTTCGTTAAGTTATTTGCTTTTGCTGTAGCCTAGTTAGGGGTCATGCGCAGGGGTAACACCTCTGGCTTGCTAAGCAGTCGCACTCATTCGGGCTTCACTCGCACGTTTTAGGTCCCCACTCTGCACTCAGTTCTCACCTGTGGCTCCAAGAAGCTGTGGCATGCGCAGTGGCCACATATCGGAAACTAGCACTGACAAGCCGGCTAGACCAGGCTGAGGATAACCGACGGGTCTTAAACCCTCAAGTTAGGCTTTGTCTACCTAGCACGTGAAGACTGGATTCGGCAGCCTGTACTGATGAACTACCAGCTGATCAACAGGCAAAAAGTTAATTTCCAGCAAACCGCTGTGAACATTGCTGCCTTGAGCGAGACCCGGCTTGCAGGAGAAGGCGAAATGGGATACACTTTATTTTGGAACGACCGAGGAAGTGAAAAGTGCCGTAAGTCTGCTGTCTGCATTGTAGTGAAGACAGCACTGATCGGCAAATTGGCTGTACCTCCCAAAGGAGCAAACGAAGTACTCGTGACTATGAAACTTCCCTTCTTGTCTGGAAGAAAACACATAATCATCATTAGTTGCTACGCTCCAAACATGACCAACCCAGATGAAGTGAAGATCAGTTTCCATGAGGATCTTCATTCCATCATTGCAGACATTCCAACGGCAGATAAGCTCGTCATTCTTGGCGATTTCAATGCAAAATTAGGCTATGATCACGTTGCCTCAAACTGAGTGCTAGTAAAGCACGGAGTGGCCCACGTTATTAGCAACGGTCTTCTATTGCTCAAGACGTGCGCCGATCCCGAAAAGCGGTTCAAAACACAGTCTTACCCTACACGTAACCTGACGTCATGTATGCACCAACGCTTTAAACACGGACGTATTATCAACTACTTCATTGTCAGGAAGAGGGACAGACAGGATGTGCGTGTGACCAAGTCCTTGTACGGCGCTGACTGCTGAAAAGACTATCGTCTCATCATCACCAAACTAAACATCCCATTCAGCTCAAAAGAAATAATGCTCCTAAGTGACATTATCCAGCCGAAATGCACCAGTATCAAACAGCCTCTCGAGGATGCCCTGGAAGAATATCTGAAATCCACCCTTCTCGATAATCATAATGTGGAGACTGACTGGGGTCATTCAGAACGCTGGTCTACAGTAAACCTTAGGACTCTCATGGGACCCTCAAATAGAAAGCATCAGTACTGGTTTGATGAGAACAGCGACGAGATCAAGCTGGTTGAGAAACACCGCCTTTTTCAAACCTACCTTAACAACCACAAGTCCACCTCTAGGAAAGATGCGAACAACGACATACACAGAACTGTACCGCAGAAGCTACGTCAGATTGGAGACAAATGGCTGAGCAAAAACGTTGATGAGATCTAATGCTACGCAGACCAGCATGACATGAAGAATCTATACTATGCCCTGAAAAACGTGTATGGACCTACATCATCTGGATAGTCTCCCCTTCTCAGCGTAGACTGGAAGACACCAGTTACTGACAAAGAGATGATTCTTCAACGATGGGCTAAACGCTTAGACAGCGTCCTAAATCGTCCTTAATCCATCAATGATGAAGCTGTCAGCCGTCTCCCTTAATTACCCAGCAACGAAGCACTCGGTGACCCTCTAACCTTGTTAGAGACACCGAAAGCGATAAATCTGCTTTCCAGTGGCAAATCACCTGGTTCAGACTGTACCCCATTTAAAGTCTATATGGAAAGGGATACAGCCCAGATAGAAAGGATACACAAACTGTTTTTACTGATTTGTGAGCAAGAGGCGATTGCCCATAAATTCTCTTCCATAATCCACATGCAAAGGGAACAGCCAGGCCTGCTACAACCACTACTTTACGCATGCGAAACATGGACGGTGTACCAACGCCACGCCAGGAAGCTGCACCACGTTCACACCACAAATCTCAGGAAAATCATCAACATCAAGTAGCAAGACAAGGTTTCAGACAGGTTACAACTGACTGAGAGTCTGGAGATAACCTGAGGTGATATGTAACTGTCAGATCTTTCGGGCCAACAATATCTTAATACTGTATATTACCACAGGTCATGTATTACACATTTAATATAAATTGTTCTTTTAAAATTTAACACTAATTTTCTTCAATCAAAGTCTATCCAGTCATGATTATTGAATACTCTACACCTTAACTCTCACCAAGAAGCTTGCTGATGAAAATTATCTATCGCTGTGGACTTTATAATGGTGACCGTGTACTAAACTGGGATCAAAATAAGAGCGCGTCTAGTGGATTCGTCACATCTGAGGGTAGTACGAGTTTTTTGTATCATTATTTTTAATTTTCTTTATGACATCACAGCGCGCGCATTTCAATCCGGATTCTACTGATCACACCTTTAGGTTTATTTCGTACAAAAATGTCGACTTATTTTAACATTAATTTTGCTATATGCACATCATGGGGGTGGGCGGGTGGGTAGGAGCATAAATAATGAATTTTCAAAGGAACATGGATGTATACGAATCCAAAAGAAGCAAATTTTTGCCACTAAACGGTACATTGAATCAAATTCTAAAGCATGACACCCATTACTGCAATGGTCGATGTTGAAAGCCTATAAAAAGGGTGGGACTTGTAACTTGCACTATAACCATACCGTTGAGTTATATAGCTTTCTTTGTTAAGTGCTGGATATGCATCGTACAGCTGCCACACTTATCTCGTCGTGTGCAAAGACAAAACGAGTCTACGGTTTGATCAAACAAACTCTTTAGTAACAATATTTGCCGATCTCACGAATACATTGGTGTTCTCTTGTTCCAGCTCTGTCTGCGCCACTAGTAAAAATAAGAGTTTGTGGGGATCTATAAATACTCTCAACGGGGAGCGTAAACAAGTAGGTGAAAGGTCTTGGATGGATTCCCCAGTGTGTAAGCCCAGGGACGAACCCGACATAAGCCCCTGCATTTCAAGAGTTTCTTAACTATCTAATTGTAACAGAAACTTGCTCTCGGAAACGTTTAGGCTCTTTATGGACTTTCGGGGTGCATGGTTGGATGAGCGCCTGGTGCCTACCGGGTTAAAATCTGCCAGCGGAGTCACGTGTTGACTTTAGAAACATTAATCAATCGATATCGTACTGTATAAATGTAATACGATAATATCCTACTATACGTATTTAATCAATATAAAAATTATTTATCTTTAAGGCAAAGAAAGCATATTTTCTTTTTCATTCAGATTTACTAGATTAATTATTTCTATTCATCTACAATATGTATGGAGAACGAGTCACAACATATCAGTGAAATTAATTATTGATTCAAATTAATCCCAAGGGGAGATCGCACAAGGGCTGTCTTCAATTAGCCAGGAAAGAGAGCAAAACACCAATGTCTTATCTTTACACCTAACGACTTTATCAATGCTTCCGTACTTAGAGGAAGGGGCAGGTTAACTTGATTCGCAAAAAGGGAGACTATCATATATCTCTGAATAGCGTGCTTTTTAGTAATCCGTTGAAGCAATGCAAATATTTTTTTTGTATCATCTAATGAATCCATGAGCATATAAGTTTAGTATCATTCCATGAAGCAATGGATATTTATGTTCTGCATCGCCCACTGAAACAATGAATATATATGTTTTATATCCCCCAGTCAAGCACACACACACATACACACACACACACACACACACACACACTCACACACATATATATATATATAAAGGAGTCGAGGAGTAAGGTTGTTGAGTGAATATAACTAAACATGTACAATTTCCTTTGCCGTATACAAGCCACAAAGGAGGGATGCAGCCTTTAGGTCAGCTGCTGCCGAACGCAAAGTAGCCTTATAATAATATCTTCCTAATGAAGAATGATGTGCATCTCAAGGCGACCTGAAGGCAACCAAATGACGTAGAAAATGTCTTTATCAACAAAACAGGCATGAATACGAAAGTTCTGTGGACGAGAAACATGTCAGTGAACTCGTTGATCATCAAAAAACACTTGAGAGATCAAATTGAACGTGCAATAATGCCCCAGAATTCATCAACGAGGACTCATCAGTTAGTCAGCGATTGCTCACCGTCCACATCATGTACGCGGAGACGATCTGCGCGCTTATGCATCATCCAAAATTGAAGAAAGTGTAGATATCGATGAGGTATATGATGAACGCGCATACAACACTGATGATGGTTTCTGAGGAAAAACAGTGTGCTCCGCAAAATTAGAAAGTGGATGGTGTGTGCGGTTACAGATTCAACCCTGAGCGTCAACTCGATGATCACGCTTTTAACTAAACCAGACTTTTGCATGGTTTTCTGGACACCAATCACATCTGAGAAATACTGCACGCTTCCGATCGCACTAGCATCGTTGTGACATTATTACAGTTCGTCTAATATGCAGTAGCAACAGTTTGAGGGTTTTGGCTGGGGAAAAAAAAGACACTAAAGTCTTCAAAGAACGGAAACTACTCTTCTGAAAGTATTTAATGACATTCTCTCTGATTTGGTAATATTACAGTCCTCACTCTCCATAATTGCCTGCAGCATTTGACACAGTAGACACAATATACCATGATATATTACTTATTGTCTCCATTTGGCATTCACAATACAACCTTACAGTGGTTCAAGTCATATCTAGTCAACAGGACACAAACTATATCTGCAAATTGAATGCACTCTAGCCTAGTTGATTTATGTTGTGGTGTTCCACATGGTTCTGTTCTTGAAACTGGTCCCTTCATTCTATATACTCAGCCGCTCTCAAGTGTCATATATAATCATCCAGGGTCTCTCAAATTGTATGCTGATGACACCCAAATATACAAGTCTAGCCACCCAACTGAAGTTGATGCTACCATATGAAGATTAGTGAGGTGCATTTCTGATGTGAAATCATGGATGACATCTAACATACTGCAGATGAATGATGATAAAACGGAGGCCATTCTGATCACATCGCAAAGACACTTTCTCATTCACATCCTTTACATCAAACAATAAATATTAGCAACACCAACATTAAATTCACACAGTCAGTACGAACCTTAGGTGTTACTCTAGACAGTACTCTCACATTGCACCAACATGTCATGATCATAAACAAGGCTTTATATATTTAGCTTAGACGCATCAGCTCCATTCACAAATATCTTTCAGTTGATGACTTGTGTGTTCATTAGTACTTTAAAGACTGGACTATTGTAACTCAATTATGTCTGGTTCGTCACAATATCTACTCCAGGAACTTTAAAAATTTCAAAACACAGCTGCTCGGATCATCCTTAGAGTACCTCGAACAAAACACACCTCACCACTGCTCTGCACCATACACTGGCTATCTATTCGATCCAGAATGAACCACAAAATTTGTTCTCTGTGCTACATTTCACTGACAGACTCCAGTTTAACATACCTATCCGACCTAACCCATGTGTATACACCTGCACAATACTTACGCTCCTCTTCTGACAATCATATATTCATTGTTCCCACTATGAAAACGAATTCATATGGACAACGTTTCTTTGCATACCAGGGCCCAGCAACGTGAATGAATTGCCCATTGAAATTAGACACATAGACACAGTGATCCCTTTTCAGAGTGCTCTTAAAACTCACCTTTTTCGACCGTAAGAACAAACTTAATGACCTAATAGTGTTTCATACCTTAAATATTTTCAGCATTATTTATATTTTCCAATTTCATGGGTTTTTCTTTTGTTTTTCTGTAGTCATATCATTATAAATGTAAAGCGCTGAGAGCTTCTAAAGATTAGGCGCTATACAAAGTTATTATTATTATTATTATTATTATGTTTATTATTATTATTATTATTATTATTATTATTATTTATCTAGAGGTAGGTAGGTAGGCAGGCAGGTAGGCATCCATGCATGCATGCTCGGATGTATGCAAGGACAAGGAATGACATATCTAGAGTAAAAATTGTTTACTTCGTGTCACATAGAACAAATAAACCTTGCGTGATAACGAATAGACTAAAGATAAATATTAATTACAAGAGTTTAAGAATGGAACATGTTATCCATACAAAGGTAAACGATTGGATGCAAGCTAATAACAGTGTCATGTTGCATCACACTACATCATTGCGAGTAAATTATTTTTAACAGAGCTAACAATAACGGCTCGTTATTCTCTACTAGCTTTGTATCCAATGTCATTGGCTCTGTGAGAAACTATCAGGGAGTATTAATATTGTAATGGAGGGCAGTGGTGCAGTATCAAGCCTTTCTCTTTCTAGTTAAGATCATTATCAATTGATCGGTGATTTGACTCAATGGACAACATTCTGGATTGGATCGTGTTTCGGGCTGAGTTGAAGTTTTGTGTAAACCTTGTTTATTATGTAACTTTTGTGAATATTTGTTGAACGCAGTTTTAGAAACATATTAGATGACATCAATATTGCATGACATAATATAAATGACATGGTAAACTAGACAACCTAATACGCAGTTGGTTATAGATATACACCAGACAGAGCACACATTGGTATCCCTAGATGCTATATGGGATTATACAATTTTGATTTCCCACGCATAATGCTGGTGTAACCAGGAAATATCACTTTCCTCTATGTCTGGTATGCAGCTTTAACTGTCTATTAATTATAAAATGCCTTGATTTCTGTCAGAAAATTCCGAAGTAGCTTCGAGATGAGAGTTAATTACTTCGTCCAAAGTGAATACGTTTGCGACTCAATAATGCTTGTACTTCTGGCTAGGTTCCATCCTTTTGGGAAGATGTGCGCTTAGTCGTAATGGTCGTAGGGGTTAGTGCGAGCGGGTAAGGTGATGTGGTCTGTAACCCACCTAGATCAGGGCTCGATTCTCGGTAGCGCACAAAATAAAAATTATGTAACCGGTACGATGTCTGTGTCAAATTTAGTCCATACTGAGCTTTAGGGTGTGAATACCACCTGAGCTGGTGGTCAGTGTCATCGTTGACCTAATTTTTAATGACTGATGAAGCCTATCATGTGTGAATTTGTTTGCCATTTTTGCTAAACTTACTTCACCCCAATAGACAACATATAGTGTGTTATGTTTTGATTAAATACACATGAGTAATAAAATGAGTTCGGATCCT
This sequence comes from Unio delphinus, assembly GCA_029339505.1. Lineage (NCBI taxonomy): Eukaryota > Metazoa > Mollusca > Bivalvia > Unionida > Unionidae > Unio > Unio delphinus. The sequence continues at coordinate 7,427,574 of JAQISU010000278.1, forward strand.
TAGATACTATTTCATGTATAAATAAAAAGTAATTATGTCTAGCATAAAAATTCTACTCGATTTCTACAATAACGGGAAATAAGTTACCATGTTTGCAATTTACCATGCCGTAAATTATTTCCAAGTTAGACAATGTGTCCTTTATGTCAGGGAATTTTTATGCATGATTTAAGTAATAAATGATGCTACATTTCATAAATATGGTATACCAAACCTAGGAAAATAAAAGTAGTAATGCGTAAATGAACGATTTTGACCGTTCAGTGGTGTGCTGTTACTGAAGTTATGTGTGTACGGGTCCCCGAGTGGCCGAGTGGTCTAAAACGCTTTCCGTTACGGATCACTGCCATCTCACTTTTGTCTGCGTAGGTTCGAGTCTAAGATTCAACGAATGCAGTTATGTGAGAAAGCTTGCCAGTAGCTACTCGTGGGTCGGTGGTTCTTTCTTGTTGTTTTCCCAGTTTCTTCCTCCACCAATAATACTGGACGCCATGTATCGTGTGCTGAAAAATGGCGTTAAACCCAACAACAACAGAAGTTATGTGACATAACATCGTAATGGAATCCGTGTCAACAGTTAAATCATTACATTGTGTCTCTATTATACTGAAACAAAATATTGAAACACCGACTGTAGTATTCATTTTTAACAAGTTTGCTTTTGAAGAACTTTTTCATATTAATTTAATATGCAAAATATTGGCATTGTAATAATATATATTTTAAGTGAATTGCGACAAATGTCATCATCAGATGGTTTGTACTCCTGCGCGATTTACTTCCAAATTCAATTGTTTGTATTGCAGTTGTTACTTAGTTACAGCTATGAATGCAGAAATAAAACTGAAAGTAAATATACACATTACTCACAATAAAAGAACAATTTCATTTCGTTTTAATTATTTGTTCGTTGGTCTTTTCTGGGAAGTTTATACAGCGTTTTAATTATTTGTTCGTTGGACTTTTAAGTGAATTGCGACAAATGTAATCATCAGTTGGTTTGTACTCCTGCGCGATTTACTTCCAAATTCAATTGTTTGTATTGCAGTTGTTACTTAGTTACAGCTATGAATGCAGAAATAAAACTGAAAGTAAATATACACATTACTCACAATAAAAGAACAATTTCATTTCGTTTTAATTATTTGTTCGTTGGTCTTTCTGGGAAGTTTATACAGCGTTTTAATTATTTGTTCGTTGGTCTTTTCTGGGAAGTTTATACAGCCGACGTGATTACAATCATATGTAGCCCTGACATAGGTAAAATAGATTAGCTTTTTTTATGTCATATCACTTCTTTTTAGAAACCTTTAAATGCATGGGCAGAGAGCATAAGGATATATGGCTGTCAGAGCGGCATGATCAACGTTCTGAGCAAAAGAGAACGCTCACCCCAAATTCATAATTAAATCAGAAGTCGAACACTGTCAATAAAAATAAAAATTTAGATTCGCATTAAACGACCCCCCCCCCCCAAAAAAAAATAATAAAAAAAAAAAAAACAACAAAGTCAAATTAATTACTCTTATATAAGTGATGCAACTCACCATCGGTGCCTGGAATGTACGCGTACTAATGGAGAGTACAACATCAGCTGGATCAGAAATAACAACTTTAGTTGGTAGAGAAATGGTCAGATTAACATTTAAACATCAGCCCTGGGTATAACTCGCCTCGCTAAGAAAATGGCAAACCCTTATGAAAGTGGCCAGATTCGTCTAATGCGGCAGCACACTGTCACGTGCAGTCCATATTGAGGATGGAACCACATTATTTCTAAAGCATTTCTTAAAGCATTATTTCTTTAGACTTTAGGATAATGCGTGCAAATATTTGGTTACGCAAGCAGAGACACCAGTCTTCAAACAAACCATGAAGCCTATATAGCCATTGCGTTGCCAAGCCTGCTGTATGCTTGCATAGCATGCTTTGCGCAAACGCCATGCCAAAAAGCTACACCATTTTCACACGGACTGTCTAAAGACATTATGAGGATAAACTGTCAGGACAGGATCCCAGAGACTGAAGTTCTTACATCAGCAGGCACTCCAAGCGTTCACACACTGCTGATGATATTGTAGACTATCGAATTCCATGGTATTCTACGGCAATCTGAAGGAGGGAAAGGGTTCACATGGTGGTGACAATAAATGCTTCAATGTTTCGCTCAAGTCATTATTAGAATAATTCTGCAATTACTCTGAGTCTGGGAAACATGTAGCACATGATCGCCCCACCTGACATGTTCCGATTCACCTCTGAAAAACAAATGTAACATTCTTTAACATTGAACAATGTTTTTCTTTTTCTTATATAAATTATGAGGTGTCACAATATATATATATATATATATATATATATATATATATATATATATATATATATATATATATATATATATATATATATATATATATATATATATATATATGTATATATATATATATATATATATATATATATATATATATATATATATATATATATATATATATATATATATATATATATAAACACACACACACACCGAATTCTCTCTTTAAAGAACAATCATTTAACTCTTATCATTTATTGTTGATGAGAAGTTAGTTCTAATACAAAAGATGAAATGAATATTGGAATGATGAAGGAATGAAAAAAACCTATTAATATAATGGTGAGACTTTTGAGAGGTGTCTTGCTTTGATAGACTTTACATGAAGACTGTCTTTTGGAATATGTAATGTAATTTGTAGTCAAAACAAAATCCTATGAACGAGGTAAATGCGGTCTTTGAAGTTTTAGTTTCTTCAGCATTATTCTGTGTTTAGTCTTTTGCGTGCTAGAAATGTACATAAATCGTATTACACTGCAACGAACGAATAGCTGACAACCATTTTCATCTGGAACTATGTAAGGTCAAGCACTGAAAGAAACTGATCCTTCCCGATTTAAGAACCACATTATAGCGTTAGTCCTTTCTGAAAATGACACATAATCCATCGATTAATACGATTATTTGAACCAGACGACAGGTGACCTTTTGGAATAACGAACATTTCAAGTCAATTGGTATGTCTCTTAAATGAAATGAAGCCAAGAAAAAAGAAGAGATTTAACTTAATCTCATCTGTGCAGGCCATATAAGCGATTTGCTGGTTTAAATCTATTACGACGCCTACATAAACATGCACGATTTCCAATATTGAAATGACCTGACCCAAATATATTGAATTATTAAATTTACCTTGTTTAATTTAGACGTAATTTGGTAATATTGTAGGAAAAAGTGACATCTGTAGTCTGTTAACAAATTTGTAAAATATACATGCTTCACTGCTTAAAAGTCCTTACGATTTAATAGTTCCTCTTGGAGACACGGTATTTTCATATTTTATACCGTAAATAGTCTTGCGAAATTATACTTTTAAATAATTTCCAATTTCTGAAGTCATCTCCTATAATTTAAGTCATTATCTAATTTTTAGGTGATTTGTTCTTGATATATTTTGGTTGGTCACAACGTTTACAATGATTAATATACTGGGATAAAAATTGACATATGGCTGCTTGTCAGTAAAAGGACATATTTTCTAAATCTCATTTATGCAAAATAATCTTTTCAAACTTCTTGATTAGACTTTTGAAGTATAAAGAGTTGTATCTGTTTAATTGGCTTGCGCCATGTGGATTTAGCTTAGGTTCCTTTGTCTTATTCGTCAGAATTAAAGCTGATCAGCTGTTCTGGAAGAGTGAATATGATTTAAAGGATGAAACTTTAATAACCGCCAACAATCCTACTCAGACTTTCACATAATCAATTTGGGGAGGAGTATTACTTCATACAAAGGGACATACATACATACATACATACATACATACATACATACATACATACATACATACATACATACATACATACATACATACATACATACATACATATAAAGAAAGAACGAAATAGACCAAATCGAAGCAAACATTTAAGTTTATGCGTATTAGCTTATAAATATGATCTGCTTAGTCACGTGACACAAAAGGTATCGCATACCATTTTCATATAAATGTTACATAGATGGTAGCAAACTATTTGCAATTAAATGCTAGATAGCTGTTAGACATGAAATGATACGTTAGCCTGAGTTTCATGGTTACAAGATATGTTCGACCATTTTATAATGAAAAGATGCATCAGAGTGTGTATCATAGTAAAATGATGTTAGAATATATTTCAGTGTTAATTGATGTGTGCGAGTGTACATCATAGTAAAATGATGTTAGAATATACTTCAGGGTTAAATGATGTGTCAGAGTGTGTATCATAGTAAAATGATGTTAGAATATACTTCAGTGTTAAATGATGTGTCAGAGTATGTATCATAGTAAAATGATGTTAGAATATACTTCAGTGTTAAATGATGTGTCAGAGTGTGCATCATAGTAAAATGATGTTAGAATATACTTCAGTGTTAAATGATGTGTGAGAGTGTGCATCATAGTAAAATGATGTTTGAATATACTTCAGTGTTAAATGATGTGTCAGAGTGTGTATCATAGTAAAATGATGTTAGAATATACTTCAGTGTTAAATGATGTGTCAGAGTGTGTATCATAGTAAAATGATGTTAGAATATACTTCAGTGTTAAATGATGTGTCAGAGTGTGTATCATAGTAAAATGATGTTAGAATATACTTCAGTGTTAAATGATGTGTCAGAGTGTGTATCATAGTAAAATGATGTTAGAATATACTTCAGTGTTAAATGATGTGTCAGAGTGTGCATCATAGTAAAATGATTTTAGAATATACTTCAGTGTTAAATGATGTGTCAGAGTGTGTATCATAGTAAAATGATTTACTATGATGTTAGAATATACTTCAGTGTTAAATGATGTGTCAGAGTGTGCATCATAGTAAAATGATGTTAGAATATACTTCAGTGTTAAATGATGTGTCAGAGTGTGCATCATAGTAAAATGATTTTAGAATATACTTCAGTGTTAAATGATGTGTCAGAGTGTGTATCATACTAAAATGATGTTAGAATATACTTTAGTGTTAAATGATGTGTCAGAGTGTGTATCATAGTAAAATGATGTTAGAATATACTTCAGTGTTAAATGATGTATCAGTGTGCATCATAGTAAAATGATATTATAATATACTTCAGTGTTAAATGATGTGTGAGAGTGTGTATCATAGTAAAATGATGTTAGAATATACTTCAGTGTTAAATGATGTGTCAGAGTGTGTATCACAGTAAAATGATGTTAGAATATACTTCAGTGTTAAATGATGTGTGCGAGTGTGCATCATAGTAAAATGATGTAGAATATATGTCAGTGTTAAATGATGTGTCAGAGTGTGTATCATAATAAAATGATGTTAGAATATAATTCAGTGTTAAATGATGTATCAGAGTGTGTATCATAATAAAATGATGTTAGAATATACTTCAGTGTTAAATGATGTGTCAGAGTGTGTATCATAGTAAAATGATGTTCGAATATATTTCAGTGTTAAATGATGTGTCAGAGTGTGCATCATTGTGAAATGATATGTGACGGTGTGCTTCATGCTGCAATGATGTGACTGAGTTTGTTTCAAAGTGAAAGTATTTGTCATACTTTGTTTTGTAGTGTGATGATGTGCCAGAATGATGTATCAGAGTGTTTTGCATATTGAAGAGATGTGTCAGAGTTTGTTTCATTGCGTTCAATACGCAGTGGAAACTCAAGATTATAAATCCTTTAAAACAATTGCGTAGGTATAATGAAATTTCTAACAATCTAATGGTTTGCCCCATCACATTTTAGATTGATCTCAAACATCTAGATATACATTAGGTCGGCTTAAAGCGATATACATGTCTTTTGGAATATGTAATGTAATTTGTAGTCAAAACAAAAGTGACTATGCTGATACAATATTGATGTCGATGATGAGTCAAACTGTATATGTTTGCCTCCTACGTTTCATTTCTACCAGATGAAGAAAAATTTATCAACATTAAGGAATATTCATGCTGCATATATAAATACAATGACAATCAGTTTTTGCTGGCATATTATTGTTATATTCACGACATTGCCTTAATATTTGATGATGCCGATTAAATGTAGGGTTATATGATTAGTGAATACTTTTGAATTACGCAAATGAATTGTTAAAAATACTGGAGCTAATGATGAATTTTAACCTTTCTATTGACACTATCAATGTGGCTCCATATGGTAACAAGATTGCTCTAAATTGAAATAAAATAATAGAAGAAAAGAAATTGACCATATTTATTCCGTATATGCGAATACTTCCAGCTGAAACACAACGTTTCGGCTGTTTATTCTAATGACGAATATATCTAGTGTTATGAAAGTTTCACTGTATTGTCAGCAGATACCAAGCACCAAGCATGTTAAAAAAAATGCATTATTTTTTAATGAACTTGAAAGCTGTAATTACCTTTTTATGAATCATAAGGTGCTTCTAGATCAAATTTTTCTTAATATCTGTTTGGAACGTTTGTCATTGTTTTTTTTTAAGTTTGCAAAGTACGCTTCCCCCCTCCCCTAATAAATGACCCGCGAAAACAACCCGGCTGTACTGACTATACGCTCCGCGAAGCGGATGATCATTATACAGTCTGCTGAGAAATATGTTTCAGTTGCTCCAATTCTGAATTTGAGAATCAAAACAGTCAGCTCCTTTAAGTATCTTTTACATTTAGAACCAGTAGTTTAGAGTTTTAAACACAGCAACACACTGAGGTTATTTTGTGCCAACCCAATTTAAGTGGGGTACCTTGTTCAAGTACACGCCATAATAGCAAATTTAGGATTTTAATCTGAATCGCTTCGGTCGCGAGTCTGGCATATTAACCACTAAACCATAAATATTAATACCAGACTAGAAGGAGGACAACATTTGTTATATATCAGCCAAGTTATTTATTTCTTACTCTTGGTTTTATTTGCAAGACTATATCTTTTATGAACGTATGGCTGTCAAATCTTATTTACTGCCCTGATACAATAGGTGAATATGCAACAGAAAAAACATTGAAAATAGGGAAAATGAAATCCTGTTTCATTAAAACCCTTTCTCATCGTTGATAAGATCTGAGCGATACTTTCATATCGCACCAACTGATAAAGGCAAAATTAAAAACAAGTTATTACAACTAAAACTGAAAATTATGAAAAATATATGTAATTCAACGGTAATGAGTAAATCATTTAGCTAATACAAATAAATGATTCAATTTGGCGAATACTGACGCTGCTCATCAATGTGTACAAAGAAGAAGGGTTGGGGTAACATACTCGTACATATAACGTAATATCTCCAAATTAATTTTTTAAATATGTAAATGATAATAGGTAGGATAAAGAACTCTAAACTGGCTGTAGCAGTTTTCTACATCCTTGAAGACCTAAATTCATTATGTGGATAAATCTATATATGCAATACTGTATATTTATACAGACCAGTTTTGTTTCCAAACTTAAAACGCCACGGTCAAGTAATCCAAGACGATAACTTAATATCTCCGTTCTCTGAACTATATCACTTTAATGATTTTAATCGTTTCGTTCTCATGTCCACAAATCAAAGTAAATTTGCAGATGGTTGTAACAGAATTGTTACCGAGTGGATGGTGGATCAAATGAACAACACAAACACAATATGTGAAAGAAAATATAAATTTATGAAATAAATTATTAATGAAACATAATGATGTATCAACACAATAACTCATGCGTTCAACCCACAATTACACTCACAACCATTCACAATACATGAATAAATTAAATATTAATACACAGATACAAAGGAATCTCTTGGACTATACACAGATCCAAGGAACCTTTACAAAAGTTATATTACCGCAAGTATAAATTACGATAACAAATACAAACCATCAAACTATACTATCGCACGAATGGATTGCGACAACTAGCAAGAACATATACATGTATTTAATCAAGTTGCTAACTTTTATTGAGATCCATGTAATCCTTTGAAATACTATTGTGATTTTAAGTAACTATGTAAATATAACAATGTATTCAATTGTACTACAATTGCAACACACACATGTGTCTCGACCCTGTATAACCGTACGATTCACCAACTGTTGAATTGCCGCCCAGTTTCCCTGAATACCTAGGGTTGACCAATACTTTTATCGGCCGTTTGCCCTTCACCGATCCACCACAGTTATACGTACAGACAGCATACAGCATCTACTAGAACCAACGTTCCCAAATACCTAGATGCCACCCCGGATGTTTACACCTCTAGACAGCTCCGACACTCAGACTTCTAGATTTCCGGATATTTACACATCACAACAAATGTAGACGGACATACAATCCGACAGGCAGACAGTCAGATACCTCAATTTGATCTCACAATCAAATGGCACAATTAATCACATTCAGCTACTATTCAGATACGTTCAGAGACGTTCAGCTTCAATCAGATACGTTCAGAGACGTTCAGCTACAATCAGCAACAATTTCAGAGATGCTCCGCTACAATATCAGAGACGTTCCGCTACAATATCAGAGATGCTCCGCTACAATATCAGATACGTTCAGAGATGCTCCTCTACAATATCAACTACGATATCAGAGACGTTATCAGAGACGTTATCAGAGATGTTCTCAGAGATGTTATCAGCTACAATAAAGAAACCAGACTAATAATAGTTGTCTCAAAATATAATCTAAACCTTAGATTACGCTATTGCATTTAAAGTCTAATAGTGACTAGTAATTCCAAATATTCCACGTTTAAAATCTGCATTGTAATAAAGGCATCATTATATGAAATGATAAACTGAATAAAATTCACAATAAAACGAAATATAAATTTAACACTCACCCCTTTGGCTGGAGATAGTATGACGAGCTATTTTTCCTATGATAAGATACTTTTGGTCCCGTAATATTTATCAGAAATATTCTGCCTTATATACCCTCAAATAGGTGAGCAGAATTCACGGCAAGATTACCGTGCACCCCGTGATTCTAATGTTCCGGACTTCATGTAATTCGAAGTCAGGCACATGCAAATCGTTACACGCCGCTTACCTTGGAGAAAACCACTTATTCACCCCAGGTAACGCATGTACGACGAAACCAAAAAAAAAATGGTGAGATTAGTTTGTAATTCAAGAAAAAAAAATATTCAATTTTCGCCTAATTCTGTGACAATGGTTTTCATGGAAAGATCGTGAGTTTGGGACAGATCGCGTATTCGTACTACCTATAAAGCACGACACACAACCTCAAGGTAAAAACGCTGAAGTAAGCAATTCCATTTAGAATGCACATATATGACATACATTTACCAGTCTAGTGGAAGCGCTAAACGTTTACAAGGCCAAGAAAACTTTATGATTAAACCCTAATTATACAGAAGTTACATTGTTAACATGTTCGAACCTTTACATTGTCTGGTTCTGGTATACACAAATTGTTCCAGAATATGGAATAAGACCTGTAACTAATTATATTTTCATGTTATACTTAAGTGAGTTCTATATAAACGTTTTTCAGTTATTTAGACTGTTGGCCTTGATAGTTTCAATGCACTGTTTAGAGATTGTAATGCTACGGAGCGTAACTAAATGTAACAAATCAAAAAAGAAGCAAAATGTTAAGATTGTTATTCAGATTAGATTTGTTAATATCGGGATATTTGTTTTATACTTCTACTGCCACAGATTATAGTTTAGTAAAGTCCTTCGTCATCGAATCGATTAAAACCAGTGTCTTAAAAAACCACACTTAATTCATGATATGTAGATGCTGTTTTTTCAGATCCTCCTTGCTCATGGTTATTACTTTTTCCATTAGTAAATACAAAAACATACATACGCATAGAAAGTTATAATAAATACATGTATCGCATCTTGATTGGTATAGTGACGAGGTGCAACGAATAATCGGAGATACATACATAACTAGCAATATAATAATCGGAGCGGAAATTCTCATTGGCGACTAAAACACTGAAGTGCCTGTGAAATGTAGGATTGTTTCCTGTTTTAAGTTTCTAAATTAAGACTTGAAATCACGTTAACAATAAACCAGCGTAGCATTGTGCCATTTTAGTGCCACTCTAACTTTAATGTTCGTATATGTAGATCTCTTTGCAAATATTTATTGAAAAACAGTGATCGCTACAGATGAGTTTTTCATACGGGTTGGTTATACATCTTTCTTAACGTTTACTTGTATATTATAGCCAAAAGAATTATGACGTTCTAGAATAATAACAGAAAGTTTTACCTGACATCGAATTTGTCAGTCACTAAGACGCTAAAACTAAAGAATTTGTTTTTCTTTTCAGAAACAGAAATCTATACAAGCATCACAAAAAGATGCATACGTAAGAAAGAACCTGAAGTCAAACAAAATTTGCTCCAATTAAATTATTCAATTTTGCAAACCGGAAAGCTATGAAACTTGCATTCAACGTTATATAGACAACCATGAACGACTTGTTGCTAAACTGTATGGCAGCAATATTGGGATCTGAGCAAGGTGTGCTTCCAAATATAGTTTTAAAGGAAATAAGTTAATAAGATCGATTCGCCACAATGCTATTTATGTTTCATAGATTAAACTTCACAAAGAGTGTCTTGGTAATTGCATTCTCTGAAGTTATCTTTTTTTGTATTGCAGTTAATTCATAATTCTATTAATGTGTGTAAAGCGGTTAGCGGTGTCCCGCACTGAACTTGTTTAATACGCACCGCAAATATTGAGGGTTACAGGCAGTTTTAGACCAAAGAATATATATAACGTTTGCCCTGCTTTCTGCATATCCATAATTGGAACCTTTGTGTATCATTTACGTATCGGCGCAAAATGGGTATTATATGCGTTGAGCACACATTTTTGGAAGCATAGCTAATGACGAAAATATTTTTTTTCTGTAAAGAAATCAGCAAATATAATAAAAAAGAAGCAATATAAGAATCAAATCATTTAAAATCAATCGTATCATTTAAATCAATCGTATCATTTAAAAGAGTCGTATCCTTTAAATAAATCGTAGTAATTAAAATTGTCTTTATTATCTTCTTGAGGGTAATAAAAGACTCAGGAAACCCTAAATACTCCAACAAAGTATTGTTTGAAAACCAGTTTGCAGATTTGGTGTAAGAACTACATGAGATCAGTTATGAGACAGTGGTCCTTTTTTTTTTTTTTTAAAAATTACAGACCAAGACTATTTTGAGTTTTTGACATAAGCCTTACTAGTAAAAACTGAGCATCGATCCAGATGACATCTTCGGCGTAATGAATATTTTCAAACAAAGTTCGCGTTTTATAAATGAAGCCAAGGCGATAATGGAGTTGAACTTTATTAGATCTGTGTTGGGCGGCAATGCAATTTCTTGATTCCAGTCGATTAAAGCGCACTCATCTTCATGTGATTTCCCCCTTGGAAAAATGCTATCATCTTAGAGTATCGAATTATATTCTTGAATAATTTATATGCAGTTTATTAAATCGGGGATAATTCTGTAAGAAAGAGTGACATTTACAAAATGTCCATTAATGCATTGTGTTCCACGCACTATGAGCACTGCTAAATAGTCTCATACGACTTCATATTATACATGTAAAGAGGCTGAGCTGGAAACAGTTTGTCGATCCTGACTTTAACTGGAACTTTTTGCTGAGGTTTCCTCAAGTTTAGCTATATGCCAGGATCATTTTTTTGTCCGCCTTGTATGTCAAATAGTTTGTTTGCAGGCATATACAATAAGGTCAGCTGTATCATGGCTTCCCTAAATGAGAATGATTCCCACTGGAGTTGGTTTAACATTGCACTGACACCGCTAGAGTTATAATATTTATTTTTTTGTGAATCTAGCAGCTCTCCTCCGAACCATCTCTATCTTGTTCATTAGATCTTTATTATGTGGGTTCGATACAGTCGAGCGATACTCAAGACCTGGCCGAACCAGAGTGAAATATGCTGAACGTTTTCTTTTTTCATTGATGATTTGGAGATAGCGACGCAAGAATACAAGGTTACTGTACCCTTGTTTCACTATCTTGCCTATATGCCTTTTCCAAGAGAGGGCTCTGGACAGTTCAACCCAGAGATATTGTGTTGTAAGTTCATTGGTTAACTTGTGCCCCTTACGAGTATATTCGGACACGATTGGTGATTTCTTCTTATAAACTCTTAAGATGCTGCATTTTTCTGAGTGGAACGATATACACCATCAATAATGATATGACTACACTACAGAACAACAAATGACAAAAACAATGAAATTGGAAAACATAAAAACATGCTGAAAACATATAAGATACAAAACATGATTAGGTCGCTAAGTTTGTCCCTGCAGTCGAAACAGGTGAGTCTTATGAGCACTCATAAAAGGGACCGCTGTGTCTTTGTGTCTAATTTCAATGGGCAATTCGTTCCACGTCGCCGGGGCCTGGTGTGCAAACGAACGTTGTCCATATGACTTTGTTTTCACCTTGGGAACAATGAGTATACGATTATCAGAAGAAGAGCGTAAGGATCTAGCTGGTGTATACACATGGGTGAGGCTGGATAGGTATGTTGGACTGGAGTCTGTCATTGAAACGTAGCACAGAGAACAAATTTTGTGTTTGATTCTGTATAGAATTGATAGCCAATGTAGGGTACGGAGCAGTGGTGAGGTGTGCTCTGATCGAGATACTCTAAAGATGATACGTGCAGCTGTGTTTTGAACTTATTGACGTTTCTGGAGTAAATATTGCGACGAACAAGACAGAATTGAGTTACAATAGTCCAGTCTTGAAAGTACTAATGAACACACAAGTGTTTTAGTGGCATCAACTGAAAGATATTTACGAATGGAACTGATGCGTCTCAATTCAAGATATGCAGCCTTGCATATGTTCATGACATGTTGGTGCAATGTGAGAGTACTGTCTAGAGTAACTCCTAGATTCCGTACTGACTGTGAGAATTTAATGTTGGTGTTGCTGATATTTATTGTCTGAGGTAAAGGATGTAAATGAGAAAGTCTTTGTGTTGTGATCAGAATAGCCTCAGTTTTATCATCATTCATCTGCAGCTTGTTACATGTCATCCATGATTTCACATCAGAAATGCACTTCTCTACTCTATGGATGATAGCATCAACTTCAGTTGGGTGGCTAGATTTGTATATTTGGGTGTCATCAGCATACAATTGGTGCGACACTGGGTGATGATCTATGACACTTGAGAGCGGCTGAATATCATGCAATCGTACTATAAAAAAGCTTTCTCAACATCATCTATTCATACCTGACAAATGCATTTTTAATATCACGTATTAGTACCTTAAAACGATGTCGTAATATCATGCAATCATACTGAAAAAAACCGCATTCTCAATAACATATAATTGTAACTTAGAAAACGTTTTCTCACCATCATGTAATAAAATGCTTTCCATGTATCATATAATCATACCTAACAAACGCTTTCTAAACATTGTAACATCATATCTTAAATCGCGTTCTCATTATCATGTAATCATACATTCAAGCGCTTTCTCAATATCATGTAATTGTACTATAAAAACGCCTTTTCATTATCATGTAATCATACCTTACAAAACGTTCTCAATATCATATAATCAAACCATAACACGCTTTTTCATTATCATGTAATCAAACCATAACACACTTTCTCAATATCATATATTCAAACCATAACACGCTTTCTCAATATCATATAATCAAACCATAACACGCTTTCTCAATATCATATCATCAAACCATAACACGCTTTCTCAATATCATATCATCAAACCATAACACACTTTCTCAAAATCATATCATCAAACCATAACACGCTTTCTCAATATCATATCATCAAACCATAACACGCTATGTCAATACCATATAATCAAACCATAATACGCTTTTTCATTATCATGTAATCATACCATAACACGCTTTCTCAATATCATATCATCAACCATAACACGCTTTTTCATTATCATATAATCAAACCATAATACGCTTTTTCATTATCATGTAATCATACCATAACACGCTTTCTCAATATCATATCATCAAACCATAACACGCTTTTTCATTATCATATAATCAAACCATAATACGCTTTTTCATTATCATGTAATCATACCATAAAACGTTTCTCTATATAATGTAATCATATTTTATGTTAAAACGTTTCTCTATATAATGTAATCATATTTTATGTTAAAACGTTTCTCTATATAATGTAATCATATTTTATGTTAAAACGTTTCTCTATATAATGTAATCATATTTTATGTTAAAACGTTTCTCTATATAATGTAATCATATTTTATGTTTTCTCAACATAAAATAATAATGCCTTAACGCTGCTTGCTCAACATCATGTAATTGTCTTAAAAAAAACCTCTCAACATCATGTAATCATACCTTAAAACTGCTTTCTGAGCATCATGTACTTTTACTATAAAATCGCTTTCTCAAAACATCATGTAATCATACTTTAAAATGCTTCTCAATATCATGTAATCATATCATAGAACTGCTTTCTCAATGTCATGTAATTGTTCATGAAAATGCTTTCTCAACATCATGTAATCATACCTGACAAATACTTTTTCAATATCACGTAATCGTGCCTTAAAACGCTTTCGTAACGTATGTAATAATAATGTAAAACCGCATTCTCAATAGCATGTAATTGTAACTAAGAAAACGTTTTCTCCCCATCATGTGATCATACATTTCAAATGCTTTCCCTATATCAGATAATCGTATCTTAAAAGAACTTTCTGAACATCATGTAATCATGCTAAACAAACGCTTTCTAAACATAGTAACATCATCTCAAATCATATATCATAACTTAAAAATGCTTTCTCAATATCATACATTATACCTTATACACGCTTTCTCAACAACATAGAATCAAACAATATAAAATCTTTCTCAATATTATGTAACCATACCTTAAAAACACTTTCTCAACATCATAAATCATACCTAAGAAACTCTTTCTAAACAACATAAAATCATACCTTATAAACACTTTCTAATCATCATGTAATCATAATTTAGATTTTACAATGAAGTTAGATAAGGAAGGGTACAAATAGTATTTAAGCCAATATATTAAACGTGTAAAGCACATCTGCCGAATGTAGTTGGAATTTATATCTAGAAATATAGAATATTTACATATTTTAGCTTGAAAACCAGAATCGGCTGGATTAATATATCACACCCTCTCATCAACGCACGTGAATGCAAAAAATGGTGAACTATTTTTAAAAAATGTGTCTAGATTGTATTACATTATATATACATCGACTACCGCTCCAGCTTAAATATATTTTGTTGACGTGTAATTAATTTTCGTTTGGTCCAGTTGTACCCCAATCATCACCTGGTTTTCTTATTACCTTAGGCTCCGTTAGTAATGTTTATTCCTTGTATTGAAGTAGCGTGTTGTGATAAATCATACTGTATCGTGACTTCGACTGTTAAGTTCATATAAAATGATATAAAATACCTGCATACAAAACCTTGAACTACTTTATATCAGCCAAACATATCTTTACACACATCGCTGTCTCCTCGCCCACGACAGTCACATGATTCTTGGAATATATAGGGATTCGCCTGCAACGTCTGAGAGTATTACAGAAGGTGCAAGAGTGAAATATTTCTTAATAGGAAAAAGAATCGATAATAGTTAAGCATGGGATCAACTTGTATCGGCTTTGAAAGGACTGAATTAAAACAATGAAAGAGGAAATACACTTTCCCATTACAGATTCATATGGTAAGCATTATTTTACGTTATTCGCAGGTATCTGAAAATCGATTATATAGAATTCAGTGTACCTATTATTATTATTAATAATAATAACAATAATAATAATAATAATTAGAATAATAATGATAGTATTATTAAAATAGTTGCAAAATCAAATAAGCACTAACCGTATAAAAGAGTAAACTGATAAATAGAGATTGTATTTTTTTTTAAAATGCTTCAAAATGTGAGTTTCACTATGTCACTTCAAGATTATGTACTCATCATATAATTACCAATATGAAAAATCTTTTTTTCAGTTTGAAAATATTTTGGAAATAGTCATGAAAACAGGCAGCAATTACGGTTATAATATCAATAATTCCATACCTTTTGCATACAGTATTTATGTTTTGATATGACAATGTTTATTACTAGTATTTGCTGTACATGTTTCTTCCATGTAAATACAGATTGTTCATCATGGACATAAAATTATGTTTCCACATAAAGCTGTTTCCACATAAAGCTGCATGTGTAGTAACGTTTCTTATCATCTCAAATACAATATTCCCGAAGTTCTGCTTAATACTGTACTATTTTTTGCAGCTATATTGCAGAACCACGAAATGAATGGAAAATCGCATCCAAATAAATTGTCAGAAGCATTCCAAATAGGTAATATATTTAAATTTAAGAGTATATAACACTTACATTATATTATAAAAAAAAATATATTTGTCCTCCTGTACGGGAGAAACAGAATGTCGATATTATCTGTCTAAGTGTGTGTGTGTGTGTGTGTGTGTGTGTGTGTGTGTGTGTGTGTGTGTGTGTGTGTCAGCACCCATGAACACATTTTACATTCAAATTCTAATACAACATCTTACCTGAAAAGGTGGATTAATCGAAATAAACTTGTAATCAAATTAGTTATCTGTAGTTCAGGAAATACATTACCCCAGATAATATTCTGCATTTTAAAGAGACCATTTCTATTCATTATACGTTTCTCATGCATAGCTTGACAGGAGGTGATGAAAATCTTGTTTGAGTGTCTGAATCTATAAACTGTGAAATCTCTTTTCTTACTGTGTACTGACTGCACAAGGATTCATACATTAGAGACCCAGTATTGCAATACTCTGACCAGGCTTAAGCATCCAAACGTTGATCATGCGCAGAATGTCATTGATATATGTTAAACGGAAAACGTTAATCTGTGTTAATGCTTCATAATCACTCTTTGAGCATTCGCAAGAAGAAATATTCACTCTGATGCTCTATTGTGTTGCAGAACGCTATCATTTAACTGTTGGTATCTGCACAACTGTTTTATTTTATTGCTGTCAGTTTCAATACCATGTATGCAAGAATGCTATATTAATCTTTCTGTAATACAGAATAATACTCGTTGTTTCTCATAATTTCAATATACTGCTACATCGTGTATTCACTACCGCCTCTTAATTCTCATGCAAGAGAACACGCAAGCACGATTAAAAGTAACATCTTGTTTTAACAGTTATCTAATTTATCTACAGTGCCATCTAGAGGCAATGAAAATGTGGAGAAAAGAGACCTTTCGAAACAAGTTACAGGTATGTTCAAATAAACTACCGTCCGCTCACTTATTAAAATAATTAAGAAATAAAAAATTTGTTCAATCTCAGTGACGTTATTTCTGAATTTGCTATATGTATGTATGTATGTATGTATGTATGTATGTATGTATGTATGTATGTATGTATGTATGTATGTATGTATGTATGTATGCATGTAGGTATTTATGTACGTATGTTACGTACGTACGTGTGTGCGTGCGTGTGTGCATGTATGTGGGTGGGTGGGTGGATATATAGGTGTGTGTGTTTGAGATTTTTTACGTAGCTTTAACATTTTTTTATGTCATATCACTACGATGTCTACAGTGTGAAAGTTTGTAGTTATGTCTATCGCTGCGGCATCATGTCGCTGACATGTACCGTTTTATCCCAGCCAATAATATTATCGGGTATTCTGACACCAGGCTGACCAGTCCTAGCACTAACCTCTTAATGCTGAACGAATAGCGATGTGTGTAAGGAGACTGTATATCTCCCACGTCAGTTTTTTTCACAGCGCAAATATTATAAACGTTTCTGCGTTTGCCTGTAGGAAACAGTAAATACATCAATACTTCACGAAATATTAAATATTTTAACAATGAACGCTTTGGTTATGATGATCAATAGACACTGACTTGACTTCTTTGTGATAGAAATATAACAATTGATCTCTCTCAATGGATTCTGACACCCACGCATTGCTGCGAGGTACAGACGTCTAAAAATCTTGCGCGTTCGATCATTTCCTGTTATTATGTTCAAATGACATGTACTGATATATGCTGCTAAAGGCGTACAAGAAATATGCCAGAGGAAGCGTGATCTTGTCAGATTATTAGACAATGAATGTATGGAAATCATTTCAATCTGTCAGAGTATGAGGAAAGGTCAGATTATTAGAGCATGAATGTATGGAAAGCATTTAAATCTGTCAGAGTATGAGGACAGGTCCTGTCTTTGACTATTAGAACCGTGACTTATAAAAATTATTCTTATTTGTTAGAATATATGATAGGGAACTTCTGAAATAAAAGTATTACATCTATCCGAATATTAAAACATGAACGCGTCATCTGTCACAATAAAAAACAAAGGGTTATGAAAAGTATTTCATATCTTTTACATACTTAGAATAAGAACACAAGAAAGGTATTCGCAATCGTCAACCAACACTTGTTTTACACGAGCGTATCATGTATTAGGACATTAACGTATCATATAGTGGGAGAATGTCGTATCATATATTTCGATATTAACATATCATATTGCTTCAAATATTTCAAGCATTAGTCACCTGTGATTTTCATTTAAAACAAATCTCATTTTGCTTCAGACTCTTAAAAATTATACTAACTCAGTTATGTTATAATTACATATTTTCTATAACATGTTGAAATTACACGAAGGAAAGCCGAAATGTGTGTTAAATTGACTTAGACTAGTTGCATAGTTTTTGAGTTTGTTTTACATATAAAGCAAATCATGTTCCACCCATTCACATTACCCTAATAACAGGCGGACCAGTCCTAACACTAACCCCATAATGCTGAGCGCCAAGCGATGCAGCAGTTATTACTGTGGTGTGACTCGGTTCGAATTCGAATCCGCGATCTCCAACGTCTAACTACTTAGGCCATCGGAGTGGTCCCATAAAGTAGACTATTACCGTATTTACATGAACAAACTTCGATAATATACGAGAACAATCATAATTAAAGGCGTCTTGCACCTGTATATCATACTCTGCAACAGATGGAAGATTAATTTTTCAAAGAAATATGTATTAGTCTGAATTAAGATAAAGAAATTGTTATTTATGTATTTGGTTCCATAACCAAATTTACACCATAAATGTCATTACTTTAGTTTTATTTTACAGACTTGGTAACATAGACCAAAATTATTTGTTACGTGTAGAATCTAAAAATATGTTGATGTGTTTTAATCATCTCAGTGTTATAACTATTTATTGTAAGATGTTGTAGTTAGGTTAGCAGTCAGGGAAATCTTTACATGTTCCTCTGCAAAAGGTGTGAATCTGACGCAGCGCCGGTGCAAGGCATTTTGGTGCCCTAGGCGAGATCAGATATCTGGTGCCCCCTTCCACTCACGCCCTCCCCCACCCGCCCATCATGAAATCAACCCTTAAACCCTCGCCCTAGGCGTTTGCCTAGTTCGCCGAGCGGAAGCTCCGGCCCTGATCTGACGTCATTGAACAGGGCTGCAAATTGGTGGTAACCTTTAAATGTATATATATATATGTGTGTGTGTGTGTGTGTGTGTGTGTGTGTGTTCTTATCTTATACATTAATTCGTATACATCGTGCGATAAAGCTCAATGAAATGAGTTGAACAATTCAAATATTTTTCTTTTCTTTTATCTTTCAGTACCTGTACCAGTTTTGGTTGGATCGTGTATGCTAGCTGTAATTCTCGTGCTAGTTTTCAGTATTTTTATGTACTTAAGGAAACGCCATGTTGCAAAGCAAAAACTTGACCAAGCTGCCCGAGAGCTTCTTACGACAATCAGGACTCACAAGTTGTACAAGGCAGTACTTGCGCCCACCCAGCATGGCGAAAGTCATAAAACAGAATGGGTCGCTGCAAGATACCACAACCTTAATAGTGTGCCTACATATCCACAAAAACAGAACAATTCGGATTTTGATAATCGAAGAGAGCTAAAAGCAACGACGTCGTCGAAAGATTGTCGTAGGCATTCAGCACTCTCTGAACTGACAGACCATATGCTTAGCCGTAGACAATTGTCAGTTTCTGCAGTGACAGAATTAAGAAATACAGGAAAAGAAACTGACAGCGAATCCATTTCAATTTCAAGAAACAACCATAAAAAGCAGAATAACAACGCTGAACTCATGAGATCATTGTCATCATCAGACGCTGAACAGTCTGTGAATAAACACGAAGACAAAGATCCGGACATAGTCCTAACAATGAAACATGATAATGTAGAAAACATGTTAAGAGTCCGTGTTATTTCGATATCCGGAATAACGCATAAATCTGAGGAATCGCACGTGTTTTTCAACCTTATCCTTCTGCCATCAAAAAGTGGAAATTGCAAAAGTGGACTCTACAAAATAAGTGATACCACCGCTATTGATGAAGATTTCATTTTGCCAAAGATTTCACAGGAAGATATTGACAAATCTGTTTTAAAAATAACTGTTTTCGTTAGAAATAACTTGAAAAAGCCGAAAGACGTGACGTTTGGAGACGCCTATGTTCAGTGTTGCGGTTCTTCGATGGAATGCATTACCCCAGTATCTTGCAAGGTGTTGACATCTAACCGTAGATGGAGACGTGTAAGTAGTGCCTACTCCGTTATATTGACCCAACCAAATAGGGCATTTCTTAGTATGAATTGTATGGCATGTATCTCGACTTAATATGATTGTCTTTCTACATTGATTATGATGTTTCGTCCTTTTAAAATGCAGACGTGTATGGAACCGTCATTACATATCAGCATTGGTCATTTCTCTCTCTCGAGTTTTGTGCTGCAATTTGGTTTCACTGCACTTTGATATATGTACTAATAACACCACATTATAGTTACATTTATTGAGACCTTTACAACGCTTTCAAAAAAAATCTGCGTAGGACTGAATGTCATTTTGCGATGATTTGTGGTCATTCATATTATTTGAATTTCCAGGGACTAATATCATTAAAATCAGCAAAGAACCTAAGCAAATGTGATAGTGTAATAATCGAACGAGTCATGGAGGATTTGAGAGAAAATGTTAGATACAATTATACAAAAAGATAATGCTTTACTGTGACACTAATTCTGAGACAGTCGCAAGTATACGTGGAATGTATTGGGTCATGCACGTGTTCTTTTTTTTGTTGTTTCTTTATATGTTTCTTTGAACACTTATCTTCGAAGTTAAGACCCCGAGAAAAATAATATCCCTATAGAGGAACCTTAAATATGAAGCGCTTAAACGTGATGCCTTAAGGAAATATCCCAATTCATATATATGTTTATAAGAAAAAGAATTCAGATTTTTTTAAAAATCTTCATGCTAGTTTTAATTAATAATTAACATTTTAAAGTCAACAGCAAAATGTATAATTGTAGAAATATCACTCAAATTTGGAATTTCAACTTATGGACATCAGTATCCGTTTACCAAGAATCTTCATTAATGTGTCAGCGATTTCCTCTTAGTGTAGAATGTAAGTTGTTCACCGTTGTGCCAATAACTTCAAGCAAAAGTAAAATTCAGGAACGGTTTAAAGGAATATCATTAACCTTAAAGTCAAAATATAAAATATCCAGTTCCACAAAGTTGCTAAGATGAAACAGTAATGGTATAATTTCCCCCTATATATCATGATCCCAGCGTGAATTTGCAAACATTCGTGTTCTAAGGTGACTTGCAACTTGATGACACAACATATACCATAATTAATGTCAATTAGAAAGGAAAAGTATAGGCCAGTGTAGTCGAAATAAAACTTGAAATGATTGCGACGAAACAATACTGCATGACAATTATTCCCAACATTACCGAATCGGATATCAGAAATATGTCGATTGTTTAGTTTTTCTGTTCGCAACCATTTGTATAACGTTTTGTCCTTTCAGAAATCAACAAGTTTTAAATTAATGTTACAAGAGCTGGGATCTCTTCTCATCCTATTGGAATATCAGCCACAAGGAAAACGAATCAAAGTGTTGCTTCGAAAAGCCTTTAATATTCCAAGGTCTGATAGGAAAATTGGTCAACCAGGTAAGATGTTGAGAATGTATCATCACATTTTAAAATAAACATAAATATTTATCATACTGTTCAAACATCTTTCTTAAATCCGAAAATTCTATGCGATCTTCATTTATTTGCATTTGTTTAAAATAATATTTATATATTTAAGTATATTCTTTTTTCATCTATAGTTGATATTTCATGGGTTTAGCTGTTAGAAACTTATTTCTTTATTTCTGACACATGTTACATATAATATAATTATATTCCTTAACTTAGACAATCTACCTATGTTAACGATTGTGAGAGAATGTACTATAATGCACGCGGGCTATGTATGTATGTATGTATGTATGTATGTATGTATGTATGTATGTATGTATGTATGTATGTATGTTGTATGTATGTATGTATGTATGTATGTATGTATGTATGTATGTATGTATGTATGTATGTATGTATGTATGTATGTATGTATGTATTACTTCATGTGGATGAGTAGTTAGAAAAATCAGTATGGATTTAGAATGTACTTATGTTGGAAGTGACATGGTTAGATGTGTTGGGAAGCACACCGGTAAATACGTTTCAAAGATTTTTGTTAGTAAATTTAATGGATTGTCTATCATTTTTTAATTTGACTTACCAATGTGCTTCTATTTTGTCAGGTCATTATGTAATAATCAACCTACTCTATGACAACAAAGTCATCGAAAGCAAACTCTCCAGGCCTGTTGCAGGATATAACCCAATTTGGAACCAGCCTTACCTGTTTACGGTAAACAAGGACAACATGGCTGGCTATTCGATGGAATTTATGTTGATGCGTGAGAGAATATATACAAAAGACAGTGTCATAGGTCATGTGATCTTAGGTGACGAATCATCGCCGATAGAGCAAAGACATTGGCAGTTGTCAAAGACTGTAGAGACTGAAATGTGGCATAATATTATACCTGTTCTTAAATACTAATAAAACAACTTTCCAATTAAATTATCTGTGATAAAAATCAGTGTTCATACTTCTTGATGATATAGGTCTATGAATGAATTCAGGACATTTGCTCGTGAAATCTCCACAACCGTGTGAATTATATAACTTCACGTGTGTAATCAGTAACATAAATCAATAACAATACATATATCAAGTTAAATTTGTATCAGATAACGCTATCTGCTACTGAGAAGATGATGGGTTGTCATGCATCATTTCTAGGACGACAAGCGTAAAGAAATTCTTGAGACAAAACTAGAGTATATCGGAAACTTGATAATTACAATGGTTTACCTAGTTTGCTTTATATCAAATAGTTTCTATTTACCTTTTACGTTCATTAGATTTGATGATTTCGAGAAAAATAAATCCTTGTGCAAAGTACAATGCCGATGTATGCCAATTATTTTCTTGCAACACAGTGAACAAAACGCCAGAGAAGATCAATGAAGTGAAAAATGGGTTTAATGAAGGAACATATTTTCTACTTTAATGCATGCAAAACAAGTGTTGTATAGTTTATTTCGTTTGATTGACATGCCAATAAGATTTATCCGATGAAATCTTCTTATATGAAGCTATTCGAATTTAATGTGTAGTTATTTTCAGGAATTTTTTTCCAGATTATTTTAAGTTATATTGCTTACGTATCTATAAACTTTCAAGGCCTTAGTGTGGTCTGCCAATCGTTACGTATTTATTGAATAAGTCCTATGTTATAGAGCTTGTTTTGTTTCTGAATTGAATATGCGATGCACACGAAAATAGGTCAAGTCAAGGTCTACATTGTATGAAGGTAATATATACATGAATGAATTCCTTAATTGTATCAGTTTTGTAATTAGAAATTATGTTATAATTAGGAGTAGTTTGATTTTAGTCAAAAGTGCTGTTTTGGTGACAGTATATATAAGCTTACTTACAATTACTGTACGGATTCATTTATGCCATGTTGAATACATTGATACGCCATTCCAAGTTTGTTTTCTATTTATATGCTTTTTTGTCATACAATAAGAATATTAAAAAATAAACATACATTTAGACACATATATTGAACTATTTATTAATGCCTTTTGTGGATATAAAAACATAACCCTTTTTCACACCCTCCACCACCCATATTCACCCCTCACCACTTTATATATATATATATATATATATATATATATATATATATATATATATATATATATATATATATATATATATATATATATATATATATATGCCTTACCTTGCTTACGATCACCATCCATCGTTCTATCAAATGATCTATTCATCTATCGATGGTAGTGTACCTTTTTATCCTACTGTCTCTCTAATTATGCATATATTTCTATCTGCATTCCTGTATTAAGTTGCATGGGTTTATCTTCTATATATATATATATATATATATATATATATATATATATATATATATATATATATAGGGTTGTAAAACGGAGGGTTAAAAAAATCTTGGTTTAAGGACTGACGATTAACACAAAAATGTGGTGGTCAAAAATGTACTGGCAAATTTCTTTCAGCTTGAAAAACGATATTGAAACTTGCACATCTCTGTGTCTCTGTCTCTGTCTCTGTCCATCTCTGTCTCTCTCCGTCTCTCTCTGTCTCTGTCTCTGTCTCTGTCTGTCTCTCTCTCTCTCTCTCTCTAAAACTACAAACTAAAAAAACAACCACAATTAGCACACAAATGATTTCACCATTAAAAAATTGATTCTTTTTGTTTAATGATCATCTAGTTTAAAGTCTGTCACGTTGTAATAATTAACCAGATTGCAACATGTATATGTTAGACCCTGAGGCTAATAATTTCGCATCGTAAATATGTATGAAGGTCAGTTCAGCGAACAATGAGGTGTCAAGCCAGTATTTGACTTGGCGATACAATTCGTGGCGCCTTATTTTGGGCAAGCCAGTTACGTAGTATTACCATAGCATGTTTCGCCGGTAAGTGATGAAATCAGTTGTTCAAATCAAATGAACATCAAGTGGGGGTCGTAAAACCACCCCTGACCTACCGTTGGGATTGGTCAGTGTCTGATAATGTGGATCAACATCCACTCGGAATGAACTAAACTCTAGTAGTCGCTAAACCAGTTTGCGGACATTATAATGGAAGATAAGCTACTAAGACATCATTCGATATTGGCGGGAAACTTGTTATTCTGGGAATTACAAGGAGTGTCAGCACAGGTCAGTGACTATTTTCTCGATTGTCATAACATATTAGGGCAAAGTAATTGTACTTTAATTATTGCAGTATGTATACTTTAGTACGTAGAATTACGATTTGTAGAGTTTGATTCATTCGTAGTGTTAATTCGCTATTGGGTTAATTCGTAGTAACCTCGTAAATTTATTCAATGATATTATAGATTCGCAAATGTTGAATTGAATTATATAAACTTTGTATAATGGCTGTAGTGTGCAGCATTAGTTAATAGGGATTTAACTATTTGTTTATACTTTGTAGGATTATCATGTGTAAGAATATATAAGTGCATGGACATGTGCATATCTGTGTACACTTTGTAGAAGTGCAATGTACAGAAATGCGTCTGATTATGTGATATTGTTTGTATAATAAGATTCAGAATCTACATTTACCGTGAACACATATCAGAGAGAATGTGTATTTCGATGTGTACGAATGCGTGACCAAAGAAGGTATTGGCTTATCTGATGATAATGTTGTTTAGTGTGAGTTTACATAGCTAAGGGAATTTGCTATGTTAATGTCCTTGTGTGTTAATAAAGGAAGCTTTTAGGGACCAGAGGAACTGTATGAGACAGCGTGAAATACCCTATTGCAGTTGGTATGAGTCTCTTGGAGACAAAGAAAAAGAAGAACGGAGGGAGAAGTTAGATGAACTGGAGGGAGCTGGATTACAAGTCCAGAGATAGATAATTCAGATGAGTAGGAACACAGGACAGGAGAGAAAGCTATCACACTAAGTCAGATGATGAAATAGGCCGTCAATTTGTCGAGTGAAAGACGAGTTATAGGGTTTTGATTTGAATTTTATTTGAGAGATGACTATTAAAGAATAATATTAAATTGTTGTTATTTGAATTTCACATTTTGTGTATTCATTAATTTAACTGACGACACCTCTGACTGGGGGATCGGAGCTTTGCATCTCTCTATTACTACTTTAATTTCGAGCAAAACAAGCCAGGGTGGGTCTTCCTTAGTAATTTAAATGATATTGGGAGCACCACACCCCGACCAAATAAAGGAAAACCTTCGCAAAGTCGTACTTTTCACGGTTTCCTTATAATATATTTGAATCAATTTTATAGACAAACAAATTACATATAAGACAATACAAAATACCAAAGAAATAATTTAACCAATGGCAGTTTATATATACTGCCTGTCAAAAATGTGTACTATCACCGGTTTCATTGTACTTCTACCCAAAACAGATTTATCCAAAAATCAAAGAGGCTATTGATTGATCTTCTCTCTATCAAGTTACACTTGTACGTTTCCATCTTTCTTTTATTGCAGCAAAGATATAAACCAACAAACTCTGTATTGACCTTCTGCCTTTGTATTCCATAAATCGCATTTTTCTCTGCACAATTACAAATTTCTTTGTTGTGAAAAAATGTCTTGGGTGATAATGTGTTCTCCAGATATTTTCTGGTAAACAAAGACAGATATTTCAAAAAATTTAAACCCTGTCACGAAAGGATTATTCACTTTTGCAGTCTTTGCAGCCACGCCATCAGAAGTCAAACCGGTAATCCCAATGGATGGGATGTATTCCAGCCAAAGGAATTATTTTCTCCATTTTTCATTAAAGTTAGATCCACAGTTACTCTTTTGTGTTCGGCCTCTTTCATTTCTTGGTTAATGATTCTTAGTGCATGCCGTTTTAATCTGGAGATCACATTTTAGTACAACATCTTAGTGATGTTAAACATCTTGACGACATGCTAAATTAAAATTGCTTGAGAGCTCGCGAGATTAGGGGAAGCTACTCCTTCATAACATTGACTATGCTGGTCTAGGTCTATGTTTCGTATGCTCCGTATAGCAACGGAGTGCAAAGCAAAGAGCATAAAAAACCGAGAACCAGACTATACCTATCTCGAAGTATGCACGATGCAATCCTCATCCAAAGTATTGGATATCTATCTTGGTCTATTTCTCTGCTTCTATGCTTCTAATCCTTACTCAGTTACAAATACACATGTTCTTAACACTGCTTGCAAAACTAAATATTTCAGTTTTGAAAAGTAACTTCAACTGCGGATTATTCAAATAAAAAAACGTGTGTCTTTAGTAATGAAAGAAGACCAATTACTATATTTGTTCTCAGTAGGATCAAGCATGTCTCAAAACCTAATTCATTTCCCTCAATTTTGTTGCAAAATTAGTACATTATAAATATTCCATTCTGTTCATCACATTATTTCAAAGTGCTAATGTCAAATACATCCAATTAAAATATTTGATCAACTAATTCGAAAAGCGGAAAAATGTCAAATGAATAAAAAAAAATTGGAGAGAGCTATGTTTTCATTTGTGTTGATAATACATGATCTCTAGTTCAGATTATTTTTTTTCACGTTTGGCGTGAGGTGCACGATGTGAAAACATTTAAATACATGACTGTAAATGTATTCTGTAGAACGTATGTATATAAAATGTTAGATGTCCTCTACATAGGGATCGGTCAAGCTTAAGAAGAGATGTAAAGCACAGACGTCAATGCAACAATGGAAATATTTAACTCCTTTATAATTTACAAAAATAAAGAGATATAAATGTATATGCCTAAATATGCTTTTTTCAAAGATATCTTTTAAGATATGTGACATCAATGAGTAACTAATATTGCAAGCTATAAAAGCAATTATCTAAAATATAAACCAAAGTTATTTGATATGGGAGGCGTTTCTACACCACAAATCCAGCTAACGTTTATACAGATTTCTAGGACGGAAGGCTACATCATTTTGTATGTTACGGCATTATCCCAGATATGCTTAACTTTTTGTTGATGATAGTTTCATTATAGTGCTGTATCGCCCACTGGGGGCATGTAGCACTGGTCTACGTTTCCAGCAAGGCTGGATATTTAATTCTCCTGGGGGAGGAATGGTGCCGCTTCCCCCAGGCATGTATGTACTCATTTAATTTGGTCGTCAGGTCGGGGTTGCTATTAAGTAACCATCATCCTGAATGGAAGACCCAGGGTGAGTTGGAATGGACCCAACATACACTCAACCCTAACATTAGCTTCTTGTTGGTGATAAATATCCATGCATAATCCGCAGAACCATTGCTTAGAACCACACACTGCAATTGGTCAAGGACATAAGTCGACAATACAAATTCAATGCACGAACGTAGGAGGTTAAGTAAGGCTAAATCATTTTGTATGTTACGGCATTATCCAGAGATACTTAACGTCTTGGTGATAAATTTCACACATAAAGCATAACTTCTAAGGACACGGACAAATTTAGTGAAACAAAATATATTATTAGCACTGTTTACCAATCAACACCAAACTCTACTTGCATTGCATAATGCTTTTGCTGTTCAGATGTCAATAAATTCACCACCAACTACGGATAGTTGAGAAGTTGCACAATAATTATTCCATTATTTTAATGAAAAAATGTTAACATAGCAGCAAAAACACGTTAAGTAAAATGCATTATAAACAATTGTATCGCTGATAAATACAACAAAGAATGCCAATGGTATGCCTCAGCAAAAATGAAAATCTTTACTTCTAGACAAAGTGTCAACTGACACAAAAACTATTGTCAACGTCACCGACACATTTGACAGTCCATTCAAGGCTATATATCTACGTGTGTATGCAGCACCTTTCAAATTTTGATGATTATCACACAAAATAAAATAAAGTATCTGGTCCTTGATTTTCCTCAATGAATGATGGGTATTTAAAAGCAACGCTTGCTGAAGCATATAGTAGTTTATGGATTTTAAGACTTGCTACATTCGCTTCATTTTTATCCGTAAGCAAAAAGACTTGATGATTATCATCATACATTTACGAGATTCGTCCCGTCTAGACAAATGTGTATGTTAGTGTGTACTATCGAACCGTGACGCAACTCCGCGTATACTGTTGTATAGGTTTACATTTAATCCGAAGCATGGTTTGTTTGTTTGATTGATTAGGATTTTTAACGTAGCTTTAACAATTGTTCAGTCATGTAGCTACGATATCTGGTTATAGTGATGTCTAGCACTGGTGCATCATGCTGCAGACATGTAGCATGATGTCCCACCCATTCACATTATCCTGACACCAGGATGACCAATTCTAATACAAACCTCTTAATGCTGAGCGCCAAGCGAGGCAGCTGTTAGGAAAAGTTTTGTTAGTTTTTGGCATGACTCGGCCTGGGATCAAAGAACAGGACCTCCCACTTCTGCAGGGAACGCACTAACCACAAGGCCACCGGTGCTGGCAAGAAAAGTACTAGCTACATGAACTAGAATGCTTTGTTGATGGAATCCACTGAACTGACTGTAAAAGGCGAAACAATGGAATTATAAGAATGATATGATCAATACTGGGGTGTTTATCAAAATTACAGTGAATGAAAACCGGGCACTATAAATAATGTAGATGAAAGGAGTCAATACCGATTAGTATCGAAGCAGGACGTTTTGGCGCCGCCGATTTGGCGCCGGCCGGTTTGGCGCGACCGGTTTGGCGCCGGCTACTTTGGCGCCGAGCAATTGTTATTCCTGTTGTTTGGCGCCGGCCACTTTGGCGCCGAGCAATTGTTATTCCTGTTGAGAGGTAACCATATATTAGTTGAGCAGGTAAGTACAACATTGACTACCTCAGCGATCAAAGAAATTTAGTATGTAAGTGAAATATAAAGTGAAAAATAAAAGTAAAATTATTCAAATTATCAGCCTGGGTGTTATTAAAATAACTTTAACTAAGCCTTTGTTACGTTCATTCATCAGTAGAATGAATTGACCGTCATCTGCAGCTGTGTGAAGACGGGCTGAATATTCGTTTCTCAACTCGCATCGCCAAAATCTTTGAAGTTTATCGGCACTGTATTTATCAAAAAAGTATTGATATCCATCCTGCGCGTACTTTTCTTCACCACGCTTCGATTACATAACGCTTATTTCCGAAAAAAAAACTATAACGTTAATACATTTGACAGCACACTTATATAAACAAACAACTATATAGAAGTGGATTTAAGCATGAATGGCTAAATTGTTAATCCTTTGAGTGGAATTCTTTTACCTTTTCATTGCTTTCGTTTTCAAATATGAATAACACGTTAGACATCAAAATATTAAATTGTTAATCTTTAAGTGGTCATGACTCACAGGACAATATACCAATAGAGTCAATTATCTTAAGCATCCTGCTTATATTGTTATTTCTTAATCCTTTTGTAAGTTCCGACATGGCCTCTAATAATCTTAAGGATAATGTGTAATCTTTTGATGCTAATCCATTTGTCGGTGCCACAACTTCCAGCGCCAAAACATCCGGCGCCAAAATGGCCCACGCCAAAACATCCTAGCGCTAAAACGGTCGCGCCAAACCGGTCAGAGCCAAAATGGCCCACGCCAAAACGTCATGGACCGATTAGTATCCCGATAAACTAACAAAAGATTTTACTGTGTTATAAAATATGCAACCAAATATTCATTTAAAATTTAAGATTTGGCACACCATGCAAGGTAATTTGCTACAATTGCTACCGAGTAATTTGGAATTGATATGGACGGGTGCTTGTTTAATTTACTCCTGAAATTAAGGTATTGTTCGTTGAAGGAATAATAGCTTTCTATTTTCGATAATATTTCTTTTGATATTCGTGGTGAAATTCGTTGAGGAATGATGCTACCTTGAATTATGCATCGACAGTCTCAATTATTCGTGTTGAATTCGGAAGCAAAGATGTAAAAAGGATATGAATAATGTAAACTCACAACCTTGTTTAAAAACTTGAAAAAGCAGTAACGAAATTATATAAAAAAGAATGTATATTTCCAATTGTTGGGAATTGACGGAGTTGTCTGAAATGTCAGTAGACATCTGATCTGGAATTTGGTTGTTACACATTTGTAGTCTCTGAGGACTTTTCAGTTTCAAATCAGTTACCAGTCAGTTTCCAATCAATAGCAGTTTCCAGTCAGTTTCAAATCAGCTTCGAAACAGTAGTTTTATATACCAACTCCTTAAACTACAATAACAGCAACACCAGCCCCAACCTCACAGAGTCACGTCATCTTATATATTAAAAGTCCATGCGCTCTACGTTTGCCAAAAGTTATGGATATGCATCACATGAAGAGCAGGATGTCACTTAAATGGGCACAAATTTGTTCTTCAATGATTGAAAAGAGCAGACAGAAGGAGAAACACTTGCATTATGTACGCTGAAAATAAAAACAATAGTGTAGTAAAGAAATAGAAAAGGACATACTTAGCGATGAATATTGTTAAGATCTACGAAATCAGACGGAGATATTACGTAATCTGTCGAAGTGAGATGTGGCAAACACAAGAACATTACTAGCTAACATCATTGAATGCATTGTAGAATAAATCAATTCTTATTATGGTAATATGAGAATAATTGAAAATATAAAGAGGCTATGATCATGGTTGGGGTATTTATCGAAATTATAGTGAATGCAAACCTTGTACAATATAAAACCTAGATGAGAAGGGTTAATAACGATTATTATCCCTGTAAACTAACTACACATTTTATTGTGTTTTAAAATATGCAACAAAATATTCATTTGAAATTTATAATTGGAGCATAAGAGCTTTTGCTATGTTAACGAAGAAAACAAATAAATTGTCGTTTCATTGCCTGCTAAAATTATGGCATCCTAAAGTGTTTTGTTGAGAATTTGACATTAATGTTTGCAGATTTTGCACCATGGTAACATTAATCCTCTGTTAAATATTGGTAGTATGCGTGCCTATATGTAAGCATGCGCAAAGTCAATATATCCAACACCCTTTTATCTGATTTGGGCTGGTTCTCAATTTTACAAAAAATATTACTCATTTGACCGTTACTGTGTTTGTTTACCATTCTGGCATAAAGGATCACCCTAAAAGTATTCTTGTCAAATAGGTGAATTCAAAGAGTTTACCTGGTAACCTTAATTTTCTTTCTAGGTACTAATGTGATGCTTAACTTTAATATGCAAAATAAGTTTGGGAAAAAGTTCGCCCTTAGACCTTTTGTTCTGATTATTGCCATGAACTAATATACTCAATTAGCATTAATTTACATCCATGAATCTGCAACAATTGTTTGTGTCTACCAGACTGTTTAAACTGTTGCAAACATAGCCGACTTATTTGTATAACGTTATTAATGTGTCTGTGTCTATATTGCTTTAACGTTTCTTCATTCAGCTGAATTAATTTGTGTCAGGTATCAATATTTGTTATGATTTGAATACGTTATGTGTGTGCAAAAATGCCTTCCCAGTAAATGTTTTGTATACATCTCCATCCTTATTATTTTAAAACAAAACGTAATGGATAAATAATGTATTCGACCCAGTGCACTCATGCAGAGAGAGAGAGAGAGAGAGAGAGAGAGAGAGAGAGAGAGAGAGAGAGAGAGAGAGAGAGAGAGAGAGAGAGAGAAAGAGAGAGAGAGAGAGAGAGAGAGAGAGAGAGAGAGAGAGAGAGAGAGAGAGAGAGAGAGAGAGAGAGAGAGAGAGAGAGAGAGAGAGAGGGTGGGGGTGGGGGTGGGAGAAAGGGTGGCGTAAAACTATTTAAAAATGAATGGAAAGCTCGCTTAAGTAAATTAGCTCACAGACTGCGACACAGCCTATACAACACACAGCCCTCTAGTTTGTCTTCGTTTTTTGCCAACGGTATCGAATTGCTCTCTTTTCTTAATATTATTCTTTCCACAAGGTGTATCAGTCATGTACTTTGGAATGCCAGTTGTTTTATCTGTCTTTAATCATCCATAAACATCGTTGCATACACACACGTTTCCAAAATGTAAGCCAAGGTTTCATTTGATACAAACAACAGTTAAAATATTTTATTTTAAAGAACATTCTCGTATTTAATCCAGTCAATATCAGAGACGAAAGTGGATGAATTTGGTATCATTCTAAACGACGAAAAGTTTAGTTTGTTAAGTTCTTTACTTCCTCCTGATATATTTTTCACTCTAGTTTGATTTTCCAAACATGAAGGTAATACATTATATAGCGCTGCATCTTGAAGATTATCGACAGAGCTTGTGAGCATTTTCTCTGTCCGGCTCTAACGAGTAGGATCTTAAGCTGAAATGAATTGCGATTTATGAAAGAAATCTTAACACGGTTTACTTCCTCTTCTCATTACAGATGGTCTTCAGCATGCCAACTATTTTATTCTTTAAGCATTTTTCGAAATGAGCCGTGATGGTTAAATCAGTAATGACTGTGAGAAAAATAGTTTGTTATTTTGATTTTTCGAATTAAACCTTTAACTACAATAACTACCTTTATTGCAAACATATGCATTATTGCTGATCTACAAATATCTACATCGATGATAAAGCAATATCCTACTCTAATGATCTGTCCTGTGTCACTGTGTATCTTTCTTTCTTATATCCTTATGCATCTCTTGCTCTGAAAAGTGAGAGACAGAAAAAGAGACAGTTCTAAAGATAAAATTTAGGGTCCCTGACGAGACTTACGGTCCCTGACGAGACTTAGGGTCCCTGACGAGACTTGGCGAAAGCATCCTTTACCCTAAAGTGTCCTTAATTATCAGGATCAATTCAAAGACCTCCAATTTCTTTCTGATTGCGTAATACGCCATATTATCAGAAATACAGTTGACGATGCTGTAGACATGAAAACTCCCAATTCATCTATGTGCCATTATGCTCGAGTCTACATTTATTGATGTGAGTACAGTTACAATTAATAGACACCTTCAGGTTACAGAAAAGTAACGGATTATCAAATGACATACAATGCAAACCAAGACACATTCATTTAACGACCCCTGCCTCGGTTTCAAATAAATACAATTGCTAGTAAAACTAGAATATGATGTGGAAAGTGTTGGAAATTAACTTCAACTGCGAAGTATTCAACTAAAAAAAACTTTCTCTTAATCGCAATCATATAGGCATAAAGGTTGTAAATTACAACATTTGGTTTGTAGGACCCTTCACAGATGTGTCCGTTAATCTTCTGCTGGTGCCAAGAGGTTCATTTCTTTTCAAAGCACCTTAGCCAGTCGCAATATATCATCAACCATCTTGCAAATCCAACCATCTGAAATTTGTCTCTTCCAATAGAAGTACTCAGACATCTGCCCACTTAAATATAAAACTGACATTAGTGATCTCCCCCTTTTATAAAGGGTTTTTTATTGGTACCGTATGTTAGCTATTTATAGCACAGGTCTACAGTGTTATGATACCCTGGTGACAGCCAGGTTTAAAAGTATAAATCAATGAACAAACTAATTACGTTTTGTATATATTGTTTATATTCTGATGCTTTTCGTTCTTCAAATCGGTCGGGTGCGTACAAACAAACAGGCAGATGTGTGAATATTTGAGAACAAAATATGCATGCCCTCCAAGCGTTTTAATTATTATTACCGCCTTTAGATATGATCAGAATAATTCCCACAAACTATGGATCAATATTTACTTTTACAGTATTGGTTACAAGGACGTTTTTGACAAGTACCACTGCTACAATCGTAAGTTGCCATTCTTTTTATAAATTGATACTTTAATATACATTCCAATGTCCTTTTTTGTACTCGTTGGAAATATTTAATGGTTACAGATAATAAAGTATTAAATCTTGCTTGGCATGATCAAGCCAGCTGGGATTGCTGCAGATAGCAGCTTTAACGGCAGCAAACATTAAAATGTTCTTGATGGAGATTTATTGGTATATTTACAGCTGCCAATTATATAACACCGTTCATGCGAAGACTAATGTCATAATAACTTCTTTTACAGTCACACATACGAAGTTGTGTCTGCGCCTTGTCATACCTATAAACATACATGGAAATAAAGATTTATACATTAGTATTATCATTCTATGGAAAGCGTGATGAATATGTTTATAATAATTTTAAGGTATGTCATTTCAAGGATAATTCAAGAGGGCCAGATGTAGCACATAACATAATGATATAAGTCACCTATTATTTAATATATGTATATATATATATATATATATATATATATATATATATATATATATATATATATATATATATATATATATATATATACACACACACTGTTGTTGAAGTCATGGATATGTATGACAGGAGGAACATGGATTTCACTGAAATTAACACACGTATGTTTTTTTTTTTCAGATTGAAATGAGCAGACAGAAAGTGAAGCGAATACGAAAACAACAATTATAAGATATACTCCTAATCGTTGGAAAAAGCAATAGTATGGTGGAAGAAGAAGCAAAAATATGCTGAGCGATGCAAGTTCCTCGTTTCACTGCTGTGACCTGCTTTGTCACTTTGCACAGCTATAATATTATATTAAGCTGAAGAGCCCAGACGGAGCTGCTGCGTATGGTGTCGCAGTGCGCAAGGGCAATGCAAAAACACGACTAGCTACCTCATATTGAAATCCGAGTAATAGGCGACAAAATGTAACTATAATGATGTACTGTTCATATATGGAATCTTTAGTGAAAGAAAACCGTGCACAATAAATAATCCAGATAAAAGATCTAATACCGATTAATATCCCAGTATACAAACTAAAGATTGGGTTGTAAAATATCAGTCAAATCGTGTTGTGAATTCTAAACATTCGACCGCCATACCAGGTTAGTTTTGAAGAGCTGAGGAAGCTAATTGTTAATGTCTTTTATGCAAAGTTAATGAAGATAACGAATCCATTGTGGGTCCGTTGCCTGATAAAAGTAAGCTATCCTAAAATATGTGAAAATGTATCTTTGAGATTTTTCAAAAAATGTAAATTAACATTGTAAAATATGGATTGTATTGGGTTCTTTAAGTATTTTGCACAATACCAATATATCCAGCACCATTCTATCTGATTTGGGTTGTTTGTTTTGTTTCTTCAAAGCAATATTATTCATTTGGCCATCTACTCTTTCTAAGTCATCCTGTCAAAAAGACCCATTCAAAGCGTTTACCAATCACATTAATTTATATTTTAGACACTAATGTGATGCGTAATTTTAATATATAAAAGTACTTTTGGAACATCCACGCCTCTAACTATGAACCTTTATACCTGATTATTACAGTAAACTAATATACTAAATTATGATTGATGTAAATGCATGCATATGAAGAAAACAAATATGTGTCGGTAGCTGACTGTTTAAATTGGTGTAACCATTGCTGAATTAATTTTATCAGTTACGAATGTGTGTGTGTGTGTCTTTGTATCTATGTTTGTTTTTATGTTTTTGTCTCTCTATGCAGTCAAGTATCCATAAATGTTCTGTTTTGAATATGTTTTGTATGCCATAATCCTTTGTCCTTATCCATTATGTATAAATTTCTAGACGTTTTCTTTTGATGACAACGTGTTAGAAAAATGACAGAGATATGTACCTAATATATCAATAAATACGGAAAGTTGGAATTATAATTCATCTGTCAACTGTTCGTATAAGTTAATCAAGGACACATACTGTAACCCATTTGCCCATGCTACGCACATCACGCTAGTCTGTCTTCCTTTTGTCTCTATTCCATCCACAAATTGTACATGTATTTTGACATGTTAGTTTGTAAAGCTCTTTACCTTGTCCCGCTTATTTTGTAATTATAATTTAATATTCCAGCAATGAAGATCATCATGTATAGAGCTTTGATCGGTGAATTTTTATTAATAACAGTTACTGTAGTAAACATATTGTCTGTCCGACTCCTATTGTTACAAGTAGGACCATAAGATGAAAAGAGTGATAATTTATGAAAGGAATCGTTATACAGTTGACATCCCCTACCTATTATATATGGTTTTCCGCATGGCGTTAACTTTTCCAAATAAAACGTTTTAGCTTGAGTAACTACCTTTAGTGCAAACATATGCATTAGTGCTGATTTACATATATCTACATCGAGAATAAATGTAAGTCCTATGTTAACTCTCTCTCTCTCTCTCTCTCTCTCTCTCTCTCACACACACACACACACACACACACACACACACACACACACACTCACTGAATAGTGAGGGAACAAGAAATAGACAGTGTGAAAGATGATAATAAGGGACAACCGCGAGACTTGGCGAAAGCGTCCTTAACCCCGAAGTGAGTGTTCTTAATTCTCAGGGTCGATTCTAATATCTCGGATTGTGTAAAACACTACTGATCATGTCCACAATTATTGTTGTGAGTACATTTACAATTACTAAACACCAAGTAACAAAACTCATTAAGTTTTCAGGTTACAGAAGATTAAAGGAAGATCAAGGGACACACAGTGCAACTCGAATGAAGGAGTTGGGATCGGGTACAAGTACATATGCTCTGACAATTGCTTCTAACACTAACTATTTCAAGTGTTTGAAGCTAACTTCAACTGCGAAGTCTTCGAAATCTACAAACCTTACGAAAATGATCCGTTGGTGAAATCCACTTATCCAACTGTTATATGTTAAAACTGAGAGCAATGAGCAATAACAAGTTGAGAAAATATATCAAAATATATGCAATACTAACTTATTTTGTATTCGGTCTGAAGAGCAAAGTTTAACTCTTATCAAATATAAAAGATCAAATACACGAGGGAGAAAGTTAGGCAATGATCAAATAATTAAATAGACAGAATTCAACCTTTTCAGAAATAACTATTGTTTTATCAAGATTATGAGCATATAACCACATTAAAAATCCTATAAGGCATGAACTGAATTGATAACATAGGGAATCAAGTAATCTCGCTATCAGAATGCCTTTGGATGTTGAAACCGATCATGGAAACATTAAGTTCACTGATTCCCAAGTATTCTAAACTTATTTAACCACGCATTCTTCACTTAATTGATACAGTATGTCCATACACTTCAAGAGAATTTTGTAACATGTAAAGGCATCTAAAATAAAGCCTCCAACACCACAAATGACTTAAATTAGCGGAGAAATCGTTTGCAAGTCATAGATAAATGAAAATTGAGCTGAAACCATCTGTAAGGAAGGTCTAGCCTGAGCTGTTGTAAGGAAGGCCTAGTCTAACCGGGTATATGAAAGCGTAGCCTAAACTGCTCTAAGGATGGCCTACCTCGTGCTGTTTTAAGGAAGGCCTAGCCTGAGCTGCTGTATCGAAAGTCTAACCTAAACTGCTTTAAGGAAGGTCTAAGATGAGCTGACATTCAGATAGCAACTGAGGTAGCATTTAGGTTCTTTCCAGTAAACTAGCATTACAGAGATTTTCACGAGACACTTTCTTTGACACACTATACAACATAGAAACACATTTCTGCACATTTGACAATACGCAATCAATTACGCAAAGATTGTTAGAGCAAACTGAACATTATCTCAGACAGAGGGATGATGACATAAAAAGGGGTTTGAATCTGTCAGAAATAAGGAGAATGTAGTGTTTAGACTTGTTTATGCTGATTTTAATAGCCTAAATTTTGCATAAATTCAAGACAGCGACAAAGCCAGTACAAAGAGCAATTACAAACAAGAACTAAACATATAAACTACAGAGACGTTGTAAATTAATTCAATTGCAAAATCCTAAGCATTACAGATATATTGTTGGTTATGCAGTTGAGATTGATCAATGGTATGCTGTTCCTAAATGCTTTTACATAACATTGTAAACACTAAATGTCTTAAAAACTCAAACTAAGTCTGCATTTTACCGATATCTATACTGATTCCTTTCACAGTTTTGAGATGCTGCAATTATACAGGCTAAAACACTAAAACGTTTCTTCGGATAGGTGTATATCATGTACATTGTTTTGTTCTTCTTAATCTGCTAAATTCGCTCACAATTAATGCAACTCGTGTAGAGCACATGATACAGATCAATACTGTTCATATCGATTATTATCTCGCTAAATATGCTACAGCTTTAATTGTGCTGTACTAATGCTACTAAAATTGTTTTAAATTCTAAGATTGTACCACCACTTTTAAGTTCTGCTGAAGTTGACAGAACCTGTCGGATTTTCTGACTTAACAATAACTATCAATTGATAGTGATTATATTTGCCTGATAAAATGTTTCATTATAAAATGTGTGAAAAAGTAGCTTTAGGCGTTTGCCGTAAATTATTCTCTAAACGGACACCACAGTAGAAAACATCTCAGCCTATATGGGTAGAAGAGATGGGGAATAGGGCAAGTTTTCTATTTGTTGAGATGAGCAGCAGGGAGGGTGGACAGACCGAAACTATTTCAAGCAAACCGAAACCAATTCAGGTAGACAAAAAGAAAAGAGAAATGGTTTCGGTTTGTCACCCTATACAACCCGGCACCGATGTCGCTGCGTAGATGAATTGTTATGGTAAAACTCTTTACAATTTCAACCGAATACTTTATCAAGTCCGATACGATATCGTGTTTTCGGATCTGATAAATTTATAGTTATAAATCAGTGCGGGATAGCCTGAGCACTACTAAAGAAATTTCGAAATTGATTAAAGTCCATGTCACCGTCACACCAATATTGATAAATATTTTGTAATGTGTATTTTCCAGTTCTTTTAAACACACATACTAAATTACAATGTTCTCGGATTACACTTGGAATCTGTGCGAATTTTTGACCGACGTATATCACGTCGGTGTTTTTGTGACGCCCTCGGGAAAATATCTTGGCAGGTTTTTTTTGTCGTTCCAACATTACATCATCGTATACAACAAGATTATTAATTCTTCCATCAATATCATCAACGCTCAGTGCTTCCTCGATATCCGTGATAAACTCAATGACAGCCTCATCGATTTCCCATTTTGCTTTCTCCTTTAACACCTCGTAACATCGCTGATTGTCTGCACTAGGAGCAATCAAATATAGTTTATCCCATTTCATCCATCTCATTGTCAAATTAATTAGCAGTTGTGTCTTGCCACTTCCAGATGGTCCGATTATAATCATACGAATAGAATTTAGTAGCGCCGCATGATGCTTAACTGGTTCTTGTTTTTTGTCGCCGAAAAATCAATTACATTCAAGTTATTATAAAAAAAATTATGGATCTATATTGTGCGAAATGTAAGAAGCATACTAGCACAAAC
The DNA here is from genome assembly GCA_029339505.1 of Unio delphinus. NCBI lineage: Eukaryota > Metazoa > Mollusca > Bivalvia > Unionida > Unionidae > Unio > Unio delphinus. Next base: position 7,467,967 of record JAQISU010000278.1, read on the forward strand.
GAATTCACGACAATTACAACTAAAAATAACGGATCAGCATTTGCTGGTAAGTGTGTACAATGTGGTACAAAAAAATTTAGATTTGTTTCTATGAAATCTGCAGATGATTAAAAAAAACGAGGAGGTGATACTGCAGCCAAATTAGTAAAAGTCCCAGAAACACCATGGGCAAAATATCCAGGAGAAAATCACCTTAAAGGATATAGTTATTGTTTACCCGGGATCAGACTCGATATCAGACTCGATGATCAAAACCATTCCCGACCCGGTGAGTATCCAATAAACGCCATTGATAAGGCGTGTCGTGCTCATGATGTTGCTTATAAAAGTAGCAATCTGCAACACAGACATATCGCAGATGTAAAATTAATTCATGCGTTGAATTCTATCACTGATAAATCCTTCCATAAAAAATTGGCTTCACGGTTGATAAAATCGGCGATGAAAAGTAAATTGATGTTGGGTGCTGGTAATTAATAACATCATGGAATCTATTAATTATTCTCCAAGAGGATACTGGAGGGGTAAAGCAGCAATCAGTAAACTCGCTAGCGCAGCAAAGGTGAATAATACACTGCAGCGGATTGGTTATCCAAACAGGCGATATGGCAAATTTATCTACTACCGCCTAAACAAATTAACTACTTGCACTTTGATGTCAGCGCACCTAATGAGGTTCATCAGGCTGATATATTATTTGTGCCGCATGATGGTGTTTACAAGTATGCGCTTACCGTAGTTGATGTTGTGAGTCGACACAAACAAGCAGAACTATTAAAGACGAAGTCATCAACTGAAGTTGCTTCAGCCTTTGAAAGGATTTATCGAAGGGGTCCTCTGCATTAGCCAAATCAATTACAAGTTGATCCTGGCAAGGAATTTCAGGGTGCAGTGTTATCAACAATGAAGCATCATAATGTCACCATCAGACGAGGACATACTGCATTACATCGCGATCAGGCAATTATTGAACGATTTAATCGGACACATGCTGAGCGATTATTTGGATATCAATACTCGAAGGAGTTTATTCAGGATAAACGATCTCGTGAATGGGTCAAGATATTACCAGGCGTAATTACCGTGCTGAATAATGAATTTACTCGAACAATTAATATGAAAACTAACAATGCGATTAAACAAAGTATATACCCGTAAAACCACAGAATGATTTTCAAAGCAACTAATACTCGACAATGTTAGGTACTTATACGAACCAGGAGAGCTCGAAGGTGGCAAAAAAGAGCTACTGATCTTATTTGGATTGTTACTGCACTTAAAATATCTAGTATAACGAGATCTACGGGTAGACCGCCAGACTATAGATTGGATTCAACTGCTCCTTAGCGAGGGTTTACTCGTGAACAAGTACAAGTGATACCCGAGGATACTCAATTACCGCCGCGTGGTCTTAACTAGCACCTCTTCGTCTGTTGCACTCAAGACAAGTCAGCATTACATTATCTCTGGTATGACCAATACTGCTATTCTTTCTGTCTACGGTAAATTGGCAAGGATCTTTATCCGACCAACAAAAACGCACTATACAATTGCAACTCGCGCAGTGATTATTCTGTTGTTGTTTCAGTGTGATTTTAAACTCGGCATCAATTTTATGTTATTTTGTTTATCCTGCTGTTTATTACCAGATAGTTTTTTCTGTTTATATCATCGCTGACAATATCACTTATTGTAGTGTCATTATAATCTAAAACAACTCTTCGAAGTTGATTTATTCTTCGTACTCTGGACACCGCAAGATAAACTAAATTCGACCACTCGATGTGATTATCTATGATCCAAACAATTGTATCGGATATAGTCAATCCCTGCGAAGAATGTATCGTCGCTGAGTATCCTAGCTTCCATGGGGATTTATCAACGCGCAATGCATCTTCGACGACATTGATATCAACTAACACAATATCATTTAACACTAAAAGCTGCTTTTCATTTTGTCCAGGAATATCAACTTCGATATTTTGTCTTCGTGTATCCTGAGGGTCTATAACACAGCGGCACTGGAAGTGTTGCAAATGTTTCTTTATGCGTGTTAAATAACTTCATCTGAAGTGTGTCTCTGACTATCATTCTACTTGCCACTTTCAAATCATTTGGTCTCCATGCTTTCCAGAAATCATTTAATGGAGTTTCCGAAATTATTTCACGCACTAGTTTACATTGGATTCTATCCGGTTATAATCTGATTAGTTTCTTGATTCGTAATTGTTCATCAAGTGATCTATGATCAGTACTAATTTCTTCATAATAGTCTACAAAATTCTTCAACCAATTATGTTAAGACAAACCGACAAATGGTGGTGGTTGACCATGATCGCCACTCATTATCACTTTTGTATTCGCTAGCAATAGCCAATCAAGAAACTTTTGTAATACATCTAACGACACTGTGCATATCTCATCCCAAATAATGATTTCAGGAATATATTTCTCACCCATTCTATCAGGAGTCCATTCGTCACCTTTCCATCGAAAAAACTATGATAAGTGTAAGCATTAATTCCTCGTTGTTTCATCTCTCTTGCAAGTCTGTGTATTGATGTTAGAACAATCATGTTTGATTTCCCTCGAAAGAATTCAATCGCACGAGTCGTTTTTGCTGATCCATCACAGCCGTTTAAATAACTGGTTTTATATCTACATATTGGATCGGAACACGACGGTACATTAGATAGTTCTGATATCTGATTATTTTTCAAGTAATTGTTTTCAATCGTAACATCTGCTGATTTGGAGTAATCATGCAGTATTTCCTTTTTTAATTCTCCATGATCCCCAGCTCTCGTCTAAATTAGTGAATTCAGCCACTGCTTCGCTATATTTTACGTCTATATAAAACGAATCAGTGGCTACTCTAACTGCTGATTCAGGAAATCTATTTATCATCGAAAGTAAATTATTAGAAGCATAAACCAGCATACACAACTTTAAGTACGTGTATTGGGGATTTTCTCCATTTGTGTAAGTAACAATTGTACCTAATTTGGTTCCATTGGATAAGAATGCGTCTTTATGATCGACGTATATACCACTAGATGTTACATCTGCGATTATAAAGTCGTATTCAACATCATCTCTAATCAACCGCGAAGAATATCGTTTGTGGTCGTATTTTCCACCTTGTGTGAACTTACCAATTATTCTTCTACCGAAATCTTTTGCGTGTTTATTTCTAACTTCAAAGATTTCTTTTTACCGTTTCACGATATATTCTTCGTCGAGATCAAGGAATTGTTTTTTGTTTTTGCTGATTATTCTATCTAGACTATCGAGTTGTGGTAAGCAGACTTCAGTCTGCGCTCGATATGATATAATTGCTTCACTGACAATCAGTGATATCTGCATTTTAGAATCAATCATATACCGTAATAACACTATTGGCATCGTGTTTTTCAGAGATGTGTCTACCAAACCAAACATAACAACACGGATGAAGTACTTTAGCCATTTCAAATGATACCACACGAGCGAATCCGGTGAGATCAAAATCAGGCAGTGGTCCATTAATCGCAACACTGGTCATCTCATGTGTGCGATGTCCAAATCTTTTGAAGTACTCAGAACACTCTCCATACCCAAGAAAACTCCAATGATAACACGCAATCATATCAACTTAAATAATACTCTCAGGGTCGTATTTTGTATTCCATAATCCACCATTGTTATAATCCACGCAGCTCTATTCGATATCTGAGAGAAATTCTGGGTGTGTTGGTTTCCATAGATATCTCGTTCTCGTGAAATGAGCTGCAACTGACGGTTTGGTAAAACAGTTTGTTAATTATTGTTCGTCGTAATCCGTTGAGAAACCACTAGCTAGTTTTTTCATCTCGTTGTGGAGGGCTTCAGTACGGTATAATTCGCCATTGGGTCTTAAAAATTGATCGAGTTTACCGTCTTCGTCTTCAAAACTGTGAAGTAACCACACTGACACAGGATCTTTAATACTTAACTCGTAAATAAAATCAAATAGATTTCCCGTGTAATATTTTACGGTTCTATCCCACTGAAATATTGTTACTACGGATGACCAAGCGTGTGCATTACGGTCAATAATTTTGATTAAAGATCCTATCGATTTATATTTCGAGTCGTATAATATCTCACCTGTTACTGTCTCTACGGATATTGGGAATTTTAGTATCCGTTCTAACGAGGCCACATTTTGAATTGTTGCTCCGCTCTCTTTCACTGTTAATCCCCATTCTTTTATCTTTTTGCGTCTTAGATCCGTCAATTTGTTTCCACGCAACGCATTTGTGAAGTGTTCTATTATTCGTTCTGCTACACAATTCAACGACGAATATTTCATTGGTTTTAGTTTTTACTACTCGGTTTATCATTTATCGGATAGATTCCATAAACAACCGCGGTTACAGGATAGGATCTATCGTAATACGGTTTGTCAATTGTATTGTGAGTAATCAAGGATATCTTATATTTGGCGCTGGAAAGGAAAAATATCCTAATCACAGATTCGTCTTCGAGGTATTTAATGGATTGATCAAGGATGGTGTTGTTATTGATCACATAAATGGTATAATTCTTTAGATAATTTACGAGCTATCACACAAAGTCAGAATGCCAAATAGGGAGGGACTGGGAAAAATACGAAAAATTCGAAACCCATGAAATCATTTAATGCAGAAAATAACGAGGAAAGAGTATTTCAATAATTGACTGAAGCCGGCAGGTATTTCGATATTTGCGAATCCTCAGTACGAGGAATAGCAGAGAATATAACTCGATGGCTTTTTATAAAAAAATAAAAATAGAATTCAATTTACATACGTCTGACTCGTGTGGGCTTGTGTATGTAGTTTTGAAACAACGATAACTCTTTTATTGTAGTCACGTAGTTCAATGGGATAATGGCTTTTTTGTGTTCTTTTAATATTTCATCGGGTAGAAACGTTCCGCATAAGGCAATCTCTTGTCATCATTATATCAATTTGACCGCAACCAGATGGTATATTTAAGACCACCCAAACTGATAAGATGTAACAAAACGGCACTCTGCCTCAAACTAAGAAACTGATACAATTCCCCACACACTACGGGCGTGTAAAACAACACAACCTCGATTGCGCTATATGTAACCAAATTCCTTCCTAACACGGAAAGAAAAACCACAACAAGAACAATAACTGATTTGTCGAAAATAACAAAGTGAATACAAAAATTGGAAAATATGCCACGGCATACATAATAACTGTGATTGATACACATATATCGTATTCAAAAGACCATACCTGTAGATACGGACACTAGTGTATTATATACACAAATAGAATCTCGTCCTGGGGCCCAGGCATTATTGTCGACAGTACCGATTTCGAGTTTTTTTTCTATATAATTGAGGGCGCCAGCCCAAGGGTACTTCGTGTACACCTCCCGTCACGTCAAATACGTGACGGAGAAAAAGAAGAGAGAAAACATCTCTCAAAGATAAAAAAATCTTAAAGAAAAAAAGAAGAGAAATCTCATAAAAGAAAAAAAGAAGAAAGAATGAATCTCCCAAAGAGAAAAAAATCTCAAAGAAAAAGACCCCTATGAAAGACACAAAGGCCAAATAAGGGACCCAGTGAATGATAATCGCTCATCATAACTATTGTTTATTTTTGTTTTTGAAAAATATATAATATAATTTTTGTATTAGAAATATAATATATTATTATATATATGAATTCTGAAAATATAAACGAGATAACCGAAATTTTAAATTTGAAAAATCAAGGAATTCAGTTGTCAGATAATTGAAGATGCTCGAAGTAATAAATACGTGCTGCCAAAATCATACTCTTTTATCAAGCGAATTCAGCACGCTAGTTATGACTCCCTTGCATTCCGTAACGACATCAATAAGTTTGTTCCGTTATTCACTGCTTCGAAAAAATAAGAAAAGAATTGGGGCAGCAACATGAAATAAAACGCACAATTAATTCGAAGATCAAAACAATAAAAGAGATTATCCGCCAAAATGAAAATTACCCCTTGATTGCCTCAAACCAGTAAACACACCATACATACATGAGTAATACAAGGTATGAAAGAGACAGGTATGTGCACTTACTCACCTAAAACAGAATTCTATGCGCTTACTCATATAGAACAAAATTCTATAGACGATTTTTTGCACGGTAATTTAATCAATGGTTTGTCACTGGTGATTTATCACTGCGCGGAAGTATAACACACAAAAGAATTTCGGGTGAGTTTTTTCCACTTAATTAGATCGTACATTAATTTATAATGGTGGGTGAAGCACTGACAGCTAAATTAGCACGACAACGATTATATTCGATTAAGAAATTTATTCCAGTTCGTGATTCCGTTCGAAATATGCTCCAAACGAGACAGAGCCTTCAAAAGGTCTTTGCGGCGGACAAGGAACAGCTATTCAAACCCGTCACTTCAACTACTGAAAGAGATATATTGGGAGAGACTATTGAGGAAGAAGATTGAAAAAGGGTATTCTCCCGCTGTTAAAACAGATAGTTGGAGATAAACAGGGCTATGTTAGTAAAACAACGGGTGTTTCTTTAGTGGATAAAATTACCGATGAGGCTAAAACACTAATAAAACAATTTCAATTAGTAAAACAAAAGGATTATCACGTTTTTTGGTAATTTCGTTCTAACAGTTATCATTCAAAAAAGGAGTTTTTAAAGGACAAATATAAAGATAGTGGAATAAAAGGAAGTGACTGTTTTGATTGGTTGTATAAAATAAATAAGGGGATTGATCGCTTAAATAAGAAGGAGATGGGGTAAATAAAATTTAAAAAGGGAATTAGTAATTATGATAAACAACAAATAGAAGAAGAACAGCAAGAAAGAAAGCGCCCAACACCAACACGGAGACGAACACGAAGAAAAAAAAACAACAAGAAGAACCACAATGGAATACATCACTTGATGATGATTTAGAAAGAATGGACAGATCACTAGATGAATTATCTCGCGAGCAAGGTGCAACTGGTACAACTGAAAAATTCGCTAATGGATATTCAAGTGAGGTATCAGATAGTGGTCTAGTTAGTTGTCCTAGTAATCTTCTCGGGGATATATCACGATTAAAAATTCTCGTAGGGGGGAAACGAGCGGGAAATAACTCACCGGAAGTAATTAATGAGGCAGCTGATATCTGCAGACGACTATTTGAGAGAGGTATCATGGATATTGATGTATACCGAGAGTTTATTGATGAGTTAGCCGAAAATCGTACGGATTTTTACGGTTACCATAGTGATTAAATGACTGAAATCATTTACAATGAAAATCGTTCACGATTTTACGATTAGATAAATAGCATTTAAATAAGATGATCATACACTACAACCACAGAAAACCAACTTTGGTCCATATAGTAAACTCACGATTGCCTGTTTATAGAGCGTACTATGGAGATGGTCTCGGTAATACCATTGCAGGGTTATTTGCAAGAATGGCTCTAAAAATAGCACCAATCGCAAAACAATTATCAATGAAAGCTATTGATGTTATTCTTGATAATGGTATTAGCGCTGCTGGTGATGTTGCCGGAAAAGCATTTTCCGCGGCTAAAGAAAAACTAGTAGCGTTAGTTCGGCGGCAAAGGAAACCGATAACAAAGTCATTGGGACCACTACCATCTACGGAAATTATGCCCGCGAGTATTAGTAAACTAAAAAACAATGCGGTGGAGCAGAATATAGCATCACGGATAAATGATGGATATGACACTCAGGGAAATATTACTGCAAATATGATAGCGGGAGGTGGCTTGAAATCGCGAGCGAGCTCACGATTTAGATCAAGAAATATATAATAATATGTTCAAATCGGATCCTGACACAGCGGTTGATTTAGATGCCCCAGTGCCCAGGAATGATTCTCTACTTAATTATCAGTATTTTTCCTATGATGCAGTACAACCAAATAGTCGATCAATAATCGAACTTCAAGTCCAGGATACCAGCAAATTCTTTCTACCCTCTGAAGCGTTTATCAAAGTAGAAGGAGAAATTCTAACAGCTGCTGATACTCCTGCTGTACCAGCACCATATTCACGTGTGCCAAAGTCAGTTTTGTCAATAATGGTATCATGGCGCTATTTCGCAGCGCTAGATACATGATTGATAACAGAGAAATCGAGTCTATAGAACACGATGTTGATGTTGCCACAACAATAGTGGGGCTGGCAAGATACCCTGATGATTATACAAGATCGGCAGGTCCATCTATGATGTTTGCTAAAGATATTAATGATCGCGCTGGACCGACTCCATATATTATAAGACAACCAAAGAGTCGTGCTGTTCCTCCTGTTGATGTTGCTAATATCGAAGACATGATAATAAAGAATGATCCTGATTACAATCTAAGAGCTGCAACACGTATATCAATGTTGGAAGGAGATCGTAGATTATTCTCATGAGCGATTTCGCTACATCATATATTTGGATTCTGCAGAAATGTTAGAAAAGTTATCTATGGAGCGAAGCATACAGTAGCACTCGTAAGAAAGGGTGATGATAATGATGCAATCTGGAGGACTGCAGCAGATCCTGCACATCTGGATAATGACCGTGGCAAGGTGAATATAACAAAACTAACACTGTGGATGCCAGTAATGACTCGATCAATCACCATAGAGCCAAAATTAATATCATTTATGAATACAGGCGGCAAATCATTACTAAGTTGACTAACAGTGACCTCAGATACCATGGATTCGACTATTGATGGCACACTTACATGGCACCGGGCATCAAAAAAAGGTGTTTCAGCTCCGCGTCATATATTTATTGCGTTACAGGATAAGGCGCGATTGGGTTCACAAACACGCAGCCATATGATATTTGATCAAATTGGGTGTAATGAAGCTACGTTGAAGATAAACGGTCAACAGGAACCAGCCGAGGATATACAACTTGATTACGGAACCAACCAAATAGCACGCGTGAATCATCGTTTGTTGTCATATATGGGACACGATAATAATGTGGATACTGGTTTGCAAATATCACAGTTGGATTTTAGAAAACTATATCCCATCTATTACTTCTCGCTGGAACATCTTGACTTAACTAGACAATCCGTCGTTGAAATATACTTTCGAGCTCGTGTAACTCGTCCGACTGATCCAGGAGGTATTATCACCATCCCCGAATATAGAGCAGTTGCTGTTATTCTCAGCGACAAATCAATGCTACTCGAAGGTGTTGGTGGACGAATGAAGGTACATGTAGTTGATGCACCAGTGGAAAATATGTAATGTATCAATTAGATCAAGATGTTATTAATAAAATATCATACAGTGTTGTTAGTGTTACGTTAACTCCTGGTCAAATTAAAAAAAATGCAATCGGAATCAGCTAAAAAAATCTGGAACCACAATATCGCTGAAGCACAATCAGATGTCTGGCGGTCAGAATAAACTGTCATTGACAGCTCGTCAGATAAAACACTTCAATGATGCCATCAAAGATAAAAAATGTGTTCAGATCACTCTCTCTGCGGCAGCGATTAAAAACATGATAAAATCAGGTGGTGTATTCCCACTTCTCGCTGCAATTACAGCATTAATTGCACCTAGTAAAGCCGCCGCTTTAGGAGCTGCTGAAGCTCTTGGTGCAAAAGCAGTACACGGCATTGCTCAATTATACGAACCAAAAAGGGGGCGGGGATACAAAAAAAATGGCAAGGGTCTAAGATTACCAGGAACTCCGTATTCATGGTACAGCGGAAACTGCCTGAGAGTAGGAACAGTTTATTAACGACAATAGTTCCCATGTCAAATTTTGATTTACTCGATGCTGCTAAAAAATTAGCGATAAAAAACTTTAGAGGTGTCTTTATGAAAGATCAATTACCACAACAACCAAACAGCGTTGAAACCGGTATCATTAATCTCGATAACAGCAGCGGACCTGGAACTCACTGGGTTGCATACGCGATTGATCCACGTGCAATTGTTTATTTCCATTCATATGGATAACGCCGCCTAAAGACTTTACGCGTTATATAAACCACTTAAAAACTCCTATCTGGTATTCTACGCTACCAACACAGAAAATAAATGACCCACCAATATTGTCCTCAACGCTATTTCATCATCGGGAAAACCATCACATAAAACCGTACACAAATATACGAGTAATCGCTTTTTAGAGAGATCTTAGAGTATAATGATTGATATTTAGGGGAGATCTTTATCAAGCCTGAAAAAACCCACCGCGGAAATATCTACAACCGGTGATGTAAAAAAAAATCGAAGATGAAATCTCCGAGATGTTAAATCTCGCAAGTGTTAATCCCAATGAAATAGCTGTATTTCATGATCGTCAGGGTAAATTGAAAAAGAGTAATATTTCCCTTGATGATATTTTAGTTAAACAACGCAACGCAGTAGAATATACTCTTGTGTTGTTTTCCAAGCAGGGTAAACTCAAACCGGGTGTACTTGTTTCGACGCTCACAGATAAATTAACAACACTCTGTGATAATTATTCATCAACGATAGAATTATTTTTAAAAACTACGCGATGAATACAACACTCATTTAAATGCGTTTACGGCGTTATAAAAAGCTGTAAACACTTTTCAGGTCACCTTAAACGATTTCTTTGGAGATCTACCGGTTACCACACCACAACTCACGGAGATAAAAGTAGCCATTGATAATTTGATAAAATTGCGATCAGACTATGATACTTATGTATTTCAATTTACTACGTTACGTAAAAACTTTAACAGGACCGATAACTCTACTGACAAATTTTTTGGTAAAAAAAATTCAAAACCCGATGATGTTAAAATAGATCTCACTGGTATTATCACAAAACTCGTTGAAATAACACCGCTTAATCAGCGATTAGGGGTTATTCGCGAAGAGAGATCATTTTCAGATGCAATCGTGGAAATAAGGAGGACAATCAATTGTATTAAAATTATCAACGATGCCATCAAGGATAAATCTACCGAGAATGATAGAAAAACTTGAAGAAAAAAAAATCCCTCACGAACAAAAAAATATCATAAATAATGTGTACGCAATTCAATACGGATCATTTACGTAGACATCAAAAAATAAGATATTAAATATAACCGCGACCGTCAAAGGTATTTATCGATTAACACTAGTGACACCGACTCAATTTAATATTTCATTAACGAGTTCATCTGGAGTCAACAATATGATATCAACGATCATCGACTAGGTAACAATTGAACAATTCACGATAGTATCCACTGATAATAATTTGGCTAGGGTTTCAGTAACATAGTATGTGGAATTAACTAAATTGAATTCTGTTGTAATAAATAAAATGTCATCACAGCAATATCGCTATGATCAGGTCAGAGATTTTCAAACTAAACTCAAAACACTCACTGAGGAGTACCAAACAAAAATAAAAAAAAATACCGACGAAGAATCACCGCAGTTGATGTTACAATGTACTCGGTATCAGGTGTAATCACCGGAACTGGTATAATTCTCTCCTCGGTGACAATGGTTGCCCCGATAGCTGTTCCAATTTGTATATCAGCGGCAACAACAATCGCAGGAATTATTTCGATTATAACAAAAAAATATTATCGTGTAGCCAGCGTAAACTGTAAGATTACGTAGTTAAATTTCATGTTGTGTCAACCGCATACTCCCAATTATCCTCGATGATATCGTCATCACTCGATGACACATTAATATCCGATAGTGAGTTTTCAGCTATGGTACGTGTTTATGATTCCGTGATGTCAAAATTAGAAAAACAACATGAATATAATGGCAATATCGCAAGAACTACTTCAACGAATAGCGGAAAACACAACCCCGGTGAAAACCAGCATGATCTCAATAACCTCAAGCAATTCTGAATTCAGTGTGAATTTCCCTACTGCGATTCCGGTGGAGGAAATAGCGTTAGCAAAATTACGAGTGTATCATAGTTGGCCAAATATTAGATCAGCACCTTTCGGTGGTCAACAACCGAATAATTACTTGGTGTTTGCGAGAAAGAATAAACCCGATGGTACTCCAGACTGGAACGTTGTTTCGTTACCATCTGGGTCCTACCAAATCGAACAAATCAATAACGAATTACAACGCAGAATAAAATTCATTACTGAAAAAGAATCGAAAATCGCTATAACAGTTCATGAGCCAACGTTATCATCTGCCATTGAGATAAACTCGCCCTGGTATGCCGTAGATATCTATCACAGCTCTATAAGGACAATACTGGGTTGGCCTGAAAATCCACCACTACCTGAACTGCAAAAATCTGATTATACTTCCACGAAGGAGAGTTATCATGGTTATAATATTGCACTATCATCCATTTTCCCTCTCTCCCTATTATCCCGGCTACTACCCCCTCGTCCTAAATTAACATATGAGTTACCGCTAGATACTATTTTTTATCATTTAAGAGCAATATCAGAAGATAATAATACAGGATATTTTACAATAAACGAACCAGATATTACCAAACAGTTTACAGCGATGAATAATAATTTTGAGGAAATTAGAAATGATCTTATAACAGCAATCAGTACGATTCCTCCCAACCGAAAGAAAGTCATCAAGTACACATAGATATGTAATAAAATTATAGCCGACATGGAAGAATTTAATTTACGAATGGTTCAACTTATATTAGGTGATGATCACCCCTCCAAACGAGAACAGAGCTTGCAAGGAAATATAATATACGCGTAGAGGACATTCCCACATTTAAGTTCCCAGGCTATAATGCACCCGAACTGAAGAAAAAACTAAATGATGCCATCGATGATGGTTTCAAAAGGATTCACGACGCATGCAAAAAAAACACAACAACAAACAGCCATCCTCAAATATAATAATGACCCAGATGGAGGCGGGAGATATATCGCTCCTCAAAACGTCAATATATCCTCGGTGACTGCATTGAATTTAGTATGTGATGCCAGTAATGAATCCATCAATCACCGTAGAGCATAAATTACTATCATTTATGAGTACAAGCGGCAAATCATTACTAAGTTGGCTAACAATGTGAATGTGAATCAAGCTCAACAAGGATATATTTTATACTCATTTGCACCAACAGCTCCTCCAGGGTTTCTAATCATTGAAGATCCAACTAATCCAGTCTATATGCGATGTCAAAATGATTCGTTGACGAGACTTAATTTTAAACTCACTGACCAGTCCAATAATCTAATTAATTTACGAGGTGAGGTTTTACAAATTAGTCTGAGTGTGAAATCGTAAAGATTTTTACCATAACAATTCATCACTGCAGCGACATCGGTGCCGGGTTGTATAGCGTGACAAACCGAAACCATTTCTCTTTTCTTGTCTGCTTGAATTGGTTTTGGTTTGCTTGAAATAGTTTCGGTCTGTCCACCCTCCCTGCTGCTAGATGTAAAATCTGTAAATAAGAAGGATAACTGTAATTGGAATTGATATGTCAGAGAGTTTAACGTAAGTCAATTAGATCAGAGACTGCGACACATTTATTATTATTAGACTGATTGATTAAAGCGTCGTGACTGCCATTAACACCCGTCTCCAGCGTATCCACTGTCGTGTTGCATTAACATTGAAATTATTGGAAAACTAAAAAAACATTTCACAAAGAAACACATACTCATCCCTGGTGGACTACTAATTCAGGTTCAGTCAATTTAAATGCTCAAATCACGTGTAGATTGTATCGAATTGACCCAGTAACTAGAGTCCATCACCAGGAGCAAAGCAGAATTGAATTGTGTAGACAGAAAGTCATAACGTAAACCAGTACATTTTGCTGCAATCACGAGTCTCCTATTTATTCTTCAAGCTCACAAAGAAATTACCATTTGGTGAGACATAATTCGTTTATATTTAATATACAAATTGTACTTATTAACATGAGAGTTTTCAAAACAAATATTAATGCAACATTCCTCAGTAAAAGAAAACAATATATTTTATAATACAACAAAAATTATCCAACCTGTTTTAAAATTCTAATTAGCCTGGTGTTGGACACTCTTAATATATAGCAGCTGTGGCAACGCCCAAAATTTTCCTTAATCACACATGAGAAAAGTGATGCCCAAAGATGGCTCAAAATTCCCATGAAGCAAACTTCTTTTATTTAAAGGGGTTCATAAGTAAATTTTACTTGTGATGGACGAGGCAGAATTTCTCGCCACTCTACAGACAGAGCGCGACATCAAAGTTCCGACTCTTGTTCATATTAAAGCTTTGAGTTTGCTTTTGATAACGTAATATAATTAATGACTGACTAGGCTTGCACAGCAATATAATATTTGCACTGGAATGACATTCAGTTTTTAAGCATGATATTGATTGTTCCGTTCAATATCACAATCTGACTGTCATGTCTGAACAGAAAATCTTTACGGTTCCTCGCGCCTGTACATCCTTGTTGTCGTCTAAAGTTAAAATATAAAATATTAGAGGCCTCTCTTGCTATATAATTGAACTGGCATGCGAGTCCGTTCTTCACTGGTATACAAATCACCATCTACAGGATATATTTATCACATGTTTTACATAAGGCGCAGAATATAAGTGGTCATTATTTACATAGAACATGCAAATAATTCAGTAGGGTAATACAAGAAACAAAGGGTTTTATATTTTTTTACCGAACATAACATATACATAACATTATATATATATATATATATATATATATATATATATATATATATATATATATATATATATATATATATATATATATACATACATACATACATACATACATACATACATACATACATACATACATACATACATACATACAAAAAGGACTCTTAGACATCAAACCTATGAAGACATAGCGAGCATTCTTCTCTTAAAAATGCAATGAACTGGCAGGTAAATACACAATTTTATTGATGTTCAATATATCTGAGATTGATTTTAAGGTATAATGTAAACAATCGATGGTCTATATTTATTTGCAAATGTAGCAGCAGAGGGGGCGAATCCGAAAACTTTTAGAAGCGTCCATTTAGCAAACCAAGGCTTCTTCGAAATCGTAAAAAAAGACGCCAAGGTCTTTGTCTCACCCTCTCTGCTGCTATGGGTTTAAAAATCCTTGTTGAAATTGCTAACAATTTTAACCGAATATTTTATCAAGTCCGATACGATATCTTGATCTAGGATCATGCAATTTATCGTCACAAATCCATGTGGGATTGACTGAGCGTGACTAAAGAAATTTCTAAAAAGATTATAATCCATATCTCCACTGCACGAAGTCTGGTGAATATTTCGTATCGTATGTGTATCAACTCCGTTGAATACAGCAATAATACTACAGTTATCTCTGATTTCGTTTGGTATTTGTGGGTATCTTTGAATGACATATATCACATCAATGTTTTTATGCCTACCTCTGGAAAATATCCTAGCAGGATTCTTTTGATTGTCTAACATGACATCATCATATACGACTAAATTGTTAATACTTCCATCAATATCATCAATGCTCGGTGCTTCCTCGATATCCGTGATAAACTCAATGATATCCTCATCGATTTCCGATTTTGATTTCTCGTCAAAATCCTTTAACACCTCGTAACATCGAAGGGGCTATTAAATACAACTTATCCCATTTCATCCATCTCGTTATCAAATTAAGTAGCAGTTGTGTCTTGCCACTTCCAGATGGTCCGATTATAATCATACGAATATAATTTAGTAGCGCTGCATGATGCTTAACTGGTTCTCTTGTTTTTGTCGCCGAAAAATCAATTACATTCATGTTATTATAAATATATTATGGGTCTATATTGTGTGAAACATAAGAAGCGCACGAGCACAAACGATTTGACGACGGTTACAACTAAAAATAACAGATCAGCACTTCTGGTAAGTGTGTACAATGTGGTACAAAAATTAGATTTGTTTCAATGAAATCTGCAGATGATTTAAAAAAAAAAACGAAGAGGTGATATTGCAGCCAAGTTAGTAAAATTACCAGGAACAACATGGGCGAAGTATCCAGGAGAAAAACACCTTCCAGGATATGGTTTTTGTTTACCCGGGACCAGACTCGATATCATACTCGATGATCAAAACTAAAACCGACCCGGTGAAAACCCAATAAACGCCATTGATAAGGCGTGTCATGCTCATGATGTCGCTTATAAAAGCAGCAATCTGCAACACAGACATATCGTACATATGAAATTAATTCATGCGTTGAATTCTATCACTGATAAATCCTTCAAAGAAAAATTGGCTTCATGGTTGATAAATCGGCGATGAAAGGTAAATTGATGTAGGGAGCTGGTAATTAAGAACATCATGGAATCTATTTATTATTCTCCAAGAGGATACTCGAGGGGTAAAGCAGCAATCAGTAAATTCGCTAGCGCCGCAAAGGTGAAAAATACCACTGCAGCGGATTGGTTATCCAAACAGGCGATATGGCAAATTTATCTATCACCGCCTAAACAAATTAACTTCTCGTATTTTGATGTCAGCGCCGTTAATGAAGTTCATCAGGCTGATATATTATTTCTGCCGCATGATTTTGTTTACAAATACGCGCAAACCGTGCTCGATACAAACAAGCAGAGCCGTTAAAAACAAAATCATGAACTGAAGTTGCTTCTGCGTTTAAAAGGATTTATCGACAAGGTCCTCTGCATTATCCTAATCTTTTACAAGTTTATCCTGGCAAGGAATTTCAGGGTGCAGTGTTATCAACAATGAAGCATCATAATGTCACTATCAGACGAGGACTTACTGCACTACATCGCGATCAGGTATTTGTTGAAAGATTTATTAAGACACTTGCTGAGCGGTTATTTGGATATCAATACGTGAAGGAATTCATCCAGGATAAACGATCTCGTAAATGGGTCAAGAGATTACCAGGCGTAATTACCGCGCTAAATAATGAGATTACTCAAACAATTAATATGAAACCTAACAACGCTATTAAAAAGAAGTATATACTTGTAAAACAGCAAAATGATTTTTCAAAACAACCAATATACTCGGCAATGTCACTGTTAGATATTTATATGAACCAGGAGAGCTCGAAGGTGGCAAAAAGAGGGCTGCTGATCCTATTTGGAGTGTTGCTGCACATAAAATATCTAGTATAACACGGTCTACGGGTAGACCGCCAGTATATAGGTTGGATACAACTGCTCCTCAGCGAGGATTTAATCGTCAACAAGTACAAGTGATACCCGAGGATACTCAATTGCCGCCACGTGGTCTTAACTAGCACCTCTTCCTCTGTTGCACTCAAGACAAGTCAGCATCACCTTATATCTGGTATTACCAATACTACTGATTTTTCTGTCTACGGTAAATTGTTGAGGATCTTTATCCGACCAACACCAACGCATTATAGAATTGCAACTCGCACAGTGATTATTTTGTTCTTGTTTCAGTGTAATTATAAATTCGGCATCAATGTCAAATTCTCTGTTATTCTTTTTATCCTGTTGTTTATAACCAGATAGTTTTTTCTTTTTATATCATCGTTGACAATATCAAGTATTGTGGTGTCATTAGCATCTAAAACAACTCTTCGAAGTTGATTTATTCTTTGTACTCTGGACACCGCAAGATAAACTAAATTCGACCACTCAATGTGATTATCTACCATCCAAACAATTGTATCGGATATAGTTAATCCCTGTAAAGAATGTATCGTCGCTGCGTAACCTAGCGTCCATGGGGATTTATCAGCGCGCAATGCATCTTCGACGACATTGATATCATCCAGAACAATATCATTTAATACGAGAATTTGTTTTTCGGTCAGGCCTGAAATATCAACTTCGATATTTTGTCTTCGTGTATCCTGAGGGTCTATAACACAGCGGCACTGGAAGTGTTACAAATTTTTGTTTGTGCGAGTCAAATAACTTCATCTTAAATGTGTCTCTGACTATTTTTCTACTTGCTACTATCAAATCATTTGGTCTCCACGCTTCTCAGAAATCATTTAATGTGGTTTCCGAAATTATTTCAAGCGCTATTTCACATTGGATTTTATCCGGTTGTAATCTAATTAATTTCTTGAACTCGCGTAAACGTTCATCAAGTGCTCTATGTTCGGTATTAATTTCTTCATAATAGTCTACAAAATTCTTTAGCCAATCATGTGGAGACAAATCGACAAATGGTGGTGGTTGACATGATTGCCACAAATTAACACTTTTATATTCGATAGCAATAACCACTCGAGAAATATTTGTAATTAATCTAACGACACTGTGCATATCTCATCCCAAATCACGACTTCATGAATAAATTTCTCACCCATTCGATCAGGAGTCCATTCGTCACCTTTCCATCGAAAAAACTGTGATAAGTACAAGCATTAATTCCTCGTTGTTTCATCTCTCCTGCAAGTCTGTGGGTCGGTGTTAGCACAATCATGTTTGTTTTCCCTCGAAATAATTCAATAACACGAGTCGTCTTTCCTGACCCACCACAGCCGTTTAAATAACTGGTTTTATGTCTGCATATTGGATCAGATATCGACGGTGCATTAGATAGTTCTGATATCTAATTATTTTTCAAATAATTGTTTTCAATCGTAAAATCTGCTGATTTGGAAGAATCACACGGTATTTCTTTTTTAATACTTTATGATCCCCAACTCTCGTCAGAATTTGTGAATTCAGCCACTGCTTCGCTGTGTTTCACGTGTATATAAAATGAATCAGTGGCTACTCTAACTGCGATGTTAGGAAATCTATTTATCATTGAAAATATTTGAATAGAAGTATAAGCTAGCATAGACGACCTTAAGTACGTGTATTGAGGATTTTCTCCATCTGTGTAAGTAACAATTGGTCCCAATTTGGTTCCACTGGACAAAAAAGCATCTTTACGATTTACATATATACCCTTAGATATTACATCCGCGTTTATAAATCGTATTCAATTCTATCTATAATCAACCGTGAAGAATATCGGTTTTTGTCGTATTTTCCACCCTGTGTGAACTTACCAATTATTCTTCTACCGAGATCTTTTGTATGTTTATTTCCAACTTCAAATATCTGTTTGAACCATTTCAAGATATATTCTTCGTCTAGATCGGGGAATTGTTTTTTGTTTTCTCTGATTATACTATCTAGACTATCAGGTTGTGGTAACCAGACCTCTGTCTGCGCTTGATATGATATAATTGCTTCACTGACAATCAGCGATATCAGCAATTTAGAATCAATCATATACCGTAATAACACTATTGGCATCCAGTGTTTTTCAGATATATGTCTACCAATCCAAACATAACAGCACGGATGAAGTCCTTTAGAAATGATACCACACGAGCGAATCCAGTTAAATCAAAGTCAGGTAGTGGCCCATTAATCGCAACAAGGGTCAATTCATGTGTGGGATGTCCAAATCGCTTGAAGTACCTAGCACATTCTCCATACCCGAGAAAACTCCCGGGATAACACGCAACTATATCAACCGAAATAATATTTTCGGGGTCGTATTTTGTATTCTATAATCATCCATGGTTATTCAACGCAGCTTGATTTGATATCTGATAGAAATTCAGCTCTTGTTGGTTTCCACGTGTTTTTCTTTCTCTCAAAATGAGCTGCAACCGACGGAATTGTAAAATAATTTGTCAATAATTGTTCGTCGTAATCCGTTGAAAAACTACTAGCTAGTTTTTTTCATCTCATCGTGGAGGGATTCAGTACGGTATAATTCTCCATTGGCTCTTACAAATTAATCGAATTTGCCCTCTTCGTTTCCAAAACTGTGAAGTAGCCACACTGACACAGGATCGTTTTTACTTAACCCGTAAATAAAATAAAATAATTTCTCATCCCCGAAATAATTCCAAACCGAGAACTCCGCGGGTAGATATTTTATTGTTCTATCTCGCGGAAATATTGTTACTGCAGGTGTCCATGCGTGTTCGTGATGATCAATAATTTTGATTAGAGTTCCATTTGATTTATATTTTCATTCGTGCAAAACCTCTCCTGTTATCGTCATTATGGTTATTGGGAATCTTAATGATGTTTCTAATTTAATTATATCTTGAATAGCTGCTCCGTTTTTCCTAACTGTTAATTCCCATTCATTTACTTTTTTGCGTCTTAGATCAGTCAATTTTTTCCACGCAACGCATTTGTGAAGTGTTCTATTATTCGTTCTGCTACACAATTCAATGATGACAATTTCTTTGGGTTTAATTTTTCAATACTCGGTTTATCATTTAACGAATATATCTCATAAACAACTGCTGTTACAGGATAAGACCTTTCGTAATACGGTTTGTCAATCCCAGTCAAAATTCCTGGTTTGGAATCCTGACTCACAGTGACAGTTCTTTCATCTTTCAAGATTGGTTAAAATTTTCACGTATAATCCAATTCCCCGTTTCTGAACGGATAATGAATTTCACTCTAAAAAAGTACTTTTTCTTGTCGAGATGTGAGATTATCACTGCTGCTCTTTCGTCGTTCATGGTAGCATCAACACTACCATCAATTCGAAATGTCGGCCAACAATGAGGTGCTCCATCGCGCTTGAATTCATTTAAACCATCATTGATTCTACCTAACATGGTTGCATCACTTATTAGACTCTTTGGTGTATCAGTGAAGACTCTATCAAGATTGAATTTAGCATTTTTCCAGGGTTTAATTTTCGATAATCTCTCGAACTCCTCCATATTATAATTAAAACAAGTATTTAAATAAAGAATTTATTATATAATGAATCATTGCAAATGGTTGATGATAGGATCAGTAACCGCATGTAACAAATCATGCAGAAAGGAATTCTGTGGATATCATTTACAAAGCGTTCGTGGGGGAGTTTTGGACCACTCTCTTGTCTCTTATGTGGGGTAGTTGTGAGAGGAAAATAACAATTGTGTCTGAGTTGCGGTGGTAAGCGATACAGAGTTGAAGCGTTATTATAATAAGAGAATCGAAAACTCCATCTGTGACTCTGACGGTGTCAACGACAAAATCATAAGAACACCTCAAGACTATATTCATAGATTCCAAAGTAATAATTAACCAAACAATGAATTAGACAAATAATATTTAGTAAATAAATGAACTAAGAATTTCAACGGCATCCCATGATTACCAAATATGAAGCGTCTCGTGACGGTACTGTCAGAAACCGCAGACTGAAGAATCCAGTTGGTGTTGTGAGTAATCATGGATATCTTATGTTTAAAGCTGGGGGAAAAAGTATCAAAATCACAGAATCGTATACGAGTGTTTCCATGGATTGATCAGGGATGGTCTTGTTATTGATCATATAAATAATATTAAAACCGATAATTGTTTAGATAATCTACAAGCTATTTCTCAGAGTGAGAATACTAAACGAGGTGAGGCTGGAAAAACTCGAAAAATGCCAGGTCTATAAGATTACTTAATATAGAAAGTAACGAGGAGATGGTATTTCAATCAATATATGAAGCGGGTAGACATTTTGATATTTGTAGAGCCTCAGTACGATATGTTGCAGAAGGGGTATATCAATCTTCTTTTTCGAAGCGTTTTAAAAATAGAATTCAATTCGTTTACGTATGAATTATAGGTCAAAATTGACCCCCAATGCTTTTTTTGTATTAGAAATATAATATTATTATATATATGAATTCTGAAAATATCAATGACATCATAACTGAGATTTCAAATTTAAAAAATCAAGGAATTCAATTGTCAGAAAAGTTAAACTGTGATAGAATCTTCTCAGATTTTCAGGACATTAAAGATGGCATTCAAAGTAATAAATATATGTTGCCTAAGTCATATTCATTCATTAAACGAATTCAACACACAATTTAAAAAACTTTTAAATATGAAAATGACGTAAGTTTGTTATTTACTAGCGTTGAAAAAATTAGGCAAGAATTAGGAAATGAATATGAAATGAAACGAGCAGTTAATTCAAAAATCAAGAATATTTAAATGATTATCCGTCAGGCCGAAAATTCCGCTCTGGTAACCTCAGCCGAGTAAGTTCTAACAAACGATTTGACATGTATAATACTTCAATACCTGTCTCTGTTGCACAATGGACAAGTAAAATTCTCACTACGAATCGACATGTATAAATACTTCTTCAATACTTGTTTGCAATCCAATGAACAGGTAAAATTCTTACTCAACAAGTATGCAATACAATGGACAGCTATCGCCTAACAGGTATGTGTGAGTTCAACTAGAACAAAATTTGTAGCGGCGGGTATTATGTATCAATGTTGTTTTAACAATGACTTCGTTACTACACGGAAGTAATAGTGAAATTCGGGGTGGGGTAGGAAATCATTGATTTTTTTATTATTGATTTTTGGTCATTTTTGTTGCATTTTTCATTGTTTTTGTTGCATTTTTCACTGCATTTAGATCGTACATTAATTAATAATGATAAGCGAAGCACTAACGACTAGATTAGCGCGCGAAAGATTAACTGCTATTAAGAAATCATTCCAATCCGTGAATCTGTTCGAGAGAAATTGCAAGCGAGACAGAGTTTACAGACTGCTTTACAACAGGAACTGAAGAACTGTTTAAACCAATAACCATGGCAACTAAGGGGGTAATATCAACCACTGAAAGAGCAATATACAGAGATATCCCAAAGGAAGGGAACAGAAAAGAAGTTCCTCTTCTTCCTGTACTTGAAAAAATATCAAAAAGATCCAAATAAACAAAAAATCTTTTAAAAATACTTCCTGGTGATATAATAGCCGCTGCAAAACAACGAGAACAACAAGAACAACAACTTCAAGAAGAAGTTGAACGACTAGGTGATATTGATATTAGCCCCCCCCCCCCCACCCCCCGACTACCTGAACCGCTTGAACAACAAAGTGCTACTGCAAAAGAACGAGGAGACTATTTACCTGAAATAATATTTACGGATGATGCGATAAATAGAATTAGAGGAATCAGAACAGATTCTGAATTAGCTGATTTTACTAGAATAAATTTTAAAACAAGGAAACAATATATAAATGATGAATTTGACGAAGCTATAAAAGACAAAAACACCTGGGCATATTTAGCAAACAAAGGTGGAACTAGAATCACACAAAAGAAGCATCCTAATTTTAATAATTTTATGGCTATGGTAAAAGGTGTCACACAACCACCACCAGTATATACAGCAGACCCAACCCCGGAAGAAATAGAAATAATGGCAGAAGCTTACTCTGAAAAAGGTGCAACTGGTATCACTAAAAAAAACAAGCGGAAAGGGATTTTCTCAGAGTGGAACCCCAGGGGTATCAGGTAGTGGTTTAATTCATTGTCCTGGTAATATTCTCAGCGATATAGCACGATTAGAAGTATTCATTGGAGGGAAACGAGCTGGAAATAACTGACAGGAAATAATTCATGAAGCAGCTAAGATCTGTATGCGGTTATTTCAAGGTGGCATCATGGATATTGATGTATATCGAGAGTTTGTTGACGAGCTATTCGAAAATCATGGTTATCACAGTGACTAATTGGAAATCGTTTACGATGAAAATCCGTAGGATTTTTACGATTAGATAAATATTCATTTAAATAAGATGATCATACACTACAGCCATGATAAACCAACTAACGTCTACTTGGTAAACTCACGATTTCTTGTTTATAGAGCGTATTATGGAGATGGCCTCGGCAATACCATTGCAGGGTTATTTGCAAGAATGGTTCCTAATGTAGCACCAATCGCAAAACAATTATCAATGAAAGCCATTGATGTCATTCGTGATAAGGGTATTAGTGCTGTTGGAGATCTTGCCGGGAAAGCGTTTTCTGCGGCTTAAAGAAAAACTAGTAGCATTAGTTCGGCGGCGAAGGAAACCACCGGTGAAATCATCGCTGCCATCTACGGAAGTAATGCCTGCAAGTGTTAGTAAAATAATAAATAGCGCAGTGGATCAGAAATTATCATCGTTGGTGATTTCGTCGTTGTCCAATGATGCGTGTGAGGCACAGAGAAATAATATTGCAAACATGATAGCAGGAAGCGGCTTGAAACCACGACGAAAACCAAGATTTAAATCGAGGAATATATAATAAAATGTTGAAACGATAACTTGATCCAGCTTTTGATATGGAAGTCCCAGTACGCAAAGATGATTCTGTACGCGATTATCAATTTTATTCCTATCATGCAGTACAACCAAATCTTCGATCAAGAATCGAACTTCACGTCCAGCATACCAGTAAATACTTTCTGCCATGTGAGGCATTTATTGAAGTAGAAGGAGAACTCGTAATAAATGATGCTGCTCATGATGATCCACCATACGCAGATAACCCAACTATCCGAGTTGGTTTTGTTAATAATGGTATCATGGCGTTATTTGAGAGTGCTAGATATATGATTTATGGAAGATAAATTGAATCTATAGAGCTTGATGTTGATGTTGTCACAACAATAGTGGGGTTAGCAAGATATTCTGATGATTATACAAAATCGGCGGGTCCATCTATGATGTTTTCTAAGGATATTACTGATCACGCTGAACACGTCCAGTATTCTAGAGCAAAGACAGCATTAGCTGCTGCAGTTGATCCAGCACCAAAAGGATATGTAAGACCGCCTGGTACTTCTGATGTCATAAATAATATTACTAATTACAACTTGGGGTTTGCAACACGCGTAGCAACGTTAGGGGGACAGCGTCGACAATTTTCATGCTCGATTCCACTGCATCATTTTTTCGGATTCTGTAGAAATGTTAGAAAAGTTATCTCTGGAGCGAAGCATACAGTAGCACTCGTGCGAAAGGGTAATGATAATGATGAAATCTGGCGTGGCGCTGGTGTTCCCGAGGGTAAAGTAAATATAACAAAATTATCGCTGTAGATGCCAGTGATAACTTCATCAAGCACAACAGAAGAGCGATTACTATCATTTATGGATCATGTAGGAAATTCATTGCTAAGCTGGCTAACAACAACAACGGATATTAAACAGGATAATATTGATGGTACATTTACATGGCACCTGACATCAAAACAAGGTGTTTCAGCTCCACGTCATATATTTATTGCGTTACAGAATAACGTGCGAGTTGGTGATCAAGAACGAAGTCATATGATATTTGATCAGATGGGTGTTAATGAAGTCTCGCTGAGAATAAACGGACAGCAGGAACCATCCGAGGATATACAACTTGATTACACCACTAACCATATTGCACGCGTGTATCATCGTCTGTTGTCATATATGGTCCGCGATCAAAATGTTGATACTGGTCTGCAAATATCACAATTGGATTTTAAAAATCAATATCCGATCTATTACTTTTCGCTGGAACATCTTGATTTAACAAGATAATCCGTCGTTGATATACACTTTAGAGCTCGTGTAACCCGTCCTGATGGTATTGCTAATTATAGAACGGTTGCTGTCATTCTCAGCGACAAATCATTGCTACTCAAAGGTGTTGGTGGACGAATGAGAGTATTCGATGCACCAGTAGAAAACATGTAGTGTTTTCCAAAAACATGTAACAGTTAGATCAATCTGTTATTAATATAATCTCATATAATCATATTAGTGTTACATTGACTCCCAGTCAGATTAAAAAATTGCAATCAGAATCAGCTAAAAAATGTGGAACCACGATAACGCTAAAACACAATCAGATGTCTGGTGGTCAGAATAAATTGTCGCTGACAACTCGTCAGATAAAACACTTTAATGATGCTTTCAAATATAAAAAGGTATTCAGATCACTCTTTATGCAGCTGCGATCAAAAACCTGATAAAATCAGGTGGTATATTTCCACTGTTAGCTGCGATTCCAGCATTAATTTCAGCAGCGGCCCCAGCAGTAGCTAAGGCGGTAGTGTTAGGAGCCGTTGGTACGGCGGCGTGGATGGCACTAAAGAAAGCAACTGGACAGGGATACAAAAAAGGGAAAGGGTCTAAGACTACCAGGAACCCCATATTCATGATACAAGGGAAGCGGCCTGAGGACACCGGGAACGGTTTACTAACTCCGATGTCAAATTTTGATTTACTCGATGCTGCTAAAAAACTAGCGAGAAAAAACTTTAGAGATGTCTTTATGAAAGATCAGTTGCCGACGCAACCAAAAAATTTTGAAGCCGGTGTCATTAATCTCGATAACAGCACCGGACCCGGAACCCACTGGGTTGCATACGCGATTGATCCGCGTGTAATCGTTTATTTCGATTCATATGGGTTAGCGCCGCCTAAAGAATTTATGCGTTATATAAACCGCTTAAACACTTTTCATAAAATGAAGACTTGGTACTCAACGCTACCAACACAGAAAATAAATGACCCACCAATATGCGGCATAGAAGTATTGAATGTCCTTGACGCTATTTCATCATCGAGAAAACCACCTCATCGGGTCGTAAATGAATATACTAGTAGTCGCTTTTTAGAGAGAGAAAGTAATATAAAATATCATGATTGATATTTGGGGGAGATCTCTATCAATGTTGAAAAAAACCATTTGCGGCAATATCTGCAACCGATGATGTAAAAAAATAATCGAAGATGAAATAGCTGAGATGTTGAACTTAGCAAATGTTGATCCCAATGAAATAGTTGTATTTCAAGATTGTCAGGGTAAATTGAAAATGAGTAATATTTCTCTGGATGATATTTTAGTTAAACAACGCAATGTAACGGAAAATGTTATCGCGTTATTTTCCGATCAGGGTAAACGCAAACCAGATGTCCTCATGTCAACAATCACAGATAAAATATTAACACTCGATAACAATTATAAATCCTCGGCGAATTGATTTAAATCACTCAATGATAAGTATGACGATCATATAAATACATTTAATAAATTTACTGATTTACAAAAATCCATCGTGGACAATATTGATAAACCCGTGTTAGAATTTTTTGGTAATCCTCCAGCGACCACACCGAAGCTCACAGAAATAAAAACTTCTATGTTGGAACTAGCAACACTTCAATCTAGGTATGAAGATCATGTTGAGAAATTTTCAGCTTTTCGTAAAAATCTTATTGAGAAATTCTTTGGAACCTCATTAGATAAACTCGAAATAAAACTCCCTAAAAAATCCATCGATGAGATGAAAAACTTCATCGAGGCAATCAAAAATGATGCAACGAGAATGATAGCAATCATTGAAAAAACGAAAATTCCTCATGAGAAAACCAACAACGTAGTATACACGATTCAATACGGATCATTTGCGTGGACACCATTCACTAACATATTAGATATCACCGCGACCGTCAAAGGTATTTATCGATTAACTCTAGTGACACCAACTCAGTTTAATATTTCATCAACGAGTTCATTTGGGGCCAACAATACAATATCAACAATCATCGACAAAGGAACAACTGAACGATTCACAGTAATATCTACTAATAATAATTTGGCTAGGGTTTCAGTAACATGGTATGTGGAATTCGTAGCGATTTTAAGTAAATAACTAACTTGAAATCGTAAACGATTTGAAAATAAAATGTCATCACTAATGATTTCATCACCGACGATACCTTCGGTATCTCAATATCGCTATGATCAGGTCAGAGAATTTCAAACTAAACTCAAAACCCTCAGTGGGGGGGGGGGGGGGCAAGCAAAAATAAAACAATACCGACGAAGAATCACCGCAGTTGATGTTACCGTGTACTCGGTGAGTGGTGTAATCACCGGAGCTGGTATTATACTCTCCTCGGTGACAATGATTGCTCCGATAGCTGTTCCAATTTGTATATCAGCGGCAACAACAATCGCTGGAATTATTTCAATAAAAACAAAAAAAAATATCATCATGCAGCCAACGCAAACTACAAGATTACATAGTTAAATTCCATATTGTGTCCACTGCATACTCACAAGTATCCTCGATGATATCGTCGTCACTCGATGACACATTAATATCAGATAGTGAGTTCTTAGCGATGGTACGTATTTATGATTCCGCGATGTCGAAATTAGAGCAGGATAATAATAATAATGGCAACACCGCAAGAACTACTTTAACAAATAGCGGAAAATACCACAGCGGTGAAAACCAGCATGATCTCAATAACATCAACGAATCCTGAATTCAGTGTGAATTTCCCTACTCCGATTCCCGTGAAGGAGATAGCGTTAGCAAAATTACGAGTATATCACAGTTGGCCAAAGATTAGGTCGGTAGCATTTGGTGGTCAACAACCTTGGTGTTTGCCAATAAGAATAAAGAAGACGGGACTCCAGACTGGAACGTTGTTTCGATACCATCTGGGTCGTACCAAATTGAACAAATCAATAACGAATTTCAACGTTGAATAAAATCAATTACTGCAAAAGAATCGTAAATCGCTATAACAGTTCATGAACCATCACTATCATCTGCTATTGAGATAAACTCATCTGGATATGTAGTAGATATCTATCAGAGCTCAATCAGAACAATACTAGGATAGCCTGAAAAAACACCTCCACCTGAACCACAAAAATCTGATTATGTTACAGATAAATAATCATACCATGAAATTACCACATCCTATAAAGAATACCTCCTCGAGATAAAAAGTCGTCACCGCTGGATAGTTATTTTAATTTTGTTGATGTGGAGACCATCTTTTGGAGATTTAAGATTGAACAGACTCTAGAATCAATTATATATATATATATATATATATATATATATATATATATATATATATATATATATATATCATGACAAAATTATTAAATACTTTAGAGAGATCAACCAAGAACACAGTCAACAACTATAACGACTACAACAGGCTTTCCATGAGTCTAATCGGAGTGAAATCATTAAACGAATTGAAATATTAAATCAACTTGTATCCGACATGGAATATATCAAGCAGCGAATAAT
This sequence comes from Unio delphinus, assembly GCA_029339505.1. Classification (NCBI taxonomy): domain Eukaryota; kingdom Metazoa; phylum Mollusca; class Bivalvia; order Unionida; family Unionidae; genus Unio; species Unio delphinus. The sequence goes on from JAQISU010000278.1 coordinate 7,496,826, forward strand.
TCAAGTAATAATTGACCATAATGATGACAATGACATTAATTACTCTAAACGAAATTTCCTAACTGTATACAATATAACAGAGGCCGATTTACCCGATTTCAAGTTTCCTGGGTATAACGCAAATGAACTTAAAAAAATCTGTTAATGATCTTATTCAAGAAAACTTTTCTCTGATACTCGCCAAATGGAAACAACAAACAACAATCCTCAAACATAATAATAACCCAGACGGCGGCAGTAGACATATCTCTTCTCAAAACGTCAATATATCCTCGGTGATTGCACATAATTTAGTATGTGATGTTATCGAAGGGAGTTATCAAATAAATCTTGAACGATCAAATCAAGCTCAGCATGGATATATTCTATGTTCATTTGTACCAACAACTGAGGATCCATCTAATCCGGTCTATATGAGATGTCATAATAATTCGTTAACGAGAATTAATTTCAAACTCACTGACCAGTCCAATAATCTGAATGATTTACGAAGTGAGGTTTTACAAATTAGTCTGTTTGTGAAATCGTAAATTGCTAGCAATTTCAACAAGGATTTTTAAACCCATAGCAGCAGAGGGGGTGCGACAAAGACCTTGGCGTCTTTTTTTAACGATTTCGAAGTCTTGGTTTGCTAAATGGATGCTTTTTACGATTTCGAAGAAGCCTTGGTTTGCCAAATGGACGCTTCTAAAAGTTGTGAGATTCGCCCCCTCTGCTGCTAATCTTTACCTGATTATTTAAGAGTTTTCTTAAACATTAAAGGTAAACTGACTGTTTACAAACAATATAGTTTAGAGATCTTAACACATACGTTATGCTCAAATTATATTTGCCAAATTCACCAGAAAAAATATATCAATGTTTTCAGCATAAAGTAAATTCAAATTCTTCAGAAATAAAAAGTAATAATGAACAACTTCTATTTTTGGAATCCACACAATTCAGATCAGTAGCACAAAATTGGTTCATTACATTTTTAATTTGTTTAAAAATATCGCTTACACGGAAAACTGTATGAAAAATCCGAGAATCATTTATACTATTTTGGGGCGTAAGATCTCTCAATTTGCTATGCTTGATCGCAAATAGATTTTGATATGGAAAACCTATATATATTTATAAACAAAGACATTGATTCAAAATATATCCCGTTATAGTAATAGCGTCTATAGCTACAAAGAGTAAAATCAATTTGGGAATCAATTCTTTTTAGTTTTACTAAATACAATTCTAATTAGGTCTCCTAACAAAAATGCTCAATTACATTAGTTTATTCTTGTAGTGAACGTTCAGTTTCAGTCGATTTAGATTATAAAGCTTACATTTCAGAAATGTCAAAATGTTTTTAAATTAAACCATTGATATAAGATGACAATATAACTATACTAAGACCACGGCCTGGTCTCGTTCCAACCGTGTAATTAAGTTATTTAATTAAACCGATTCGTACATACCGTTTCAAACTAGAAAATCTGCTTATATAGCTATTAACTATCACAATTATTGTCACGGAATTGTATAAACCTTTTTTTATTTATTTATTAAATTCGTGTATTAGAGTTTTGTTTTGTACGTTCAACGATACCCGAGAGTGAATAATGTATATTGAATCGTATTTCAAAATGATGAGTTCGGTTCATCCTATGACACACGTGCGAAGTACTTTTGATGAGATGAACCGAATGTCTTCAAAGCATAGACAATATATATGTATAAATACCTCACCGCATGTAAAGCTCTTTGCATTTCGGGACGTCTTGTAACTTGGCGGTCGACTATAAGGACTCGCACATCTCCAGCTGTAGAGGTATTAATTAAAACTTTTTTCTCGTATATAAGTTTTTATTTTGGTACTACGACGTCAATTTATGCATGATCTATAGCTGCTTTGGTTTACGCAGAATAATGCACACGTTTATATTCTTGTTTACGACTAGGCGAAGGATTTTGTATTAGTAATATAAGGTTACATTTTTAAAATATGTTTAGTACAGTAGGATTCTTATCAAGCAAGGTTAGGTTTGATTCTGAATTTGTTGTTTTGTAATTATTGGTAATATTATCTGTATAACTTACAGTGTATAACGTTATTACGTATTTTTGCCCGTGTCATATATTTATATATATATATATATATATATATATATATATATATATATATATATATATATATATATATATATATATATATATATATATATATATATATATATATATATATATAGTACACGGTATTTGATGTGTTTCAGCTGTCCATTATCTGGAATGTTCGGTGTTGTCCGGTGGTGTCCAGAGTGACTAGAGGGACCCGAACGTTCAAAGTAACGGAGGAATCGAGGTCTTCGTGGTGCAAGCTGTAGAGCCAACAACAGAAATTATTCGTAGCGGCTGTGAAGCTGAAATAAAATGTTCTGACAACGAAGTGTATCTCTTTTCATGCAATATTGTAGCCTTTGGCTAACCAATAGGGTTCGAAAACCCATTTTCGAGACTATAAAGATAAGTTTTATATCTGTCCTTTTTCATTTGCATAATTTCACTGTGAGTGAATTCATTTTATTACATGAGTAAAATTCTACATTGTTTGCTAGCTGAGTAAACTATATCCATTTTTAAATTGTTTAGTCACTGTAAATCATCCATGCATTGTGTTTGTCTTTTGTAGAGTAATTTGTTTGTATTTGTCTTTATTACTTTTGTGCGTTATTATAATAATCCAATATTTGGATTAAATATAAATATTCATAATTTGATTCCTCATTCAAGTCATTCATTATTAAAATTTGTATTTATATCATCATCAAAGTGTTATGTTGTGATACCGAAAATTCCACCCGGATATCTTGTTACACTTATATATGTGATGCTAAGCGCCAAGCGAGGCATCTGTCAGTTCCATTTTTTTTAAAAGTTTTTGGTATGACTCGGCCGGGGATCAAAACCACAACCTCCCACGTTGGACGCTCTAACCACTAGGTTACTGGTGTTGTCTTTTTTGGAATGTTTACCATATTTATCAATGTAAATAATTATATTTCGTTACTTGAGTTGTATTATTTTTATATTTGTAATATGACTCGAACCCATGCAGACAGAGGTGAGATGGCAGTGATCAATAACGGAGAGCGCTTTAGACCACTCAGTCACTCAAGGTTCCAATGTAGAAATGGGAATTGTTATGTTAATAAAAGTGATTGATATATTTGTAATAATACAAAGTGTGATGAAGTGTACCAATTAATCAATTCTATAACGTTTGCCTCGTAAGCTTCAAGATAAGGATTATTAACTGCATAAATTCTAAGGCTGTGATTCCATTCCACCAACCATGATGTACAAACCAGAATAGTAGACCAGAAATAAACCCGAAAACTAGAATTCCAGAACAGGTATCAAATACATCTCTTAACCTAAACTTTGTTAGGAAAATGGTATTTGAAATAAACATTGTTTTACCTTTCGAAGGCATTATGTGTTTCATTTATTGCTTTTTAGTACACCACATGTAATATACTAATCACTCGTAATAACCTGTGTATGCGCAGTACCCCGTTTCGCAACATGACATTAGTCGTGGGGATACACCAGTGGATTAGGGTACGATAATGCACTTAACATATTTCAATCCTGGAAGAGTCTGGTGGTGGGTGAATGATTTAAGCGTGCGAATTTAAGATTCAAGTGTCAATATTCAAGAAGTCCTCATAATACTAAATCATAATACCATTTATGTCAATGTAAAATGAAGGTCCGTAAACTAGTTCCGTGTTCTCTCATGAGTGTTCAAATAGCCGCGATGTGCACATAGCATGCAGTATATGGTGACTATAGCTCCAGTGTTTCCCACAATTAACGTTTGTGTGACCATATATTTGTAATATCGATTTGGATAAGAAATGAGTTGTACACCTATAGGTTGACAGTTTAAGCATGTTTGGCATGGGGGGTGGGTTGGTACGGCGATGCACCAGTCATGTCTATTGGATAGTTGATATTTTAGTAGGCTGAAACGTAGTACCATATCAAACTTGTTCTGAAAGAAGAAAGAAAGTTTGAACATTTTTGATGGTGTTTAAGCTTCATGTTTAGTACCCTAAATTGGGGCACAAACATGGCATAAGTATTCTTTTAGCGACATTGTCCCCAAATTTCAAAATAATTTGAAAACGCCTTATTCCAAAATGCAAGATAAACTTGGCAATAATATGCTTCAACACACATGCATAAACCACACGATGTTCCGAATAGTCAAGAGAGCGGTTTGTGTATATATTTCAAACACGACTTTGATTAATCTTTTATTATGCTCAAATCCCCAATTTATTTTAAATTTACAACGTGATTTTGAATTTAGTAAGAGAAACTGATCCAAGCTGTGGATTCGATGAAAATCATGCTCCCTCCTTCTTAAAAGAAACAAAGAACATTTTATAAGAGTTGCAAAACATAATTTTTAAATATTTTAGGGTATCTTGATTTGCATAACCTTGATTAGACATCCATATTTAGTATATGATTTAGTTCGCAGTTACGAAGGTTATATGTCTTTGGGGGCAACATTTATGTTATGGACCAAGCTGATTAAAGAAACTGTAGTAGATAAATGTCATGGAAGTCAAGATAATGAAAAAGATATAGATTTCGTAAAAGTTGAATTAGTAACTTAAAGCCCAGACGTTTCAAACAAATCTAACGATAAAACACCTACGGACTTGTAACCAAATCAGCCATTATGGTAAAGAAAACACAAACCGGTCTAAAGAGATTGCAATCTAACTATTTGCTGCTTATTAGAAAAGCATCAGGTGTTCCAGGTGTTCCAGTAAAGCACTAAGTCGTGTGGTCGATCAATAATCATAAAATGGAGACAATAACGGGAACGTTTATTACTAAAGAGTTTTGACACTATATTAATTTGCTTCCATTTTCCTTTCATAAGGAAAACGATTAATCAGATGTAAAAATGTTTTAGCTATGTGTGATAGCTGATAATAGCTATAAAATAATCTTTTAAAATAAAAACACTAGCTTATATTATTAAATATAGCAACAACATAATGATCCGTTTAACTGTATGAGTGTACTAACAATGAATTATTGCAATACAAAATTCGTCTTTAGCTTGTACCTCACTGTTTAAATAATCAAAAAATGAAATGATCGAAAAGTCTTTAACTCTATCTGAAAATTACTTTTAGATAACTAGATTACTTTTTTCATATTCAAAATAAACTTGCAATATCAGCAAATGATATGTGTACAAGAACGATGCAAGGTTTAATAGTATCGATTACAACAGTAGATATCAGTAGAGTCCTCAGTACAATCCATTCATGGACATATAAATATAGTATTGATAGAGTGATTGAAATTTCACACGTGAATGGAGCTTAGTTTAGATTTGTCGATTGTATCCATAATTAAACACATCCCAAAAAGTATTTGATCGGTTATGGTATGGTCATCAAAATATAATTCTACATACAGATAAAAATTAAAACAATATATTATTGAACTGAACATGCGATCTATGAATACATCAAGATTTAGATGGTGTGTTTGTGTTCCTATATATTCATAAAAGTAATGTTATTTGTACATTATAGCACACGGCATATATACGTTATAGGAAATCTGTGTTTACAAATATGGAACTTACACGGCTGGTTGCCCAAATGCGTCACGGGGAAGGCCTTTGAGTGAGTGATTTGTTCCTAAAAGATAATGCAGGGATGCAAAATACAATTTCTTGTATTCCTTCGGGAAAATACCAGGTTGCACGCGCTAGGCAGCGCAATATAGACAGAAAGAGGAAGAAGTTAAAAAGAGACAGAAGGAAAGGAAAGAAGGAAGAGGTTGAACCGAGAGTTGAAGGAAGGAATGAAGGAGCTGAAAAGGTGAAACAGATGAATCAACTCAAAGAATAATAATAATCTATGATAAATATATCCTGAAGTGTCGAATGATAAACTAGTATTTTAACTGGAAATGCATATTGAAGACTGTGTTCAATTAATTAGATGTATTCTTTAACATTTTATAAAATATGTATCTACGGAATCTTGTTTTGTCGCATGTATTTAGGGTATCAGCTTCCCTTGCTTGGGACTCCAAATCAAATGAAGTATTATTTAAAGTATCGTACATGGATCGTGACAGACACACTATGTAAATCCTCCATAATCAGACTTCATGACAAGCTCGATAATTAGAAAATAGTTCCAATTTACAAGCTCGATAATTAGAAAATAGTTCCAATTTACAAGCTAGATACTTAGAAAATAGTTCCAATTTACAAGCTAGATACTTGCTCAGTTATTGCACTTCATGGAAAAGATATATAATTGCTCAATGATCACAGTTCAGAACAAGCTAGATAAGTGGTTAGTTATTACACATCATAATAAGCTAGATAACTGTGCTTAGTTGTCACATTTCTTGACAGAACGAGTCACCGTTTCAATCATTCCATTTCTTAACAAGTTATATAACTGCTCTGTTATCACACTTCGTAAGACGCAAGCTGATTATCACACGTCATACGAAGCTAGATCACTGAAAATTACTCAGTAATCGCACTCAATCAGAAACTAGATAATTCGTCAATTATCAGACTTTATGAACAAGTTTAATAATTGCTCAATCGTCACACTTCGTGACAGCTAGATAAGAGCCCGTGCTTTTACTTCAATACAGAGCATCAACATTACTTTCGTATTTTGTAAGAAAGTAACTTTTTCCAGACAAAGATTGAGACTATAAGGAAGCTTTGCATATATTTCGGTCTATCTATCGATTTTTACTTTGTTTTTTATCAGTGCTTTTTTATACACATGAGGGAAAACACTATATCAGTATCAACATATACTTCTAGTAGTACGGCACCTGTAGGTGACTATGAGAAAGCATGATGAAGTAAACCAGACACACTTACAAAATCTAAAATTAAAGCAGACAAATGTATTCCACCCCCGTTTCACCCCAACTATTGATGTATTTTCACAGAATATTGCATTAAAGGAATTATTATATTTCGTTTACATGCTTCTTGGTAACATTTCAGAATGGGAAACTATCGCCTCGGAAAGCACACATATTGGACAAGTTCTTGTATGAAGTGTCACAGTAAAGGTTTGCGTTTTCCCACGCGGTTCCTGAACACGACCATTAGCCATCGTATGTATATTTCTGAGATAAGTCATTGCTAATTCTTCCGACTTCGAACTGTAGATATAATGGGGTTATGAAACATTATAAATTAAATAAGGCAATGTTTTTGTAGTAATGGTTTGAATTATAAAACTACAATTTTGAAAATGTTAAGTCACATCTGTGAAGATATGGTCGAGTCAAAACCTTCTTGATGATATTGAATAAATGGAACGACTGTATTTCTATTGGCCATTAAAATATAATTTACTTGTAAAATATATCAAGAATTGTTAAAAGACATAATTGTAATGGTGAGATCCAGTATCCTGCAAATAAGATGTTATAAAAAAAATATGTGAAAATATTGGAATAAAAAATGTTTATTAAATTTTCAACGTTAATCTTACTATCGAGAAAGAATTGTTTTTGTATTACTTCTTGTCCTCTAGTTGGTGAATTACGAAGATAATAACTAATATCGTTTGTATATAATAATCCAGCTGTAAGCTATATTTTATGGCATTTAAACAACATGATACTATAATGATTCTGACGACAAATATATCAATGTTTACCACAAAAGACATTAAGGATTGTTCTATAGTCAGCTTCTTCTAGATAAAGTCTAGATATCTTACCATCACTATGCCAACACTTAATTTTAATCACTGCATGCTTCAGGCTCGTTTTAATTTATATTGTATGATTACAATGTAATATATATTTGTAATGCGCTATATTATAAAGATTTACAATACTGGTCAGTTGCATGCAATAAATACGATTTTTGTTCTGTTGCACACTAAAACATTATTTTGCATTTTTTAAAGGCACAGAGGGCAAATAATAATAATAAAAATAATAATAATAATGATAATAATAATAATAATAATAATAATAATAATAATAATAATAATTATAATAATAATAATAATAATAATAATAATAATAATAATAATAATAATAATAATAAATGCGTTTATATATGAAACAGCTCACTGGCGTATGATAGATGGATATTAGTATTCGTTCTGTCACATGTCAAATAAGTACTGAATAGGCATCATTAAAATATTGAACCCAGTAGGCTTATATAAAACACCAAACAGTATTCAGTTGTCTCCAGTTCAAAATAATGTCAGTTATTATGTATCAGATAAGCAGGACAAAAGCATAAATCAAGTGTAAACGTTATTAACTATGGCACATGTCTGGCAACGTGATGTACTGATTGCTCATTTCGAAACGTGACAGATCCTCGCAATTCTATTCTTTTCTGCTGGATATGCGTGAGACAGCATATAAATTTATTGCTGAATTGTTGATTTTTTCGCGTGTATGTAGGCGTGAGGCGGATCTAGTTTCAATTGTTTAATTTCATATACGTGTCAACTTGAACATATAACTAGATTAAGCTCTCATGTCCATATATTTGCATCTTTATCATTGCTGATTGAAAACATGTGTTGTACCATGCATGTATGTATGCGCACTTTTATTTATTTATTATAAGCCACTCGACGTCCACTATATATCGTAATGACGCATTCATATTCCTATTTGCGTTTTTCATTTCACTATATTTATTTTCTGCTGCAATGTCCATGTTCGTTACAAGTTATAATTATTTAGCAGAGAGACAGACACTAATGCTATAGAACTCAGATATAGAAAGTCATCATTCCTTATTTACATACGTTTTAATTAGTGACACGATTTTATGAAATGTATAAATATTAGAGAACGTAAAATTGCATTAGATCTATAAATAAATGTTTATGTTCGTGTTTAATGTTACTAATAATACAAATAACAGTTAATATGTTTACAAGTGTCGGTCTTTTCCCTTCTGGACAGGTCGGTCAGGTGGTATCTTAGAAGGATTGAGTTAAAATTGATGAGTTAAATCAAACGTCATTTTGTAGATGTGGCGTCTTTGCCTGCATATAAGCTGTGACTGGGTATGTTCTCTTTTCTTTTGCTTGTGTTCTTCCTTGTGACATAAAGTCTGCAGACGTTTTTTAATGTTGTATTGTAATGTTATTTAAGACAGAAAAACAACATTTATTTGATTCAAAATAGAAAGTGCTCATTGGATATATATTTTTAGTTTTGAACCCATTTTGAATTATTCACAGGAGTTCTAGACAATGAAATGTTGACTCTCAGGTCCTGTTAATTTATGGTTCTAAATTGTATACAGAGCGTCCCATTTGTTTAAACATTATTATAACCTTTTGGTATTATTTTCAATACATTTCATAATACTCTAACGACTACTCAATTTTTGTTTTTATAACATTGATAATTAAATTGGTTAAGTTTAACAAAACTTGTTGGGTTTGCTTCGTTGTGTATTTAGTTTATAACTATAATACAGAAAAATGTAAAAATGCAGAGCTGTACTTAGATCAACGTACCAATATATAAGTGGATAGTTCTGTCTAAACACTGATATGTTGATGGACTGATGGACGATATGACAGAGTGACGAAAAACTAGAGAGGATTCAACTATTAAATGATGCTACAATTTCTCGTGCCGTTTGTCATTGTATATAATGTTTTTCTCGTATTATAGATTCATCATATCACTTTACTATTACACAACTTGTCATGTTTTTACTTACATTTTACTACATATTGTTACACGTTATCAAGTGGATAATTACAATTGACTATATATTATTACAAGTTATCAAGTGTATACTTGCACTTAGCTCTACTTATTGTTACAAGTTATCAAGTGTATACTTGCACTTGACTCTACTTATTGTTACAAGTTATCAAGTGTTTACATACAATTGTCTCTACATATTATTACAAGTTATCGAGTGTATACTTGCACTTGACTCCACTTATCTCAAGTTATGAAGTGTTTCATTACAATCTAATATACCTATTGTTACAAGTTCTCAAGTGTATACTTACACATTACCCTACCTTACACTTGACTCTATTAGTATTAGTTAGCACATGAGTAATTACACTCGACAATAAATATTCTTACAGGCTTGTAAATGGATCATAGTTAACTGACTCTATTATTTCAATTTCTGAAGTTCATACTCTGACATAGTGGGTGCTGCTGTCACCAGGTAACAATTTCGCTCATAATCTCACAGAACGGCAATAATGCTCTGATTCTTTTTGTTTTAGAATGGCTCCACAGAGAAAAGCATCGAAGGGGTGCAGAGGGTAGTGGAATCGATGACTGCTGCACGAAAAAGAGCGCCTCCGCAAAGGAAAGCGTCAAAAGGGGTGCAGTAGCTGGGGAACACCAGGAAGGTCAGGCAGAGAACGTCTACGACCACATCTCCGGGCGCTTTCAACTTCGACACGGAGACGATAAGAAATATAACGAGAGAGGTCAGCGAACCATCAAAGCACACGTGGACGACAGACTGGCCAACATTTTAAACTGCATGCAACCGATACACCAAGCGCCTGCTACTGCTGATCCAGCACCGGTGGCATCTACATCCCAGCAGAGGACCCGGGAAGTGGCCAATCTATCGACGTTACAACTTGGGAATCTATCACCGGCGGCATCTACGTCACAGTTGGGGAATCACGAGGTGGTCAACCAGGCCGTCGATATCGCAACATCTGCATTGGTGGAGAATACAGGGTTGGATAATGCTGCTTTGTGCACCCCTATCAATAATCACAGCTGTATATTAACCAGTCTAAATTTGTTAGTAAATCCACCCAAATAACATCTGCTATCCCTGTTAAGGTAAAGGAGCTCATTTTAGAAGGTCAATACATTGATTTGTCCCCGCTTCTCCCTGACAGGAGTGAGGAAACATTCAAAATGCAAATTGACATCAATCACGATTCCCCCGAAATTAAATTGGTCCCTAGTCAGAAGAAAACCCCTCTTTCTCTTCACCAATGACTATTCGCTTGGAATAGGTTTGTGGCATTTCTCGCCGGGACTAAAACTGCATCAATTGCGGGTTTGTCTCAACATATGGAGACAGTCATGACTCTTCACAACAAAATGGCTAACTGGCGTTACTCAGTCGCCATGAAGCCGAATGGGGCACAACACACTTAGAGTTGTACCTGCAGTCGGTTGTAGATGTGCAAGGAATTGCACAATCTCAACAGCAATCTCAACATCAAAATTCCTCAGGAGTTAGATATCTCAAGGGGATCTGTTTCACCTATCACAAGGGTGGAAACTGCACAGCTGGTGTGGTCTGCTCGTTCCAGCACAAATGTTTCAACTGTCTCGGTAACCACCCCTTTACAGAGTGCAAACAGAATGTTACTCAGCCGTTTAAAATTTTGCCACGTTATTCTCAAAAGTTGGAAAGCCAAAATAAACCTTTGCTTTTTCGTGGGATCCCAAAATCGTGAGCAACACCAACCCAAAATAGTGCGGGAAGTGCCCCATCAGGCACCACTAGACCACTCAAGTAAGGCGTTACCTACGCCAATTTCACCACATCGCCTTCTATTCTGATTAAAAGGGTTCGACCCCCTCTCAACACAATATCTATTCAATGGTTTCACTCTGGGCTTTGACATCGGTCACAGTGGGTCCATCTACACATCGGGTTGTAACAACTTGCCTTCGGCTGAGGCACAGCCAGAAATAGTAACGGAAAAAATCCAAAAGGAATTGACACTTGGGAACTTTGTGGGTCCCTTCTGTTCTCGACCATTTCAGGTAATGCAGATTTCTCCCTTAGGACTGATTGAGAAAAAGACTAGTGGCACTTACCGTCTCATTCATCACTTGTCACATCCGCTAGGACACTCGGTCAACGATAATATTCCTCCAGAACAGTCGCGGTTTTAACCCTCAATTGTTTAAAACACATAGTTTTAGGATAGGGGCAGCCACAGAGGGTGCTATGCAGGGTCTCTCGGACAGTCTTATTCGCGTCTTGGGTCGGTGGAGGTCCGATACCTTCAAGAAATATATACGTCTGAGCGATAGAATTTCCAATCTATGATTTAGTACATACTTTCGGTTCTCCTTCCAGGTCTCGTGGGCTCACAGACCATAACGCAAGGTCAACGCTCTTCATATGGGTTCATTGAAGAGCAGGTCTTATCACTTCACAATTTTTTATCGAAGTTGGGACCAGCGGAATAACCAGAATTTTAGAGAGCGATTCGATATGTAATATCTTCTTTTCACAGTTTGGGGTGCACAATTCGGCATTATCTGCTTATTTGTCTATAGGATGGTTAGGTTGTTTTATGTTTACTTTGTTTTTACTTTATATTCTAATTTAGGAGTATAGACTTTAATCACTTCCCGCGGGTTCTGTTTTCCGATTGTTTTTCTTCCAATCAGGTCTCGTGGGTGCACAGACCGATACAGCTGTCCACATCTTACGGTTACTGCTCTTTATATGGGTTCATTCGAGAGCATTTCACTTTCCGTGGTCCTTATCTGACAAGTTGCTGCTCTTCATATGGGTTCATTGAAGAGCACTGCACTTCACATGGGGGCTACACAAATTGGACTTTTATGTATACTTGCACATATTACATATATGGTTGTTATGCTTAATTGTTTTACTTTAAACTGTATACTGATACATGTTTTTGTTTATCTTTTGTTTCTTGTAATTTTTAAAAAAGAAACAACAATGTTTCTACTTTATATCTGTATTTAAAGGTTGGGACTATGTTGGCTGCTTTGCAGAGTTCTTTTCTTATAACATTATGCTTAAATTTTCTTCCATCTTTGTTGTTGGCTTGCTGCAGGTATACCCCCTTTTTTCTCCTTTTGGGCTATACAGAGAGCGTTTGATGTGGCGGGTCTTGTCTGTGTTGTGGAAGTCGGAGCCCAAAAGTTGAAGCACTTGGGCTTCATTATGTATGTAAAGTATGCATTTGTATATCTTTTGACTATAATTATGTTTTATTTATATATATAATATATATAATGAAGTCACTGAAAGTGGCCTGCAGCAACAATTATGTAGTTTGTTATTATTTCTTCCCTGATGCTGAACTCTAACAAACGTTCACATTGCAGTGTCATTCCTGGATCATTTAGGTGTCTCCTCGGGCTATAAACAAACGCCTATCCATAAAGAGGAGATAGAAACAAAAATATACAAACAGAAAAAGGTAACTTCATGTAAAGTTAGACCAATGGACCAATATAAATAAACGATTGGCCTTGCATTATTAGGTTCCAATAAGTTTTCATTCATATGTGATTTCAGATATTCTAAGCAGAGTGCGAGCCCAAATTCCTAAAGGATTTTGCTTAATGAATGTTCCTCGTGGAGCTATGCAAGATTTTGATGGAATATCTTTTTTGTTTTCGGGGGAGAAGACTGGAAAAGGGCTCTACAATTGAGTTACAAACATACGTATGCTATACTAATCACATTTACTTTATATTTTAGGTGTTCTTACGTTATACTCTTAATACACGCTTGTTCTAGTGTTACCTTGTATATCTCCTATACGTTACATTTCAAATGCAAGCGCAACATCTTATTAGTTTTATGTTAGAAGTGTAATATGTATATGTATATGTATGTATGTATATATATATATATATATATATATATATATATATATATATATATATATATATATATATATATATATATATATATATATATATATATATATATATATATATATATATATATATATATATATATATATATATATATATATATATATATATATATATATATATATATATATATATATTCATTAGTCAGTTATGGACCAGAACTACTAATAGCGACATTCACGAGACATTGCATCGTTCTCGCTCCTATCTGCGAGAGTTATGTCATCATTAGTACATAATTCATATGTACAGAGTTTATATGTAAATATTGAGATGTACAGACTTCATATTGGGGCCCAAGATCAACTGTAACGAACATGCAATTATAATGGGATTGTTAAATATTTAATTCTTTTGCGCGTAAGTTTGACCATAACAAGTACATGCCGCATGTAATTAATAATGTTTGGTTCACTCGCGGTAGGAATGGATAATGGGTGTTGATGATGTTGGGATATAATATAACAGGAGATGAGATGGAGGTTTCCAAAAATGTAAATAAAATGAGATAACAGTGAAAATCTACGCAACCTCGTAGAGCCAAATTTGCCATATATTCCTACGACGAATTGTGTCGTCGGTATTGTTTATTATTGTGAATCTGACTCTGGGACATGGGGTTTCCACTAGAAAGTTCTTTAACCTGTTGCCATCTTTGAATATTTTATAAAGGAGACCGATCTAAATCCTAGATCTGTATTGTATAATGTTGTTTACTTGAATGATTACTAATTTGTTTGAAGTTTCACTTTTCTTTCTAGGGAAATATATTCGTTTTACAAAACTGGTCGGTTTCATTTTTTTCTTTCTTCTGTTACTTAGTTTAAAACAATAGTGTCTCAACAGAAACTACGTACAGTGGAAATGTCCTAGAACCTAACTATTGTCATATAATTTTGCATGATTTTTATTCTTTCCTGTAACTCACTTGACGTGCAATTGTTGATCAGCATTAAAAGTAATTTTAAAAAATATTTCCCTGTTTCGCTACAGTTTTCTTTTGTTCAAAATTGCAACAAACGAATTTTTTAGACATTTTAATCCATCAAGCATCAATTTGCATTGATTATTGGTTTTATCTATCGTTGTTAGCGATAGTTATTATCGCTTTACAACCTTGACATTAACAAAATGATTGATTCACGTAAATTTGCAGTTAGAAAGTGGAATTGCTCATAAAATACCGCTACTGTAGTTAGACATATATAAATGTAAAATTAACTAATATCAGATTTCATCAGTAATAGATAGTGTTTGACTAAAAGTAAAACATTGCTGTTTTTGAAATGCACCCTTGCCTCCAACGGTTTTAATTGGTCGCGTTTTACGCAGGCTCACTATTAGCTGACTGTAGACATGATTTTATAATACAAACCGTAACGTCATAATGGTTCTTAATCCCTGTGGCTTCGTATATAAGGGTCCATTTACACCATCTTCGCAAATATGTGTGTATGTACAACACAAACAACCTTTAATGATTTTAGGATAAACAATGTATTACACTTGATAATAGGACTACATTATTATAGATTGATGAGCTGAATTTAAAATAATATAAATTACAATGAGGGGGACAGGAACAGCTGACTGCATAGATAGTACGGTATGTATGTAACTATATGTAGAACAACTTAATATAAAGGCGGATAAGTCGAAAGGTAGATGGTTGGGTTGAAAGAAAATCGATGAAGCATACAAAGCAACTTTCGAATAGATATAAAGAAAAATATATTTGCATTCGATTACTTTCCACTCAGGCCTCTCAAGTTCATTCTGCTCAGTACATAGTCTTTGTGGATCGTGGATCTAAGACTGACTCATACTCTTTGATTTCCAGTGAAATGGGACCACGATTTGCAATATGTAATTGAATTATAAGCGGTCAGAAAACACTGTGTAATTAATTTATAATGTATCATTTATGCATCCTGTTCATTTAATCTTTCATTTCTTCTTATGTTAAAATCAAGATAAGCTCTAAAGATAGTTTTTATGTTCCTGTGAATTTGTATTTTACATGCACGCACAACATTTCATTATGTTTTATGTTAGTTGTGTTGTTCGGGCAGTGATGTAAGGAGTGACCAAATAAAGATTCACAATCACATATAATTTATGAATGACTTTGAATCCTTACTAAAACAATACTAATTATGACGCCACATTGTCGAGTATATGACAGAGAGATACTACTATTGTCTCCTATCCTAATATTCGTTATCGGATTCAAAAGGGTCCATGTCAAAACAAATCGTCAGGTATCAAATCAAGTAAACAAATCAGAATTATTTATTTCAGGCTCCAAATCGCTAATAATGAATGTAGATGTCTTTTTAATGTCAACAATCACAATTGTCTTCTTTGCAAACATTGAACACACATAAGACTACCATCAAACTGTGACATAATGCGAATACAACAATTCCACAGAATTTTAAGATCAAGGTGCGACTATTAGATGTAAATTTCATTATGAACGCGCGTGTTATTTCATTAAATGGGTACATATACATTCCATCACTGAAAGCTTAACAAGGAAACTAAAAACATTTGTTTCAACTAATATCTAATTATTTTAAACAATACTTTATGAGGCTGAACTGTTCATCAGACACTCTATTGCCGATTTTCTTTATGGCGGGTTCCTAATTTGAAAGAAGTTATGGCTCCTACAGCAACACAAATGTTCGTTTGCTTTGTGTTGCTTTTATTTGTGGGGGGTAGCTTATTAAACAGCAATCAATACATTTCTGACTAAAGCATTTCAACCAAATGCAAATTGCACAGAAGCCCTATCTCCAGAATAAAAAAGCAAAAGTAAGGAACATTAAACGATATTTAGTTTAAATTGTTGAACGGCGTGTAGATTTTTATTGTGTTGGAAGATTTCATCGGATTTTGTCAAAATAAGAACTCTACTAACAATTTGCGTCAACCTTTTCATTTGTACAACAGGAACACCCTCGTTGTTTCTCTCAAGAGTGCTCTTGTAGTAGTAACGCTGAAATGCAAAATAGAGTTCTTTGTTCTATAAAGTGTTTCCTTCCAAAAACGTCAAATCCCTTACGTTCAAAATAATTTCCACAATTTTATTTCAAAACAAGGCGTGGAAGTTATTAATCATACCATGAACTGCAAATGTATAATATCCTACAACTCACTTAGAAAACATAGAAATAAATCGTGCATGTGTGGCAACGTGACGTGCTAAAAAAATCGATTCAAGAAGTGACCTGACAAGAAATTTATATTTATATGGGTGAGCAAGTATATGTATTGGTATTTTCGATACATGTTCATGCTATCGTGAGGCAGTATTTTGTTTCAGGTTTATAAGTGGTTTTTATGCATGCATATATAACTTGATACACCTGCGATCTTTTAATACATTACATCCAAATACGCAAATAACATAAAACATTAGTATGCACAATTCTGATGAGATCGACACCAATTTATTGCCATGTTCATTTTTGCTAATTGAAATGTTATGTTTGACAAGCATTGTATCTGACAATTCTTTTAGTAATACTAATCTGCTGAATTAATCGTTCCATTATTCCGCATGTCCACGTCTAATTACAAGCCACCCACTTTTGTAATAGCTACACACTTAAAAGGTTATGCAACCAAAATGTCGCTTCAGAGATCATGAAACTCGATCAGCTTCCTTTCTAAGCTGTCTTAGCTGATACAGATTTAAATCAAGTTTTCTAACTGCTTTTTCTGACGAACGCTTCTTGCACAAATGTACAATCTTGTAAAATAGCGATAATGTTTTTTTTTTTTACCAGGATCTACAGTAAACCCTGAACCCAAATCATGCAATCAGGTAGCCCATCCAACATGGACTTTCACCACTCAATTAACGTAGTTCGCCCTGGAAACACCTCATGTTCCCAGTTAAATAAATAATAACAGGTAATGTTTGAAGTCTGCTGACTTTAAGAAATTTGATCCATGCTCCATTGTATAAACGATTTTAAATTACTTACTATTATATATATATATATATATATATATATATATATATATATATATATATATATATATATATATATATATATATATGTGTGTGTGTGTGTGTGTGTGTGTGTGTGTGCAAATGATACAAAAACAAAAGGTCTTTGTGCTGATATGATAGATAATATGATAAATAACATCCTGCTTGTTATGATCACTGAAGGTTAATCAATATATGAATTTATAAATCCACTTGCCCCACTCAACGGTCAATCTCAAATTCGGTGATCGGGCATGCTCATATTTACTTGTTTACAGCCAAATCCAAAAATCAACAGATGGATAAAAGATACACGATCTAAGAGATTTTATTTGTTATCTGTATTCTGGGTAATATACTCTAAACGTTAAACACTAACTATAAGCAAACTATTTTAGTACCATGGGGCACTTTTATAGTTCTTAATTGATATATCCAGGTCCTAAGATAGTCCTGGCCAATTTTTCAGATTGCTTGCGCTAACCAATTTGAATGTCAAAGAATGTTTTGTTCGTGAATTTTGTTGTATGTGATATATTTTTATCAACTAGAAATCGTGTCATATTTTTGATCGGTGTGTTTAGAAGAAAAGAGGCTCATATATAAAGATGTTTTTTTCAAAGCGTGGTTGATGTTAACAGAGAAGTAGCATCTACACGCGGTCTTTATGATCTGTTATTTAAAACAGGAGTCCGATACTAAATTACTGGTTTTGCTTAGTATGCCTACAGCGATGAAAGGAAAACATGCTTAAATGAATATAATGTGATGTCCTTTATATATATATATATATATATATATATATATATATATATATATATATATATATATATATATATATATATATATATATATATATATATATATATATATATATATATATATATTATGGCTTATTTTATATCCTGCCTTTCCACATTTTGGGATAGTTTGTGAAGGAGGGGCAAGCTCAGATTTTAAAAAGCCATGTTCACAGTTCAAGTCATGGGGGAGGAGGCAGAATTTTGTGCTACTCTACATACACAGAGCGACATCAAAGTTCCGTCTCATGCTCTTTTTAAATGTATTAGATAACTTTTGATAACGTAAACTAATTGACTCAATATCAGATTCGCACTAACATGACATTCAGTGTTTAAACATGATATTTAAATACGTTCAGTATCACAACCAGACTATCATATTTGAACATAAATGCAATTATTTATAGTGCCCACCTAAAATGCTTGAATTGAGTTTGAGGTTATACTCTAGATACAACCAAAACATATATTGAAGTGTTATTATGTTATCGTATGTTTCTCATGGTAGGTTATTCTTTAAATGCACGCTTTAGAAATGGAACAGTATTAGTGGTGTGTCTCCGATTAAATAATGAAATAAAGATTCGCGGTCATTTAGAATGTAGGCCTGTCTGACAACAGGATACCCATGATTGTAACAAGCTATTCCCATGACGTATATAATATATGCCTTAGAACTGAATAAGACTATGCGTGTAGTATTATATATATATATATATATATATATATATATATATATATATATATATATATATATATATATATATATATAGATATATAGATAGATAGATAGATAGATAGATAGATAGATAGATAGATAGATAGATAGATAGATAGATAGATAGAATAAGTTTCAGATCTTCGACTGTGCAGGTCTGACAACAGCCATGATGTCCCACAATGACATCGTCCAGACGTCTTTTCAATAAATTGGCATTAGACACAGAATACTAGTTTAATCCAATTAGCACTTTGTAATTCCAATGAATCTTCTGAAAAAATATCAGGTCTCAAACTATCTAAACACCACATTAAAAAAAAACTTACATGTTAAAGAAGAACTCAGTCATGGAATGAAATGTTTCTCAGTTTTCTCATAATACAAAAACATAAGGCACTAAAATGTATTTATCCTACCCACAACGTGATATTTAGTTAATACCTCTCATCTCCATGGACTTATACTTTTGAAAATAAAAGCTAACTAGATAACACATTTATTATCAATATTATTATTGATCATAAACACCTATATATAGACGATATGAATTCTACGGGCACTATTAATATATTATAACAGAACCTATCCACATGTACAAAACATTAGCCATCTAATATCTTGTTTACAGAATGTCACTACAATTTACAGTTTGTTCCTAATTTTCGATTGCATCAAGACCAGATTATGCTTGACCCACATATGAATAATCTCTATTAATACTCATACATCTTTTTTATTATCCATCTAAGAATCGTTTGTAAACGAATTAATGTTACAATAACATTCTTTGCTACAAAGATTGTATTCAATTCTTTAAGCTTTTTTTTGGACATTCACACTTTTACATTACTCTCCGTCTGTCCATTCTTCCTTTACAACAGCTTCTACACTGTTCGCAATTTTGTTGCTTCTATGGTGATTATCAGCGAGAGAGATTTGATCATTAGCTCACATGTGCGGTATAATTATAAGAGTCAAAGGTAATATATATATATATATATATATATATATATATATATATATATATATATATATATATATATATATATATATATATAATTCAATTACAATGACGATTGCAAATATCTTGTGAGCAGACAGCGCACCTGGATACGTAACAGGCAGATGGTACATACAGATTATTACTGATATCTGAAAATTGTCACTTGGTCAATGTCTGGCGGTGGGGTTGAGTACTGTAAATGGAAGTGAGGTTGAGATGGGTTTGGAATATAAGATAAAAAAGAAGATGATATCTATTTTGGACTCAATGGTTCCTAATTCTCATTTAAAATGTAAATGTATTAAACATAAAATCATAGGTGTATTATGTGTAAACATATAGACGCATATAACACAATTGAATGTTGTAGCAATTGCTGATAATACTAATAGGTGAGACTTATAAATTTGTATTTATTCCATCTAAGAATAGTACGAAAATTAAACGAAATTAATATTTAACATAAATTTCGCGATGCATTTCTTGCTGCTAGATATCATTGTTATTCGAAACAAGTAGCCTCTCATTAATACCACAAAACAGAACATGTGCTAACATATTTACTACATAACACTTTGAAACTGTGTATCTTCCTTCTTCCTGTTGTTTTAGAGCTGATACCAGCAGCACAACCTGCAAAGTGTCAGCATCACAGACGTCATCTACGGATGTACATTAAACGTCTTTATCACCAAACTTGATAAAACGAAACGAAATTATTATACCTAAAGCTAAATAAATAAGAAGAGCGGGGACACTTTAGAATTAATGGAATGCTTTTTCCTGTTCATGTTCTGCGGAAGAGCGCTTTCGATAGGAATAACCATTGTATCTTAAAATAGCGAAGAAAGAGTCAAATTATCTTTGTTGATGCACAAATGTACCCAAAACATAGTCAAGTGACAATATAGACCAAGAATATAATGAAAAACATTAATCTTAGAGATTGATATTAATTAGAGAAATACGTACGTTTCTCTTTTAGGGATGTTGCATTAACAGTCTGAATCGATTAACCAAAGTACAAAAACGGTAAAAGCAAGCAAACAAACAACGTCAATAGCCTAGTCATTTTTACTTTCCTTTTCATTAAAACGAGCAATGTGAAAGGGCATTGTCATTTTGAAGTTTCTCTTTGTCATAATGTACGTCTTGTTTTAAAATTGATGATGATTTAATAGAAATAGAAGGACAATTGTTTTCTTAAAGAAGACCATCAAATGCATATGGCATACGGTGTGGGTCTTATTATGTCAATATTTATATCAGAAAGCAATCAGTACATTTCTGGCAAAGTAGTTTCGCATTTCGAACACATTGCAGAGTTTCGAAACAGCCATTTATCCAGAATGGCAAAAGATAACATTAAATGAGCTTCGGTTTAAATCTGGCTTGATCAATACATATTTAATTTTTACATGAAGTCCTCACGGGCGTCCTGTTTTACGTTTACAAAAATGCTGAGCCTTGTAGCATAGACTATCAAGTGCTTCTTTCCGAAAAAAGATCAATTTTCATTTCAAAATATTTTCTGATTTTACATCTTAAAATCGAACAAAACTCAACGAGGAAATAATTATTGTATTCATACAAGGAAAGAACTGTAAATCAAAATTATCTTACAAATGACTCTGATTTTGTTTGTTTGATTAGGAGTTTTAATGTAGCTTTAACAATTTTTCAGTCATATCGCTACGATGTCTGCAGTGAGGCAGTTTATAGTGATGTCTAGCATTGGGGCATCAATCCGCAGACATATAGCATGATGTCCCATCCAGTCACATTATCCTGACACCAGGCCAACCAGCCCTAACACTAACCGCTTAATGTTGAGCGCCAGATGAGGCAGCAATTAGTACCATTTTTCTAAGTCTTTGGTATGACTCGGCCGGGGATTAAACCCACGACCTACCTTCCGCTTCCGCGGCGGACGTTCTAACCACAAGGCCATCGGAAATTACTCTGAAAACCTTGGAATACATAATACATGCGTGGTAACATCATGTCCACAATTCAGTTAATTTAAAAGTGTCATGTCCTGCAAATTATATTTTCATGCGCGAGCAGTGATTTTTTTTTGTTTCTCTTCATTTGGGCATTTTGTTACAAGTGTTCATGCCGTTATATATCTTTGCAATGTTTCATAACGTATTTATTGACAACCTGCATATATAACTAGATGAGGAAACAAATACATAAAAGTTGATATCCACAAATACAATGAGAGCGAAACAGATTTCATGGCAATATTATTTTTCTGAATGAAAATTGTGTATTTTAATGTTTAGTTCTGTAATATTACTTGTTGTACTATTAATTTTAATGTAGATGAATTTGCGACAATATATTATTCTCCATGCTTGACAGCTACAGTCCTATGCATAAAATGTGACTGAATACTATTCAATAATGAAAATCGATACTTCTCTTTATATGACTTGCTCAACAAAAACTAATTTAAAAATCAAGTTTTTTAAATTGAGCATTCTGAAGAACGCTTCTTTTGCACATATACGTTCCTGTGGAATTGTAATTGTGTTTTGTTCAGGATGTACAACAACGGTACACAAAGCAAGCTTGCATTCAAGTCAAGCAATCAGCCACCCCACCAGACTTGGACGTTCGCCACTAATTTCAAATAGTCCTTACTGGCAACATCTGGTGTTACCAGTTATATAAATAAACTCAGGCTTCTTGGGATATTTCTTGGCTTTAAGAGCTAAGATTCCCATGCCAAAGCATTCGCCTGAATAACTTTGCTCTCCGTTAAGTATAATATTTATGTGTGAACATTGCTATCGTCGATGTTAAACAATTTAGATATTGTCAGACTTGTCTGTTTTACAAATATATTTGAGTCTTTCTCTGTTAAGTAACGAGCTTGACGTGTATTTCATACATACATACATACATACATACATACATACATACATACATACATACATACATACATACATACATACATACATACATACATACATGCATGCATGCATGCATGCATGCATGCATGCATGCATGCATGCATACATACATACATACATGATACATACATACATGCATGCATGCATGATACATACATACATACATACATACATACATACATACATACATATATATATACATACATATATATATATATATATATATATATATATATATGTATATATATATGTATATATATATGTATATATATATATATATATATATATATATATATATATATATATATATATATATATATATATATATATATATATATATATATATATATGGAGAGGAAAAAAGACGGAAAAGACTTGTACATGGGTAGATAGATCAACTAGTGAACTGATGGACTAATGGATGGAAGATATGGCAGATAAAATAGGTCAGATAGACAGTCAAGTAAAAACGATGCATAATCAGATCAGCAAAAACGGGCGAATTGACAGAAAGTTATAGATGAATCGAACAATAGACAGATACGATAAATGGGAAATTGGTATTCATTGTGTAACCAAGTACATTGTTACATATGGTACACAAGTCCGCAGGGTTTAGATAACCATATGTCCTAGCATAATGTTCCAAATATGTTTCATACTAACGACATCTCAAATGCTCTCCTTAAAGTACTCAAACCCAAATTTGAAACGAATAGATTTATTGACGTTTTTCAATGAGCTTCATTTTTGACAGAGATGGAGACACACCGGACAGGTGGGGATCAGCTATTTTTGTAACTGCAATTGCTCTACATTCTGAAAGAGTTTAATAATTTGCATACAATAAATTAATAATAATTGCTCTAAATTCTAAAAATGTCATTATTTCTTGGGTTATACTGTAAATACACCCTACGCAATGTGTCAGTACGATTTGCGTTATTTGCCCCCCCCTCCCCCTCCCCCCCCCCCCCCCGATAGGTTATACTGTAAAATATGAGTTCAAAATCATCTTATGTATTATTTTTGGCAGTTGTATTTCTCTGATAATAATATATGAAGGAAAGAAATTAAGATTCAATATATCCAAGAATTTATGCATGACGGGTGTCATGTGTTCTATAAAAGTCTATGTTTTGCTCTAGTAATTACATCTGATAGAGCGATTTTACCGTTGTCTCCCAACAAGTTTGAGTTTTAGATAGTATAGGCTCACATATTGCTTGATTAAAAATTGTAAAATGTCTTTTCGATAATCCATGTTAACATTGTCCCCTTTTAGTGTCGCTTTGATAAAAGATTATCAAAAAATCCAAAAAAAATAACGAATAAGCCGGCTTTTGTAAAAAATCGTCACAATCACATTCTAGCAACACATATTGTACATTATTTTCGAAGCTTTGACTCAACAGTCATACGTTTACATTATCTTCACTCTTTTGTTTGATGAAGGTCTCGATGGCATCGTGTTACCCGTGTATGTAGGTCAATTACCATGTCATCTTATAAACCGCTGACTATACATTCTCGAGATCTGGCAGTTGTATTGATACCATGGTGACTATCTGAGAGAGATGTCGTCATTGTCTCACATGTAATATATTTGTATAGACGTCAAAGGTAAAATTAAACGACAATTCAATTCAAATGACATTTATCAAATATGTTCTGAAGCGGCTTCACATCTGATGGCATAACAGGCGGATGCTACATGGTGTGAATTTGGTTTTATTATGGATTCTTGTCGTGGTCTAGCAGTGGAAGTTAGTACTGGGGTGGAGGTTGAGAAAGTTGAAATATAAGATAATATAAGGATGCTATAAGGTCGTTATTTCAAACACCATGGTTCTTACGTCTGAATTCAAATGTACATATATTTAGACGCATAAAATCATATGTATCTTACGTCTAAACAGAGACGCACGTGCTACTATTATGTCATTACTACTAATAATAAGTGACACTTTTAAAAGTTAATTTCTTTCATCTATCAATCATCTGATGCGCAAATTATGACATAACCGCCAGAGACGTTCCACGCTCATTTGAAATAGCTCCTACCTGAAACATCTGGAGTTCTCAGAAGTGTAAATAAAACTGGAAAACATTGCATATCTTCCTGGCCTCTAGAGATAGGTTTTCTATGCAACGTAATACTACTGGTTTGTTTGTAGGTAGTAAATGTAGTTGTCAATACTAAACAGTCGTAACGTTTTTCAATGTTTATATGTTCATACAATCTTTCATGATTTAAATTCTTTGCATTGATGTACTTGAAGTGCGTTGCAAAATGACCACTATTATATTGTTCCTTCATAAATATTCTAATGTCTTTAAAAGGTCATTCTTTCTATGTTGTAAAAAGGTTATTTAGTACAAATCACACAATTTAAAATGAAATTTGGTGGAAGGGTGAGTTTTGTTTCTAATCAGTTAATCTGTTCGAGATATGCAATTTCAAATCCATTTTCTGTTGGAAACTCCAATAGCACGTATATTCTGCTATAGTAACTTTGACAAACATGCCTTTAGTAACAAATAAAGTGATAGTCTGATAACATATCGACAATGTACCTGTATTCGAAATGCTACTTTTCTTAGATAATTCACAGCATTAAAAATATATCACGTTTTCGCACAAGGTGGCCGACTGTCAGCTGATTGTGAACTTGATTATCAAAACCAACATTGCTTCAAAACGTGCGTTTAAGCAGCGTGGCTGTCTTAGACGCATTCATCGAGACAAATAAACAAGTACTGATTGCCTGGATCATTGTTAAGGTGAATCGTTTAAAGATTGAGTTTCAAACTTCAATAATCTTAGAATTAAAACGAAAATCATGATTCCAAAGAAATTACAAGAGAGCGATATTGGTTTTAAATGCAATTATTATCACTGAAAGAACATATTCTCTCATTAAATTTGCAAAATTTAATTATTGATGATTCACAGGCTTGCTAAAGACACTATTTCATCTTACACGGCTTAATAATAGAAGGGAGGATAATTGTTACAGCCAATACATAATTCTATGAATTGATACTCTGTTCATCACATTTTTTTATGGAAGATTAGCATTTAGGATGACTACTAATTTGAAAGCAGATGTTACAATTCCTAAAGCAAAACAAATAAATTAAAGTACCTGATTTGCCCAAATGTAAAAAGTTCAAGGCAAACCCTTTGCCCCCTATTTACAAATAACTAAGAGCCATGTTCTTGTTTAGTGAAGCAACATTATGGAAATATACATTATGTGTACGTTGAAAAGGGACGTGAAGAACTCAAAAGTAATGCCCAATTTTAGATATTTGCTGCACTGCTTTCTCATGTTTTTTCAAACACACACACACGCACACACACATATATATAAACGGGGATAAACTGCATTACGCATACAGCCAAAATACAAACATAGGTCCCATTTGTTCGCATTTGCCATAATTTCCTGGTTATTAGTACTGTATTGATTGCAAGGGTTGGGGTGGGGTACTTCCAATATATTAATTACAATATTATGGAAGTTCCACCCTGAATTAGAAATTTAAATTAATGACCAAATAGATGTACAGCTCTGATCCCCCAGTCAGCACTGCCGAAGTTTATATTATAGAGAACATGAAGATGAAATTCAAAATAATAACAATTTAATAAAGTCGATAATTTTAAACGATAAACTCAATCACGCGTCTTCCAAGTGACAGCCTACTTCATCCCGTGATTTACAACGTGAGTTCGATTTTCCACTGGCCTTGGGTTCTACTCATCTCTTTATGTCGTTCATCCCACTCCTCCTGGACTTCACCTCTCCCGATTTCTCTCCTTTCTTCCGTCTCTCTATCGGAGACTACTGGGACCACTGTCACTGGACTGTCCCTCAAAGCTTCCTATGAAAACTACAAGGCGTTTACATATGGTTTATCGAATCTCACCTCATACTAAATCATCAATTAATCATCAGATAAAGCTATTTCTGTTTAAGTCACGCATACATACACATCGAATTCCCACACACTTCTTACAGGGGAAAAATGGCGTAATAACTCGGTATCATACATACATACATCAATACATTGTGTCACATCAGTATATCCAAATATATATTTAATCTCATTGTACTACAATATTACAACAGACAGACGCATGTCTGTACACTACATTCCCACAAGCGTACACAAATATTCAAATATTGATATTACTAATTTTACATACTGCAACCATTTCCAAGCTACCATTCAATTCAGCAATGGCAAAATCTATAATCGTATGAACAAATGTGCTAGTCTACTATAAAATAACTACATAGCGAATTATAATAATATTAACTCTTACGACCGCTAGCAAGCAAAATGATACTTTTACAAATATCAACTCATTTTTTCAAAATATGCAACATATTAACATCCCAAAATAATTCTTCCTACTACGATTCTAGTAATAATAATAAGTATATCTACGATCTACAATTAAATGCAGTCGCATTCAGCAAAGATCGAACACTAGCTCACTGATCTTTAGAAGCTGCACTTAGAATCCTGTCCTAAGGTTTTTTCCCCGCCAATAACGCATGGCTGATTGGAGCTGCTATCTTTTGGCAATCTCTCTAACGAACTATCGCGAACTAAATCTTGCTGGCAGGTTTAAGGATATCATACTCAGCCCAAATCAGGGTCCCATCCCTATCTCGATTCTGATTGGGTGGCGCTATGACCCTGTTCAATCGTCTAAGCGGCCAATTCAACCTGGCTGTCAGTCTGCGGTACAAGAAGTTAAGACACGTCCACTCCTTCGGTCAACTTCTTTGATCTGCACAAGCGCTTCCACACCTAGGTGATAATTGCGCTTCTGACAGCCTTGGTCGGGCTTCCCACCCAAGCCACGGCAAACTTATGTAAGGGATTAGAGTTAGCCTGCGGTCATTGTTTAACATTAAACAATGGCTTGTCAGAATTACTTTGATTTCTACATGTTTTTATACTATTCTGGGTCGGGCAAAACGTGACAAGCACACTAACAGTCTAAACCATGGTCTTGACAATAATTAGGCAACAAACACAACAACCAAATGTAATATTTAATCTAGAAAGCCATTTTCTTATCCAGCATCAATACAACGAAAGCAAGATCATTTATCGGACCGGACCACGATTTGCTAATGATGAGTATTTGCATAAATCTTAATACAATGCAAAAGTCTCCAACCCAAAGAACAAATACAGCATTTCAAAACATATGGATCTCCTGGTGAGAGAATTATCTTAGCAAATCCCAGTAAAGCTGTGTTCAAAACAATGCTGCTCAGATCATCCTTAGAATACCACGATAAGAGCACACCTTCCCTCTGATCAGTAACATACACTGGATATCCATTCAATCCAGAATCAAACATGAAATTTGGTCTCTGTGCTACGTTTCACTGACGGACTCCAGTCCAACATACCTATCTGGCCTCACCTATCTGTACACACGAGCACGATACTTGCGCTCCTCTTCTGACAATCGTAAGCTCATTATTCCCAAATTGAAAACATTGTTAAATGGACAACGTTCTTGTTGCACACCAGGGTCCAGCAACGTGGAATGAATTACCCACTGAAATTAGACACAAAAACACAGTGATCTCTTCCAAGAGTGCTCTTAAAACTCACCTTTTTCGACTGCAAGAACAAACTTAAAGATCAAATAATGTTTCCTACCTTAAATAGTTTCTGCATTCGTTATTCTTTCTAATTTCATGGTTGTTTGGTGTTTTGTAATTTTGTATTCATATCATTATAGATATTGTAAAGCACTTAGAGTTTCTAAAGATTAGGCGCAATACAAATTCCTAATTATTATTATTATTATTATTATTATTATTATTATTATTATTATTATTATTATTATTATTAAATATTAGCAGGCATTGTGAACAACTGATAGTGCAAGAGAAGTATTTCGAGTAAGCCATTGAGCTACAACAACGTTGTCATTAAAATGGCAGAGCCAATACTTGGAGAACAAAAGCGGAGATAAACAACCTTGAACAACCTTGAACAACGACAGAATCCTGTACCTATTTAACTTAAACCAAGAAAAAGATGAACATGTTGTTGCAGACGATAGACAGGTAAATGCCCAGATATACAAAATGAGACACGCAATGGACAAATGGACAAAGTGAAGAACGTGAACAAAGAAACGACATATATGAATGGCAAGGACACAGGAAAGGACGGTATAACATAATTAGACCAAATACTGAAGAGATGAATTTGGAACGGTAATAATTTCAAAACACATGTACCAAGAATAAATCTAAGTGTGACCAATGCGCATGAGTATAGATTGCTGTATACTGATTGACAATTCCCTTCCGATATTTGGATAGGAAGTTCAGGCAGTAATCCGGTCTCTCAAGGCACAACAAACAACACTCCTTCATATATCACCAGTGGGAGGTGATGTCATTAGTGACGTATTAACTTAGACATGCGGGAAAAAACAATAAGAAGGATGTTAAAAGGACCAAAGTCATTAGTTAAGCCTATCATTATAATTCTGACAAAGAAGGGTAATCTACATTAATTATGCTCAAACGAACGATCGATCACTCTAAGAAACCATACTAGTGGAGCAATGTTGAAAGTTCTCCTGAGCGAAAACAATTCTCAAGGAGGATGTCATTGCCGAAAAGATATTGGGTTTCATTGCAGGAACAGAAACGCGGCCAAACAAACTAAGCTTGTTGTCCTTATGAGCAGCATCAACTTTAACAGTTTCACGAGTTGACAGACTCCAACAACATTTTGGAACGAGCGTGGCATAATTCATAATGCGCTACTATAAGGAAGTTTAGCATAGGAAAATAAAATTTTTAAATGACATCAAAGAACGTTACAAAAATGTTAGAAAGTGCTCTCTTTGTAAATGTTACAATTAGAGAGAAGTTCTCGACAATAGTGAGTGCATGTGAAGACTGTACGATTCCTAACCTATTAAACATTCTTCTGGAGAACATCCTTGGAGAATATTCTTCTGGAGAACATCCTTGGAGAATATCCTTTTGGAGAACATCCTTGGAGAGTCCTTGGGACATCCTGAAAGAAAGGTTTTTGAAGGCACGTCATCACTGGCCTCCATTGCTCAAATGACATCGATGGATTCGCAAGTTACACAATTGAGTTAATAGAACTGGCAATGAACTCAAAATGTTGGATGAGTGTAAGTAAAAGGCATTTTAAGATGGACTTTTTTAAACCAAGGTCACTCATTTTGACCTGAATTCACTACTAGTGAATAATGTCACATGGGAATTCACTAAAACATCACTCCGTGATGTTTGCTACTAGTAATTGACATAAATTTTGTTATATTGTTAATAGCGTTTTGTCCTACGTAACAAAATTAAAATATTCATAGCGAAATAATGTTGTCGTCATCAACCGAATTCCATCTTTCGTACCCATGTATTCATTTAAAAAAGCAAGGTAACAAGGAAAACAATGCAAAGCAAACCAAAACCAAAATAAAAACAATGTCTTGGAAAGAAATATCTGAAGCTAATATAATTCAGTTGATTATTAATAATTTATTATGAATGAACACTAAAAGAGCTTAAGAATAATGTTAATCATGGTCATTGGCATTATTCACGTACGTGTTTGATTTATGAAAAGTAAATAAATAATAGAGCGTATTGCATTCAGCACATATATTAACTATATTATATAAAAACTAAATAAGCAAATGTGCAGTGAATTAAAATCATCCTTTATTTAAATAATATCTTCACAAAATTCGATATCAGCTAAATTAAATGTGCTAATCATCGAGTATAAGACCGGCGTTTAATTTTCACACTAGAAATTTGAAATGCATTTGGAAAGAAAGGAGAAAGTATAAAATAGTGCATTTATTATATACTGGTCATCACAGATACGATATTAAAAATTGAAGAAACTTTCGGAACATTTGAAACGTTTTCATTCGATTATTGATATTAGATTTCCAACATATAAATAGGTAAAAACCCTAAACATTGTCATCCCTTTTTTTCATAAAGCACAACACTTAAATTAAACTGGAGAACGGATCATTAAGACTCGTGAAAACAAATTAAAGATTATGTATTCTGCGTATCTACTAAGACTCTTGAGAAAATCGACAGCAACATTGCCGCACTCATTAACAGCAAGATACATAGTAAAAACGTCGCCGCTTTTTAAGTTACGTTATTTGAAATCGCGCTACATACCAGTATTCAAAGAATGCATGTACTTCTAAAGACAATGGCTAATGCACCCCTCTGCTCAGTGAGGATAGAAAGTCAAAAATCTCCCAAATCCCTATTTTAAAATAAGTATTGTTTACAATTATAAAAATAGATAAATAGTAAATTGATTTGAAATGATCAATATACGTGTGTTTTCGATCAAATCTTTAAATATTTCCAAAGAGTGAAAACAATCTTACGTGTTACGCCTTGCAAATTTCCAAAAAACGCTGAACTATTTTTTTTAGCATAAAGTTATTTGATGTTTAATTGTGTGCATACAATGTTCTCTTTAATAGATTATTCTTTTTTCTTAATTTACATGTAGCACAGATTACAGACTACTGTTCAATTGTAGTCATAAAACGGTATATGTACACTCACCTTTGTGTCTTAGATTATGACAAAAATAAAAATAAGTAACTTTTAATCACCTAACTTTCCTACTAAATTGTTTATGCTATCGATTTTCTTTATAAAGTACCGGAAAATTAGGAGAGACATGTCATTCTGCAGACTTTCTTGTCAAAGTTTAATCAATTATATGAGAGAAAAAGCGAAACTATTTCATTAGATTGATTTCCTGGATAAGGAAAACATTAACAAAGCAATTTAACGTAATTGAAATCATTTCTTCGTTAGTTGTTTTTAAAATTGCTGTTATTATTCTTGTGTTAGTCCTTAATTTGCAATATTATGTGCGGATGTAATGTTCATACATTATTATTGACAAAACAGATTCAATGCTACATTTTGAAAACAAAGCAATCATCACTTCTGACTACGTTTTGAACATCTTTAGAGGCTTCTTGCTTGAGGTCTCACTTTCAAAGTATTAAAATGCTTGGAAAATTTCAATTAAAGCAGAATATATACATTGCACAGTGCAATCTTTCTGTAAAGAACACACGTGAGGTAAAATATCGTTGTAGCCATTGTAATAATAGCCGTATAGTGTGAACGTATGTGCTAGTGAATGCGAAATCTATGTGCTCAACTTGCAATACAATAAACATTATTGGCGTTGTCGTGAATCGGCGCTATTAAATTTCTTTCTTTGAAACTGTATTGAGAATATTTCCAGTTTTGACAGTACTATTTTCCTCATATGATAATTCAGTTTTGGTCAATTATGAGTCTGTATACAGCGCTCAGCAAGATATTTACTATTAGAGTGTTGAATTAGGTCTTTTGGCAGAATATATAAATAGGAATCCAATAGTCGCGACTTATATACTCGCCTTTCAATACATCTGGCTCTATATATCACTGACAAATGCTTTTTGCTCACCGGATACATCCAACAATGTGTGTAAACAAATGTCAAAAACAGGCGAACATACAAAAAGAAACAACAAGGACAATATATGTTCCCGTTGTCAAGATCTTTATGCTGTCTTGAACATATGAGCAAGTAAGGATTTAAATGACTTTATGTGCGAATATAATTGGCTGCTTTTTTTGTTACTTTGTGACATTTTATATTTTTTGTGATAAAAATATTTGACAAAACCATTAGCTTGCTTTATCAAACATGACTAATGTAACGTTCAGTTGCTTCCTTACTTAGGCGTCCTTGCGAAAAAGGTGCACAAATAATGCACTGAAAACATGAAAAATAAACATGGATAATCGACAAGACACATCCATTATCATTTATTATGTTTAGAGTAATTTCTCATACGAAATGTTGAATGTTTCCAGAAGCTTGTTGTCAGATTGACGCTGAAATGACTGAAACATAGACTTTTTCATGATTGCAAGATTTTCTGATAATAGTAAAATGGAAACAAGTCTACAGTCCACGGTCATTCAAATAATTATCCGGCATTAGGAATTTTCAGTTAGATTAATTATTGTCTCTGAAGTGATATTACCACTGTAATCTATATTATTCTTCAAAGATATCAAGTCTTCTCTGTTGGTTTTGTTTATTTCGCGATATATTTAGTTAGAATGAAGGAAATCAAAGTCATCTGGAATAAAAGAAATACATTAGCCCTCTTCCTGGAAGGGGGTGAAAGGGTCTTTCATATAACAGCCCCAAAACGATCTCATCAGAATAAAAGTCGTGGACAAATACAAATTTTAAAGTATAATGTGTTACATTTGAAAGCGTACTAAATAATGCAAATTGATAAATGCAAAGCAAGGAAGATAATAATAATGACTGACAAGAATCACGCTGATCCGTCCAAAATTAACACCAATATAAAGCAAACTTCTCTTTTTACTTCGTTGCTTATTAATTAAAATCTTTATTGAGACTTTCCACGTATTTAACATCAAAAAAAGCAAAATTCGCTGATATGCGTGAATTTGAATATCGTAAACGTCACACAAAACATAGCAATAAATCCACACGTCAGTGGAGAAACTAGACATATAACCATTAGCAAGTCTCCAAAACAGCAATCACGAGTTAATGTTATCTTCTGATGTCTTATTTTCAAAACCAATAATAACATGTAGATGTTTGATCTTCAAACCTCACGCCAAGTTGTGCTATGAACATATGCGTGTTCAATTTATCCGTGTCACAGTTATAAAACATCAATCGCACTCGACCAATTTGTTTTTATTGATTTACAGTAATATCCGTCAACTGAAATTACTGAAGTTATACTTTTCAGACAATAATAATAAACCGGTCTTTGTTTTACATCAGGCTGTTAAAATTCTAATTTTGGACACAAAATTGTTTTGTAAAGGTATCACATAATTTGATTAAGCAACTGAAACAAGTATGCATAAATGTTGCTATGTTTAGGTAAAGTCGCGCGCCTGAAGTTCTAAATCACTGGTTGACATTCAATGTTATATCATTATTGAAAATATATTTTGGCACAATATTTAACTCTGGCAAGAGCATTTTTACATACCTATCTACTGTAATTGGGTGAAGACATTCTGTTTTCGATCAGAATTTTGTTAAAGATTTGGTTACTTTACAATTTACTTTATTTGTGGAAATTTGGGGAAACACATGAGAGAGAGAGAGAGAGAGAGAGAGAGAGAGAGAGAGAGAGAGAGAGAGAGAGAGAGAGAGAGAGAATAATAACAGGTCATAACTCTGATATATGATGATGCAAAATGCAAACTATATAGTTCATGCAGGAGTTTAACAGATGATAATAATAATAATAATAATAATAATAATAATAATAATAATAATAATAATGAGGACTTTGTATAGCGCCTAATCTTTAGAAGCTCTGAGCATTTTAAAACATCTATAATGATATGACTACACTACAGAAATACAAATAACAAAAATGATGAAATTGGAAAACATAGAACATGCTGAAAACATATAAGATTAAAAACATTATTAGGTCTCTAAATTTTTTCCTGCAGTCGAAACAGTTGAGTTTTCAGGGCACTCTTAAAAGGGACCACTGTGTCTTTGTGTCTAATTTCAATGGGCAATTAGTTCCACATCGCCGGGCCTTGGTATGCAAAAGAACGATGTCCATATTACTTCGTTTACATAGTGGGAAGCTGTTCAGAAATTAGAATATTCCTATGATTCCTGCTATTATGGGATATAAACGTTTGACAAAATAGATAACGCATCACATATTATCTGTATTGTATGCTAGCAATTTATTTCGTAGGAAATAAAAGAATAAAAAATAAAGACATAGTTGTAAAGTTTGTCTCTGTCCTTCATTAAAATCAAATTACATTGACTTTTTTAATTTAAGTTTTTTTGACTTCCTTTGTTAACAATCAAACCGTTAATTGTGATATTTCTCTTCTTACCAGAACATTTCTTTTATAACAATACACATATTTATTTTATCAAGCAGAAAATCGTGCCTACACAATAGTCTGGTATCATCACAGCAGTACGTATTATATTACGACTATTAAGGTAGGTAACAGACAAAACCAAGCAAGTTTTGTAAAACTTTAATATACTTTTCTCTAAGTTATAGACCAAACATTTCTTAGGAACTTACGTTATGTTTAATTAAGTCCAAAAAAATAATAAAGGTCATGTCAAACATAAAAAAAGTGTTTCGATGGAATTCAGGTTATTGAATTTACAGATATACCGATAGGCTTGACTGAGATGAAGTCCTAACAGTATTGTAGTATCACAATGACATTGTCTAAAACTCCTTTGAAATGAATTCACAATAATCACGGAATAGTGTTTAGACCAAACAGTAATATTTTGCACTTTGTAATTTCAACACTTAAGTTAAAAACAAGGTTCATCTCAAATCTTAACACAACATCAACTAATCTGCAGATCAGTACTAAACCAAAAGCAATACTAGGAAATACGAATAAGAAACATTATTAAATTCAGATCTTATATGCATCTACGTGACTCTGTTACGACTATTTTGGGCTATTCACCCATGTGCCTTTTATCACAATACATCACGTATGTCGAAATGCAAGCCATCCTACCTATGTCGCAATATTAAACCATCCAATCAGAACTTTACCCAAAATTCTCAGTATGTTAATTGATTAGTCTATGCTTGAAAATAGTTGACACCTAGTATAGCCCTATCTAAAGAAAGAATCTACAGTCATGGAACAAAATCAAACATATGTTACTTGGATTGTGATGACTAAACAAACAGGAATAAGGCTGTTGAATGTTTTGTAACGTCAAAGATGATTTGAGATTTACCTGTCATATGGATATTAAATAGACATACTAAGCTACGTATTTATGGCCAAACCTTAAATCTGGTTTTAGATTACCTGTTGGTTTTTTGTGTTCTTCAAAAATGATTTATTACTAGTATTGTTACACTTGATGGATTTATCTTTTTCAAAATTATATACAGATGTGATTTCAACGATAACTAAACTCGGTTTCCTCACTTTACATGCTATTTTGAGAATTAATCCTTCTACTTTCACTTTCGTACTTAAAATCATTAGTAGATCATGTAGTTTAGACTCTCGAAAAGTAGTATTGACCTAACTTGTTTTCAGCCTTTGATAACTTAATTTTGTATTTTCTTTTTCTATGGATAACAGAATATCTTAACTAAACCATATTCTTCATTACATTTCGTGAACGAAAGTATCTCAATTACATCGTTGTCAGCAAAACGTATTGGTTGTATGCATTCAGCATGAAATGATGTCACCTCTCAACCCGCTTTAATACATTGAAACTGACACCGATTAAAAACATTTGAATGCAAGAACCGGTCTGACACTCAATTAAGTTTCTAAAATTAATACTTTTACAAAATTTATGACCTAAAAAGTATTTAAAATAATAATAGTGGTAGCTTAGGAGCTAGAACGTGAATTTCAAGCAGTTACTTTAATTAGCTCCCTCTTTTCAATAACAAGACTGCGTAAACTTCTCAAAAGAACGTGATTACTTGTAATGTAATGAATTCTATACTGGTTATTGGTTCCAGCCATATACTACAGAGACTTGAACACGAAAAATTTAGACATAATTACATACTCTAATATCAAAACACAAATTGTTTTATGTTATGAATGTTATATTCCTCCATTCGTATATCATCGATTTCATCGATTCAAAATGTATCTCCCAATCTATCAGACATTAAAGATATTTGTACAATGTACATGCTTACTGCGTTTCTAATTATCTCACTCATCGAAAATCGATCATCTAGATATAATTATATCAAGTTTTATTTATTATTGACGATTTCCTTTACGAGTGGTGATAATTTACAAATAAATTACTAAATATGGCTTGAAATATGACTTTGAACATATAGTTAATTTAAAGATATTTATTCAAAATATGTTCACTCAGCTTTTTTAATTAATGCTATATTTATTTCACATTCTGTATGAAGGGCCGGCGCTTCCACTAGGCGAACTAGGCAATCGCCTAGGGCGCTGGGCTAAGGGTTTATTTCATGATGGGCGGGTGGGGGAGGGCGTGCGTGGAAGGGGGGCGCCAGATATCTGATCTCGCCTAGGGCACCATTTTAAATATAACAAATTCAAACACCTAACTTTAGACATGTCACAATTTACGTGAAGACTCGACATATTCTGTAGGACCTTAATATATACATATCTATCTATATATAAGGTGAAATATTCTTACTTGATCAATGGAAACCTTGAACTAAATAGTGTAGCCCTACTCTTATGTATTTACAGTAATGAAATAGTGATGTCCCAAATTTCCATTAGAGTGATGCTCATGTATAAGTTGAGCATGAGATCATGCTATCTACATTATCGATCTCAGACTCTAATAATTCATCAATATTGAGCGCAAGCCATTTACGATACAGATATGGATACAAACTGCAAAAGTAATCAAACTATTTATAGATACTATTTCTGTCCATCTTTATGACCTTAAGAATCCATATCACAGTTTAAAACTTAATCGTAAATGTAATATTGTTTGCTAATATTATTTATTTTCTATAAATAACCTGACAAATCACGGTGTAGCAAGCTGGATAGATTATAAAAAGTGTATTCAAGATGTACGGATAACGCTTTCAAAGTAGACGACACAAAGAAATAAAAAATATAAACAAAATATGTATTTACATACAATTGTGTTGGTGTAACCAACATTAAGAAATAAAGTATTAATACTCGAAAGAACCTACTGAAAAACTTTTTTCATTTTGGAAAATTAGATGTTCCAATTTTGCTTTAATGTCCAGAAACTGATCTCTCTATCTGATCGAAATATAGGAAGCAAAACATGGTAGGTCAATTATGCCGCTAATGTGAAGGCTCAACGTTGTTTTAAAGAGAGCGTTTCATGTAAACTTATAATTTTAAAAGCAAATAAAATCTATTTGCAAATATTAAAAATGACATACTGTGTGTGTGTATATTGGCATTTAATGGCTTTATTGTGCCAATGAAAAGTAAAGTATCAAAGATATAAAAAAGCATGAATTGCACCAGGATTGAAAAACCTTCTAACTCAATGTAAACATGGATAGGAAAATGAAATGTTAACGTCTTTCAAAAATTAAGAATGTTATGATGGGCCTGTACGTCGTAGTGTTCAAAGTCACCTCAACTCAGTGTTTTTAATTGCTATATAGTGTTAATTAAACCAAATGTTTCAAACATGTAAAAACACTAACTGCAACCAGAGGTACGAAGGAAGGTAAACCCTTACAAACAAAATAGACATGAAATGAAAATGCGTACGCAGGGGAAGACAGGTCTCCTTTAACGAGGCTTCTAGCAATGTTTGTTTGATTTTCAATCATATATATATATATATATATATATATATATATATATATATATATATATATATATATATATATATATTCATCTTCCTCGCTAGGTTTTCGGTCGCCCCATGTATTGGATTGAACAAAACTAACATGTTATTAAATACATTACATTTGGCTCTTTACACGGTAAGGTACTTCAGTGAATGGTACGTTTCATTTAATAGTTAGTGTACTGGGGAAATCATTAGTTCTTTTATCATGTTTTCATTGATCCTACATCTTTTATCCCCAAGCAGTCGGAGGATCTATTCGGATGTTTGTGTGTTATTTCTGATTTTCGCCTTTTTTAATTTGTCCATCATAGCTCAGCTTGACTCCATTTAGAAGATATTCTTTAGATTGATTTTCGAATGTCTCTTTGTGTCAGTGCAGATTT
Organism: Unio delphinus; assembly: GCA_029339505.1. Taxonomy (NCBI): domain Eukaryota; kingdom Metazoa; phylum Mollusca; class Bivalvia; order Unionida; family Unionidae; genus Unio; species Unio delphinus. The sequence continues at coordinate 7,535,883 of JAQISU010000278.1, forward strand.
TTATAGTTCCCGATTAAAAGGGGTGTTTGGAAGGCAAATATTTTGCTGGCGTCCAGATGTGAGCAAGTACTAAGGTTTTTTTGTTGGGTTTATACTTCATTCTTGTTGTATCTTAAAATACTGCATGGGTAATTTCTTTTAGAAGAACGATACTAAATATGGTAGTCACTTTTGCTTAATAATAACAACGTCCAGCTTTCCTTGTCAGTGCTACCAATTTATTTCAGTGTTGTTAGTTAAATGTAGCCACTGGAGAAGAATGTGGGTCACTGAGGCCGGGAGTATGCCCTCCCGTTTGTTCTTGAAAATATTTGCATTACACGGGAAATGTATCTTCGCATTTGATCTTTTGAGACATAGTCAATTGTTTGTAGACTCAACACACTTAGTTACCTGATCTAAGGTACTGTCCCAAATTCTATTAAAGACAAATTATTTATAAATGTAGATAATGCCATTTGAAAGACGAATATGAAATATCGAAACAATATTTTACAATACAAAACAAGGAAATTATATTGAAAAGATATGATTCATCCAGAGGATGGAATCATATTGTCCACATTCTCCCCAACTCATTTCTAAACCCAGTCTACTCATACTTCTTTCCCCAACTAGGTAATCGTTTTCAAATACACCAGTCATAGCATACCTCGGACCAAAATCTCTTACAGGCATCCCTGTAATAAGCTAAAAAAAACCTCACAAACCAAACATCTGCATATTGAATAACGTGCTAACTAACATGAAAACCTTTATTCAATCCAAACTGTAGTGGAGACTTTAAAATTAAACAAGCGGATCAGATCAGACCCGACTAGCAAACGAAATTATGTCCTGGGATTAGTGAGATTGGTGATACAATATAAAAAGGGGTGTTTTCGGTCTTGTACGTAGTTTCAAAATACAGGTTATCAGTACGGTAGCCTGATCTTTGTGCTTGAATTGCATCGAGTCCGACAGTGTTTATACATTACATGGGTGTCCGTACATTAGGGCAAGGAAGGTCTCCACATGCCCACCGCATCTTTTCACCCTCGGTTTTCACCTAAAATCTGGTTTTGACCTACGTCCGTAAAACTTAATAGCTGACGACCTGATATAGAATCTAGTTTGGTATTAAGGCTAGTGCTTAAAATTATAGTCTATAGCAATACTAGTACCGATCGATCCACTCCGCTTGACACAAGCGGAAATTGCTGAATAAATCGCGAAAAAAATTTCCGTAAATTCGTGTTCCACTATTCTCACTCTATGAACACTACTAAAGTTTGAAATGTGCATACCTAAGTAGTATACAAAAATTATAAAGATCATTAGATCATCAAGACTATGAAAGCATTTACCGAATAAAAAATAATATATTGAAATATTACGCATTATAAATACTGAAACAAAGGTGCATTATATTGATCTCAAGATTCATAAAATGAAATGCCTAATTTAGCTAATTTACCTTGAATGCAACATCAGTTTCTAGTGCCCTTTAACGATCTCTCAAACACTGCAAAGACAAGTAACAATGGTTATAGGAAAACAAAGAACAAATGGATGCAATCTAGCAAATGTCAGTTCACACAACAGTTCTCCGTAAAGACAATGGACCTCTTCATCAAGGAGAAAAATAATCAAGCGTATAATATTCAGAAGAGAACACGAATAGTATTTGAGCTGAAGCCGGCGGAAGGATATTTCATTGCAAAATTAAAAGCAATCTTGCCAGTTTCCACCTTTTGTTGCTCATAAATAAAACACAAGGTCTTTATTGTGTATCTGAATTAAAAAAGGCAGTTACGGAAGTATTTATTGAAGGATAAATAGGTAATGGTATATGGCATGTGTAAATATGGCGTAGGAAACACAATCTGTTGAAAGTGTTGTTGTTGTTGTGGGGTTTAAAGTATAAAATGACCACTATACAAGATCGTATCTACGATTACAAATCTAATCTGTGACATGCTTAGGGTATACAAAGATTTTCCATAGACTCCAGTTTAACGCCATTTTTCAGCACATGATAGGCTATTCACGGCAGCCAGTATTAATGGTTGAGGAAGAACCCGGGAAAATTCCCAGAAAGAACCACCGACCCACGAGAAGCTACTAGAAAGCTTTTTCACTCGAACTCACGCAGACAGAGGTGAGATGGCAGTGATCCGTAATGAAGAGCGCTTTAGACCACTCGGCCACTCAGGACCCCCTGTTTAAATTAATAATAGACCCCAACTTGAGCTAAACAAAAAGTGAAATTTTAAGAAAACGCAACAGAAAGCTACAAAGACTTCAACGCTTAAGTAAGACAAACCTGTTGCATGATTATTCAGTATTAAAATGGCAATGATGAAAGTATTGATCAATATGTATCTAGTCTTCCTGACATATCTAGAAACTCCAGAAAAGAAGTCAAAACCACGGAGGCCCAAACTCATTGAGTGGTGCCAATGCTTTTGTAGCATATCAGTACGATAAATAAGGCCCCGCTCTTATCGCTCATGTGTAATCTGAACTAATTAACTACCAACACCTCGCTGTAACACATGCACACTGAACCACATTAGACTTGAACAAACCTTGCACATTTCAATTCCAAAATTCATTGATTGTAAACAGGAATTTTGTTTTTGAATAGCCAGATAATGAATTGCATACTGGTACGAAAGCTATATAATTTACTCTCCGTGGTAAAACTTTATACCACTTTATTGCAGTTATCAGCAGAGTATTGTCCCTTGCTCTTCCAGAAGAGTTAAGGTCTTACTGGATATTTAAGGTAGAAGGCATGAAACTTATTATCACAATCCTAGCACTTTTCAGTTCACACGTAAGTTAAATCTGTAACGTGGTTTAGATTTAATTTGAGTTAGGCTGGGAAATGGTTGACTTGTTGGTGACTTCACGTCACAGTTAGACTAGCATTGGAGATCGAATGCGTAACTTGGGCTTCAAATGAACAGCCGACTTAGCTTGTGTATTTACATGTATCTGCTACAGAGGTAAATATCTAAAAATCTAGATGGTTGAGGGGTGATGAAAGGTATGCTAATTTGTTACAGTAATAGTGAATTTTATTCATTTATATGACACATACTGGTTCTGTTAACTGTCTTGTCACAGAAAAATATTCAAAATAGCTATTTCCTGTATTAAAAAAATGAATGTAAAAATAGGGGACAACAATAAGCCAAAAGAACTGTCCAGTGAGACCTAAAGTTAATTAAAATATAAGCAAAACTTCGGAAGCAGGAGGCCAAGACTAGGAACCGGAAATACTTGTTGTCAGTACTTGATTGCAATTATTTGAATTAAATGCACAATCAGTTAAACGTCAATATATCAATTAATTTGATTTTCTTGTTCGGTACAGTAAGATTGAGAAACTTATCCACATAATGTATATCTAGTTTTGTTAGCTAATATTCAGACAAACTTTCAAAATCGTCAATTTAATAAATTCTGCTGTAGATAGTAAAATATTTTTGGCAGTAGTAACTTCGTCAATGTCGTATTGCTTGGTTCAAATTATATTATTATTTAAAATATTTTTTAAAAACAAACTTTTTTCATAAACCTTATAACACGATGATTTGAAACAACGCCTTGACTAACACGATATACGGTTACTCAAGTCTGAAAGGTAATCGTTGCAGGTACCAAACATAAACAAACTAAATTGTTTTAGTTATAGGTTGATATCCACATGGGAAAGCTCACCTTTATCGTGATTGATGATTGTAGCAAAATTAAGAATGTAACGATGAAGTCAACTAATTTAACCGGAAAATATTTAGTGGTAAACATTCTGACCTATCTGTGTGAGTGAGTATACAAGCATACAATTCTGTCATTAAAGAATTCAGAGGATTGGAAGTAATTTGGTTGTGACTTGACGAAGCTATATTATTCAAGACGAAATGTCAAGTAAAGATACAACTTAGAAATCCACCAACAAAGCATATACATAAATATTTAATGAGACCTAAGTACCCGGTCAGTTTTGCTCTTTATGCATGAATATAGGGTAATTATGCATTAGTAATGTAATGTAAATATAAAGTCAACCAAAACCGCTTGCCGTCATCCACCGACAATGCTTTTTTTAATTTTCTCGATATACATATCATCGCAGTAAAATTAGTTTCTACGTAATTTGTTTATTATTAATAATTTTTTGGTACATTTTGAATTTTTTTAAAAGTTTCTTTCAATCAAATATATTTGGTTCTTTTACAACTTTGTTTTTGTCTACAAAGTACGAAGTCATCCTCAAGAATTGTTCTGCATGTAAATAGTGAATCTTTTACACTGCTGGGGTTTTCTTTTCATCTGAGTCAGCTGTTTCCCGTAAGAAATATTTTAGGTTCGTAAGATAATTGATAATGCATCGTAATCAATTATGCAAGACAAACAACTTGTCATTTTCCTTCAAGATTTTCCCTTCTTTATCTTTTCCTTATCTTATTGTCTGGCACATAATGGACGCTAAATTCTATCCTATATACCAAGTAAGCATTATTCCTAATTATTCACACCCTGTGTTGTACGAGGCTTTATTTCTGACAAAAATAAGATTCTTCTGTATTTTACTTTTAATTTTTCTTTACTCCATAGGAGCCCTTAAAGGCCAAAGTTAAAATTCTACAGAGCATTGATAAGCATATAAATCCATTAGATCCGGATTTAGCAAATGTGGTTGAATGTTCGTTCCTGAATATTAAAGATGATTTTTTTTTGTTGCTGTCTTTATGGCTACCCATTTATTTGCCCATATCATACTGACTTGTATATAAGTACTTATTCAACGCAATGTTAAGCGTTGCACTGACCAGGAATGCAATTCATATTGGTCGCTGTTCCAGCGTTTACGTGACCTTTACATTTGGTTGCGTGATGGCATGCTTCCCGGAGAAACGTATTCAATGTCTACCTTATTCTTTATTCTATAGAAGAAAGGAGACCGTGACATTGAACAGCAGTCTGAGCAAGACCTAAGACACGAGGTTGCTATATCATAATTGCGTGTTCTCGTCGTGCGTACAATTCCAACTATATTTTAGTAGTCAGATGGGTAGGTAAGGAAATGTAGAATTCGTTTTCAAATTTCAAGGAGCGGCATTGTTAACAGTTTTGTCTTGCTTTGATTTCTAACTAATTACATGCTATTTTTGAAATCTATTATATCTCAAACAATCGCTGATTCTTTTACGTTTCATGTTTGAAAAGATCAATCAGGTAGAATTGTCCATAAAACTTGAAACTACAGCTCGTAATATGGAAATGAACTTTGCCATTCTAGTCCTCTTACACGACTATAAAAACAGTCTCTTGTAATTACTATGCTTTTGAGGAAATCGATTTTCCCGATGACATATTTGCTTTACTGCCAGTAACAATCATGTTTCTGTATGCATAATGTATCGGTATTGTACAATTTTAAAATCCTTACCTGGTTGCACAAACGAAGGAAATCATGAGGAGCATGTTTTTGTGGCGAAGTAGTTAATTACCCGCCAACTTGTAATATGGAATTCAATACAAACATCCGCAGCGGTACCAATGTTTGATGAAATGTTCTTAAGTCAACATATTTCGAAGAAGATAATAATCAGCAAAAAATTAATTATGCCAAATATAAATTTTTCCACCATTTTTGTGTATGCCATACCTTTTTTCTGCGTGACACGTCACATGTTTACCTTTTAGTATTCATGCTGAACGACACTATAAAATGTGACATGACATACTATTCCCCCAACCCCCGTAATTAGATAACACGTTTACCTTTCAGTTTTCATAATGTTCTATAATACAAAATGTAGCATGATTCACTACTCGCCTGCTGACACGTATCACTGTGAAAACATGCCAAAATCTGGGAAAGAAAACTAATAAGAATTTAATCACGATTAGAAACAAATCTGAGTAAAAGTGACAATTTTCTTACAAATGTCATGTATACTACTACTACTACTACTACTACTACTACTACTGCTACTACTACTACTACTACTACAAATAATAACACAACAGACAAAATAAACGTAAAGAAATATTTTTGGGTTAAAAACGTTCTTAGCATTTCCCCCAACATCTCTATAAAATAGAGATCACATTGTCCATTGTAGAAGGATTGGAGCCGTCAAGACACTATACAACATTGGATAAAACATAAACTTTACGTTGTTGATATATGGTATTCATTTCATGGTAACGTTCTTATCACGGAGATCGTCAGTTTTCTGTACCAAGTCAAAGGTGAGCTGATTTAATGGCCATTTTCAAATATATATATCTACGTACGGTTTGACATTAACAAGGATTTTGGACAATAATTCATTTAATTCATTTAAAACAAGAGATGTATAGCAATTTTGTCAAAGACTTCCATGTCAATTATGGACGTTTATGCTTAAAATAGTTCTGATCTAATCACACAAAGAGTTCTGTAACTTAGAGATTATGGTTCTGTTATGAATTAATTTTTTAGTAAAATTAATAAGATTGCTATTTTCTTTAAATTGTATTAAAGTAATGTTTATTTGTTTATATTCTAAAAGATATTAAAGGTAATTTCATTTGTTTTTTTTAACACACTTATATAGAATAGAAACGGTTGCTGAGCAAGTGAAAAAAAGGCAATGTATGTAACTATACTATATAACATCAGTAAAAATAACTAAGAATCTTCTTGCTAATGTACAGTGTTGTGTGAGATTATATAACATAATACATGCATTTTGCCAACTCAGCTACAGTTTCTCGGTTCCATCAGTAAAAATACGTTCCGTAACCTAGTCATTGGTCTAGGCCCAATTCGGTTAATAAAATTGGAGTAATATTTCTCTAAGAAACTTCTAGACGACACAGAAACAAAATGGCTTCCAACAAGCTGTATTTGTCGTAACTTCTTTTAGGAACAAGTACCTTTAATGTTTGAGATTTTAATTGTAAATTTGTTTGTTTGCAACATTGCTATTGAATTCTTTTATTTATAATATATTGTAATGGAATGTTTTAATGTTTTAAAGAATTTATATTTAATTATATTTATGTAATTTTTATTGTAAAGGTTGAATTCGCTACCAACTTCATGTTTTGATTTAATAATTGAAATAAAGTATTCTTTAAGTAAGAAAGAGCAATATCTATATCTAGCAATATATTCTAAATCAATATTCTATTTTAAAATTAGTAAAATGCATTAATTATTACATTTTATACCTTTGGCTATCTTGAAATTGATTGAGAATTAATTATTTGTATAATATTCTAAGGTGCAGAAGTTATACGAATAATTGAAGTTGGGAAGCCTAATAATGAAAATATAATATGCATTTCATGAATGTTTATTATAAAGTTTTTAGATGTGTTTCTAGAATGTAGTAATATATATGTGTGTTGATTATTTAAATAAAGTTCTCCATACCAAAGTTAAAAAAATCTTTGACTCTTCATTCCAGATGTAGCTGTCTTATCATCGTGGTGGCACGCTTTTAAGAGAGCCTGAACTCTCTCTCTCTCTCTCTCTCTCTCTCTCTCTCTCTCTCTCTCTCTCTCTCTCTCTCTCTCTCTCTCTCTCTCTCTCTCTCTCCATGAATATTGACGCTCCTTAACTTACTAGTAATTCCTTCTCATAGCAAGAAATGAGAAGAAGGTTATGAAAAGCTAATCACAACCCACATAACAGAAAATACTGTCATAACAAGTGGATGGAGAATATATATTACAGATCTCTGGACCCTCTCGCAGAGCCAATGTCCACAAGATGTAGCCTATCTACACCGTTATGAGTGACTATTTCTTTTGAGACAGTGTTTTCATAAACATTATGGAGAAGATTCTTTGAAAAACGACATTAGTGGACTAACATCATGAATAAAGGTGTCACACGTATAACTATGATCCATGGGAAAGACTCACACCAACATCTTTGCTATCATGAGACATCACGCCGTCAACTCAGGAATGACAGAACAACTCTTCTGTGATTTTCGTATTTTTTCGCCCACACGAAGGGTCAGTTCTAAGACATCAGCACCAATATCATCACACTATGGAAATAAAAACAAGTACAACTAAGACGTTTACCAGCATAACATGTATTACATTGCCGATGAGTATTCTTTCCACAGTATCGTTTGAAACATCCCACATGTCGAATGTACATATACCTAGTCCAGTGCTGAAATCAAGCTCCCTGCAATTCAGACTGAAATACACCTATCCATGCCTTAAACAGAAATTTCCGTGGACATAACAGCAGCATCTCCGCCAGACCCAGAGTCAACGACAGCCGCATTGACAGTGACTTGAACATTTTACAAATTGAACTCTTTCATTATTACAGACAATACGTGCATTGTTTACTATTCCTTAATATACCATTCATTCATAGGAATAATATTTCTGTGCTGTGGTAATTCACACACAGGTATGTTTTTTTTTTTTTGCTTAATCTTATTTTGTTTCTTATAATGCAAATATTATAAGGTTAATGCGTTAATTGATATTCATAAACAACTGATCTAATTTTTTGCTGTATTTCTTATGTAGTAACATTCTTATTATCTATATCTACTACAGTAACCTTCATTACAGTTGTAATGTTCTGCGTACAGAGCCTTAATGAGAGCCAAATGATGTTTCTTGCATTCTATAGACGAAGCTTTCATACAAACCTGTTCGTACCGAAATCTGAAACCACCGTATAACATAGTATTACCGTATTTACCTATTTGAGGGAGAATTGTAAATTCCACCTAGCCGTCTCAAACATATTGACTTCAGATTTTTTTGTCAGCCAATTGGGTTCGACAATGTTTTAGAGGTTTTTATCTCACGAAATAGGAACGGCTCTAATGCCTCCCTACAGCCAGACGAAGCATTCCTTCTATGGTTTTGCAACATCCATTGATGTTGTCGTAAATGTATGTTGAAATTATAAAAATGTCAAAGTGTCCGAGCGATTACTCGAAACCAAGTTCACATAATGCATAGCTCTCACAATATGAGCAGCTATTGGTCTATATACGGCCAACTTCTGAGTCAAAATTTGTTTGAAACGATAACGGCAATACATTCTCTTTCACACGTCATAAATAACGTTGATAATACACGTACATTTCAAAGCTGCACTAGACCACACCGTAACAAACGCTTAAATGATATGTTCACTTATTGTTCTTAGGTTAATTCAAAGGCGTTACATATTTCTTGCACGCACAGGTCAAAGTTTGATTGCAAGTGAACATACGTCATGGTTATTAAGACTAGAACAACATTAAATTGTCAGTTTTCTAACTCTTGATTAATACTAAATTTTTACGTCATTTTCTTTGCAACCATTCTTACTCCAAAATTACTGTTAATTCCTTGTTGATATTATATATGCACTAGGAAGATCAGCTCAATATCGGCTCAATAGCATTATTCATAAGAACATGAATTCTTTCATTATACTTGACTGAAGCAATATAATAACGTAGTCACCCATAAATATGTTCTGCTGATGTTATGCAAATAAATATAAAAGAGAAGAAGAGACAAACACAAAAAAAGAAAGAAAAAAGTATAAAAAAGAGTAAAATAGAAAGAGAAAAATAAAGATACCAAGAATTGTATGCTACTATTTTGTGTTACAATCGTCTGATAAGCCTATTTTAGATGTAGGTTTTGTAGAATTTTATATTGTAAAGCTGTTTAAGTCTACGTAAACTTTTAAATTTTTATTTAATGTCGTACCACGTTTTTTCACTCTATTTTATGAAGGTATCCAATGCTGCTAAGTTTCTTCCTTTGTTTTTTGTGGGGAATTTTATCACGAATTTTGCATTGTATTCTTTATTGTATCTTTTGGAATCTGACTGAGTATTGTGCAATACACATCCCATTGTGTTTTTGGAATTTTATCAAATATTTTGCATTGTACTGTACTTTTTGAATTTGACTGAGTATTTGCAATGTACTTCTCATTGTATTTGTTGTATTTTTCCTGGTATTTTGCAATGTATTTACAGTGTTTACATTGTATCTTTAAACTTTGCAAAAATGTCTCGCAATGTTTTATCATTGTATTTTTGATTTTTCACCTTTTATCTTGTTTTGATGAATGAAATTGATTTTTCTTTTCGAGCCTCGAGGTCTCGGCTCAATTTAACCAGAGGGTATTTTTAGGAATTGATTTTTTAGTAAAATTAATAAAATTGCTATTTTCTTTAAATTGTATTCAAGTAATGTTTATTTGTTTATATTCTAAAAGATATTAAAGGTAATTTCATTTGTTTTTGTAACACAACTATATAGAATAGAAATGGTTGCTGAGCAAGTTAGAAAAAGGCAATGTATGTAACTATACTATATAACATCAGTAAAAATAACTAAGAATCTTCTTGCTAATGTACAGTGTTGTGTGAGATTGTATAACATAATACATGCATTTTGCCAACTCAGCTACAATTTCTAGGTTCCATCAGTAAAATTACGTTCCGTAAACTAGTCATTGGTCTAGGTCCAATTCGGTTAATAAAAGTGGAGTAATATTTCTCTACGAAACTTCTAGACGACACAGAAACAAAATGGCTTCCAACTAACGGATATCCATATTTGGTGTAACGTCGTCAAACGAATATAAATAACTAACAAAACTAAGTCTTATGACGTAAGATAAATCGGTTACCACCTGCTGAAACTGGTTCTAGCTTGGGGAAGAGTCAGCATTTTTCCTGACTGGTACTTGGAGGATATGACCTTGTCTAACCCTGAATCTGGCCCGAGTGTGTATAAATACAGAGGCATAATTAGGTCAGATTCAGTTCTCCATACCAGAGGAAAATAAATCTTTGACTCTTCATTCCATGTAAGCTGTATATGTCGTAACTTCTTTTAGGAACAAGTACCTTTAATGTTTGAGATTTTAATTGTAAATTTGTTTGTTTGCAACATTGCTATTGAATTCTTTTATTTATAATATATTGTAATGGAATGTTTTAATGTTTTAAAGAATTTATATTTAATTATATTTATGTAATTTTTATTGTAAAGGTTGAATTCGCTACCAACTTCATGTTTTGATTTAATAATTGAAATAAAGTATTCTTTAAGTAAGAAAGAGTAATATCTAGCAATATATTCTAAATCAATATTCTATTTTAAAATTAGTAAAATGCATTAATTATTACATTGTATCCCTTTGGCTATCTTGAAATTGATTGAGAATTAATTATTTGTATAATATTCTAAGGTGCAGAAGTTATACGAATAATTGAAGTTGGGAGGCCTAATAATGAAAATATAATATGCATTTCATGAATGTTTATTATAAAGTTTTTAGATGCGTTTCTAGAATGTAGTAATATATATGTGTGTTGATTATTTAAATAAAATTCTCCATACCAGAGGAAAATAAATCTTTGACTCTTCATTTTAGATGTAGCTGTCTTATCATCCTGGCGGCACGCTTTTAAGAGAGCCTGAACTCTCTCTCTCTCTCTCTGTCTCTGTCTCTCTCTCTGTCTCTCTGTCTGTCTGTCTGTCTCTCTCTCTCTCTCTCTCTCTCTCTCTCTCTCTCTCTCTCTCTCTCTCTCTCTCTCTCTCTCTCTCTCTCTCTCTCTCTCTCTACATGGATATTGACGCTCCTTAACTTACGAGTAATTCCTTCTCATAGCAAGAAATGAGAAGAAGGTTATGAAAAGCTAAGCACAACGCACATAACAGAAAATACTGTCATAACAGTTTTGTATGTTTTACAATATAGAACGACTAATGTTATACACATGGATAATGTATATTGTTTTGTATTTCAAAAAAGTGAATTCAGTCCATCATATGCCGCATGTGCGAGGTGCTGTTGTTAGGAAGAACCGAATGCTTTCAGTGCACAGACGATATCTATGTATAAATACCTAACCGTAGGTAAAGCTCTTTTTCACATTACGGATAGTCTTGTCAGTGAGGTGGTCTACTATAAGGACTTGCACATATTTTGATGTATGGAATCACATCACAATTAATACTTCCAGAATGTAGTTCTAGTCTATTTTAGAACATTTTTTTCTCTCTCATTTTGGTGGTGATAGAAGAGTTATATTCATACATTTTTGGTAGGGATTTAAAGGTAATTGTTTATTCTTGAGAATAGGAGCTGATAGAGCGGTTGTCAGTGTGTAATTTGGCGACAGTGCACATGTACCAATAAGGCCTTGGTGATGATCCGGAAGTGAAATCTGTGTTCTGTGTATATGCTGTTTTGTTTACAGTGCAGCCGCTCAAAAAAATGCCGATCAACCCCTAACAAGAACTTCACCGTTAAGTCATCTTTGGATGTATTTTAGATTAACATATGATTTGTATTGATTGACATAAAGTTGAAAGGTCAGTACTGAGAAATATAGGTAGAGAAAATATAGTAAAATTAATTGTGGTTTATGTCCGTATATCTGTGTAGAGCTGTGTTGTGCCATCCAGAGGACTGGTTCGTCCAGAAGGTTTGCACTGTCTAGGGTGTCTTGTGTGACCACAGTTACCAGAGCGTTCGAAGTTATCGGAGTGATTGAGGGCGACGTGGTGCACGCTGTAAAGCCAACCACAGGAATTAACCGTAGCAGCTGTTAAGCTGAACTGTAGCAGCCGTGGACCTGAAGTAAAGTGTACTAATGACAGAGTGTCTCTTACATATAATTTTGTTGCCGTGGGCTAATTTTGGGGTTCGTAAACCCATTTTATCTGTTGGGAATGTAAAGATAAGTTATACATTTGTCGCATTGTGTTTACCATTATTTCACTATCTGAGTGAATTCATTTACTACACGAGTAAATTTCCACATTGTTTACTAGCTGAGTAAACTATATCCATATTTTCATTGTGTAATCACTGTGAATCATTCACCTCTTGTCTTTGTATTTTGTAAAGTACTTTCATTGTATTTTTCATCATTACATGTGTGCGTTCTTATGTTAATTAATCCAATATTTGGATTATATATAAACACACGTTTTCGTAATTAATTGCTCATTTAAGTCATTTATTAATAAACATTGTGTTTATATCATCGTCGAAAGTATTCTGATGTGAATCCGTAAATCTCACACGGTTAACTTGCTACAACATTTACTGGAAACAATTGAAAAAGTATTGTTTTCAGCATGCAGAATAGCGACCTTGGCTAACTGGGTTTTCACTAAAGTTTCTTGCAGTCTCAAACACATGCTAAAATTTTACATAATATAGCCTTTATCAAAAATGTCTCACTCGTATGAGAAGTTTAATATCCAATGTATTTTGTGGCTGTTTCTAATGGAAAGATGGATATATGTAGCAAGTAAACGAAATGTGCATGTCAGACTGTCTATCCGTCTATGAACGTGATCGCAATAAATATGATATTTTCCATTCCCTACACTGGCTCTCCATTCGATCCAGAATCAAACACAAAATGTGTTCTCTGTGCTACTTTTAACTGACAAACTCCAGACCAACATACATATCTTACCTCACCCATGTGTACACACCAGCAAGATACTTGCGCTCCTCTTCTGACAATCGTACACTCATTATTCTCACTTTGAAAACGATGTCATATGGACAACGTTCTTTTGAATATCAGAGGCCAACAACGTGGAATGAATTGCCCATTGAAATTAGACACAAAGACACAGTTATCTTTTTCAAGAGTGATCTTAAAACTCACCTTTTTAACTAAAAGATCGAACTTAAGGATCTAATAATGTTTCCGACCTTAAATATTTTCAGCATTTTTTGTTTTTTAATTTCAAGGACTTATGTTTTTTGTAGTGGAATCATTATTATTATTATTATTATTATTATTATTATTATTATTACTAGTAGTAGTAGTAGTAGTAGTAGTAGTAGTAGTAGTAGTAGTAGTAGTAGTATAACTGGGCTCAGCTATTAGATAACTGGTTTGGGTAGATGATAACTGCTTGGTGATTAGTAGATCCCTAGGTGTTAGATATTAAATAATTGGTCTGAAGATATTACATAAGGTGATGTATGATATTGGGTATTGGTGGAAAGCGCACAATTGATCAGTTGATACTAGAAAAGTGTTTGATGTGTAGTATGAAAACAGGGTGCCTTATGGTAGACAAGTGGTTGGTGAATAAGAGATTACTGGGTGTTCATAGTAGTCGTCTAGGTAGTGAATAGTGTATAACTAGGTGTTAGATATTAAAAAACAAGATGGTCAATTGTTGATAATTAAGTATTGATATCTACAGATTATGAGGATGGTAGTTTTATATAATAAAAGAGGAGCGGATTGGGGATATCATTGAATGTAGCATTTAGATTTGAACTTTATGACTGGGATCATAGGGTGATTAGGAGACATAATAAAGAAGTTGGTATTTTTTATGAAGCAAAACAAAACAGGTCATTTCATTTGAGTGCAAAAAATCTCCCATTATATTTACTTTAATTTGGACAGACATATTCCCGACATAGTACTCACGTGCAGCAGTTAGTCATCTGACATTTCAAGTGCAGACTGTTGCTTCTTGCCATACTGTTATAAAACGCACATTTTAACACAGTAGCTTCCTGTTAAATTTTCAATTTGCCCTCATAAACGTTTGGCCTTTAATTTTCATATAATAATTTCCCATTCTCTCAAACTTTGGACCTGTTTAACACATGTCTTTGAAAAATCTTTAAACATTTTCTCATAAAAATGGTCAACAGAATTGACTAGATTTGGCAGAAAGCATCATGGAAGTCTTTTAAATGTGTCACCTGACCTGGTGTGTGGGATACTAAATAAGGGGGTACTGGATATTACGTAACTGGTGGCTGGATAGCAGAGAATTGTTTGGTGGATATTGTATAAATGGTTGTTGGATAGCATAAAGCGAATCAAAAAGGGTCATTTCATTTTAAGTGCAAAATCCCAATTTCACAGTTGACATATAACCAATTACCCCATTGCACTAAGTTAGACAAACAAATTCTAAATAGACAGATTCGTCATGTGAAACAATGTCATATGGCATATCTGTTCTAGTGCAGACTGACACTTCATGCTAAACTGTTAAAAAAATATTCCTTTGAACATGCCAACCTCATGTTTCATATTTGTACCATACACATTTGCTACGTTGTCCCTATAAACTTTTGACCATCAATCTTCCATTTCTAATTTCCAATTTGTCTCTGTAAATTTAGGACCTTATTAAACAATAATCTCCACTAAAGCATTTCATTGAAAGGGTAAACAAAACTCGCATTTGTAACTAAATGTACACAACATTGGTATAGACATACTCATTCCATCAAAACTATGATGTCATACGACATTTAGGTTCAAGAGCAGACTGTCACCCAGCTATTAAACAACGTTGCACCTATTTTAATTTCCATTTATTCCCCAAATTCTTTTACGCAATGCAATATATGGCTCTTTTTGGGTTCCAAGTGCCTTTCTTTACTTTTAGTCTGAGCCCATCAACGAAAAGGACGCATCATCAATCTTTGTAATTACATAGTTATAATCACAGCATGTATGGTGATACTTTACAAATATGATGTCCTAGTATCTTGCTGATATCGCAAACTCATAATTTTCCTGTAGCAGGGATTAAATTACAATCATAATGTCTTGAATTCCGCAAATAAGTTTCACTTTATCACAAAGAAAATGTGAGGATTTCCTAAATATGAGTTGCTTCTTCTTCCTTTAACATATAAAAATGCTGTAGCGTTATATATAATGAAAAAATGACAATAAAAATGAACTCTTTGATATGTCTCATCTGTAACTCATTCATTTATAGTTATAATCCCCTCTGTATTTAATCTTTATGAACTTAAAAACAAAAAACATTTAAAATGTAATCCCCTTTGAACTTTAAACATAAAATATCGACCTCGATGTTACAGACAACCTATGCGTGATCATACAATGGTTCTGTCCTATGGATGCAAATTTTGTCCTAACTGTAAGGTTGAAAACATCTTTCAGGAATAAGGCAAGCCATGCATCGATTTTGGCCTTTAGCACCAAAAGATAAGGAACTGACCTTGTGGTTCAAGTCGGCTTACATTTGTGAAACCATAGGTTGGGTCGGCATGATGTCACGAGCTTAGCGACCTACTTTCCGTCATATTGCGGAGGTGTAAACAATTGCTTAGTAACAGTACGGGAGCGTTAGTTATGCTCGATATTGTAAACCGTTTTTGTTTACCTATATTTTGTTTATTATTTGTTTTCTGTTCAGGAAAAAAAAGACAAGCATAGTATCCGTATCCATAATTCACTAAACTGTACCATCAACCTCTCATTTTGTTATGCCTACCCCTCGTCTTCCGCCAGAAGATGGGGGTAAACCCACCCAAGAACCCAAATGTTAACACTTGCGTTCATTTCAAAATGCTTTAGGTACGACCATGGGAATATTTATACAATTAAAAAAATACTTCCATATTTCTTTTTACCTTTTCATAAACATGTAAAACGTACGTTAAAAAAAGCAAAGAAGAACGGCAAAAAAAATTAATTTCAGTATAAAATTATTGTAGACTTTTTTTTTTTTAAAAACTCGACTTCATCCCCTTAGATTCTCCAAACTCTCAAGAATCTGTTTTCTGACTCTGACAAACTTGCCATCTCAGTTCGTTTTTCTGCTTGCCTGTTATGTCAGCAGGGGTTATCCAAGTAGTTGGTTGTTGTAGGGTTTAACGCCTTTTTCAGCACACGAGAGGCTATACATGGCGGCCAGTATTATTGGTGGAGGAAGAACCCGAGACAACCCTCGGAAAAGACCACCGACCCACGAGAAGCTACGGTCAAGCTTTTTCACATTACTACGTTAGCCGAATCTTAGACTCGAACCCACGCAGACAGAGGTGAGATGGCAGTAATCGGTAACGGAGAGCGCTTTAGACTACTCGGCTTGCGGGGCCCCTTCAAGTGGTCTAAAGCGCTCACTGCAACGGATCACTGCCATATCTCCTATCTGCTCGAGTTCGAGTCTCAGATTCGACCAATGTGGGTATGTGAGAAAGCTTGCCAGTAGCTTCTCGTGGGTCAGTGGCTCTTTCCGGGGGTTCTCCCGGTTTCTTCCTCCACCATTAATACTGGCTGCCATGTATAGCCTACCATGTGCTGAAAAATGGCGTTAAACCCTACAACAACGACAAGTATCAGCCTTCAGGCCCAAAACAAATTATATTCACCATGATCAAACAGACAGCTTATGAGATGGACCCAATAAAACAGTTTGGGACTTTAAAAACTAAAACATATGAGACTGACCATAAGGTTACCAACATTTTAAAGATTTGTTTTTGTTTTAAGTATAACTTAAAAATTGCAACAATAAAAATTTCATAGATCAAGATACTAAACTGAGAGGACTCTGAAATCAAGGTAGAACTTCTGTAGATGTGCACAATTTTAATGATGCCTTAGTAAATTTTTTTTTGTTGATGTTTAATGATTTTGAGAAAAAGGAATCTGCATAAGTGTGAATCTTGAATATATTGACAATCGAAAAAACTAACACACTCAGTAATGCAGCTCAAATAGTTTACGATTTTACCTACCTTTAGGGCTGTGATGATTAGTCTTTCAAAATGATATATGATGACTGCATGCAACTCTCTCAAAGAACTAGTGCCAAATCTTAGACTTTTTGTGCAATAATTTGAGTGACCATTTGTTGTATCCAGTCTTTAAAAATGAGAATTAGAATGAAAAATGTACATTTATATGGCAACAGTAGAAATGCGAGTACATTGTTCAAGAACAACCATGGGCAGATTGAAACTTGTATTATTTGCATAAACTCCTGGTACCATTACCTCACCTGTGATTTTTACACAAAACAACATAAAGGACACAAATCTTCCACATTTAAGTGATAAATTTATAATGGCTAACCTAATAGCTTACATTGTCATCTAACCTAATTGCTTACCATTATTGTTATCTAACCTAATTGCTTACCATTATTGTCATCTAACCTAATTGCTTACATTGTCATCTAACCTAATTGCTTACATTGTCATCTAACCTAATTGCTTCCCATTATTGTCATCTAACCTAATTGCTTACATTGTCATCTAACCTAATTGCTTACCATTATTGTCATCTAACCTAATTGCTTACATTGTCATCTAACCTAATTGCTTACCATTATTGTTATCTAACCTAATTGCTTACATCATCTTGTTCATATTTCAAACCAAATGGAAGCTGTTGATGTGAACACTGTCCTTTTCCATTTCCAAGGGCAGTCAATTTTCAGTACAAATCTGTGTCATCTGCATCCCACATTATTAATGTCTAGTTCAAGGTTTCTATTTTTTAACAAATTGAACAAATTAAAAATGTGCAACTATTATAAACATGTTGTTCCAAGGGATGTAACTACCAAACTTATGGAATTTACAACATTATCTGTTGTCTGAAAATATAGGCTCACTTATACAAATGACAAAAGACATTGTTAGACACCCAACAGCAAAGAGCTGGTTTCAAATTATACACTGACGAATGAAATTACATAGCTTATGTTTTCTTATATATATCATTAATGACTTAAGCCTTAAAATTAGTGGTTGGTACATGAATACAGTAGAATGCTATAACTTTACCAACAGAACTTAAATTTCCATCTCGGCTAAGCATAACAAACAAACAAAAATAAAAAAAAGACAAACTTGTACAAAAACAGTTTTTACTTCAAAAACTATAAACAATAATATAAATATGACATCCAATAGAATGACACAATGATTTTCATGGTTTCGCATCAGAATACTGCATTTCCCATATATTGTATTAAAAAAATGAATGCAAACACCACAGACTCAGATCTGCAGTCCCATAATGTACAGTCACACTACAATTTTGCTTGAAATTTTACAGTAAAATGAAAGTGTATACCAGTCTACAATTTGGCTTTAAATTTCACAGTAAAATGAAAGTGTATACCAGACTACAATTTTGCTTGAAATTTCACAGTAAAATGAAAGTGTATAGCATAATCTTCAGGTATAATGGCACATCTGGCTCTCTGCTGTTCACAGGTGTATGCAAATTATATGGGAGTAAATACATTAACATTCTAATGATATGCAAAAAATTTATAACATAACAAAATCTCTCAAATGGTATTCAATGCAATTTCTAGTGCTACCAAATTATTAGTAACAGATTGGAGTGGCTTCCATTGGGGGAGGGGGAGAATTATTTGATATCTTCTGGAAATGATCAAACTTAAGTAAATTTGTATTCCTGATCAAACTCCAAATTTCCAACATAAGGTGTAACCACAGTGAAACTCACTCAAGGTCTGTATCTGATTCATTGCATGACTGACAAAAAATAAATACAGTACAATTTTCCAGCAATCTGTAACATGCAGCCTGAATGTTCCATATTTCTCTCAAAATTTAAACCCAAAAAAAATTACCAAAAATATCTTGAGCAAAAATGGAAAACTGCAAGCTACCTACCCCCACAAACTTAAACGTCTAAAAGCTGATCAATTGTTGTTTGTTTTCATGTATCATGTTTAACCTTTCTCCTCTTCTTATTTAATAAACAGTTGTACCTTTTGCATCAAATCTTTTTTTAAATGATGGAAATGATTTTGTTCTTTTATAGGCACTGGATCATTTGAAAGTTTATTCAAGGTCAATGACAATATAAATGTAATTTTTGTCTTGCCTGTTTTTTTGTTGTGGTTTTTATAAATTTATTTTCAGAAAGGAGTAGAAATAGAAACTGGTTTCAAGTATAGTATTCTTTCAAGTTCTTTCAGATTCACTCAACTGTTCACTGTCATGCTTTTTCTTTACAATCTCTGTCCATACGTATAGCAGTTCCCTGGCTCAGGCAGTTCCCAGTCCTTAAAATAAACTGAAATATTCCACACTGCTATGTGTTATGTTATTATAACTTAGGATGTATTCAGAAATAGTCCCCAAAATGTGCTTCCTACTTGCATTTCATGCGAAAAGAGTAAAAAACCTCCAGGGGTTAATGTGTTAAAGAGTTTCCAGTTTGCAGCAGGAGGCCTGGTCACAGAGGGTTAGGATTGGCGAAGTTTCAGTGTATTTGTGTTAAGTGTAATAGCTTGAATCCAATAAAAGCCACGCACCACTCATTAAAGAGTTCTGTCAAGTCATGCAATAATAACTGTATCAACTGGTGTGGAATACAACTTCACACTTGTGAAGCAGAAAACCTCATTCCTGCCAATAAATTCTGATCCCATTCACACATCAACACACAAGATGAATTATTTTTCTCTCACTTCTCACAAGAAAATAGTGCTAGGGAAAAGATGTATTATGAAACAGATGGTATAATTCTTTTAAAACAAGTTAATCATCATAAAGAGAATAAAAAGTGTTTCATTCAACAAAGTTTGTACTTTAATTATAAAATTCCCAGGAAAC
This sequence comes from Unio delphinus, assembly GCA_029339505.1. Lineage (NCBI taxonomy): Eukaryota > Metazoa > Mollusca > Bivalvia > Unionida > Unionidae > Unio > Unio delphinus. Next base: position 7,556,302 of record JAQISU010000278.1, read on the forward strand.
AAGGCTCATGTTCATAATAATCATATTAATGACATCATCTTACTCATACCTTATAGGTGTGTTACTTATGTTTTTCTCAAGCAAACTTATCAGTCACAGAAATGAGAGAAAAAAAGATTTTATGTCAGCAACATTACGTAGCATAAATACAATGGCAAAGTAATCATTTTCCAAATATTACTGGTTAATTACACTTCATAATGTTAACTTAATCTCCTTATGGATTGTAAATTTTCTCAAAATAAAACATTTCATTTTGAAAGCAAGATGAGTTTGGTGGTTTGAATAACCTGGTGATTTTTAACATGTGAAAACAATTAACAAATCACATTTTATGTATGGAAAGATTACGGTCTAAGCTATTTACATCATGTGAAGTTAAACTGTTTTGAAAATAAATTGTACTGGGACTGATGCAAAATTAAATGATAGACAAAGGGGCATCACTTGTTCAGGTGCTCTGTATAAGAAGCAAATTTGTATCTCAGGAAATTATGTAATTCACACAATCAAAAGATTAATTAGAAACAAATCTATTCTCCTTTAATTTACTTACTAGTCTTCTAGTAGCTCTTAGATATCACTTAAACTATTCAAGAACGGTCAATAATCTGTACACTATTAAAGGCTTTGATATTTACATACTGTCTACTGTATGTGTGAGTTATGAGTTAATGCCATGCAACAATATACAGTGTAATAAGCATGTATTAACATACTGAAAAGGAGGCTATCTCTGTAATATTCAAAGTATTCTTAAAAATATGAAAATAACTTGTTGATTTTGGAAGTTTATGTTGGCAACTTGAAAAAGTCTGCTTGAATGGATAGAATTACTGATAATGCATTTCATGTAAATCAACCATTATACAGCATACCCTTACTATAATACCCCTCATTATAACACAGCCCAGGTTATTAAGTATGGTCAGGGATCACCTTTTTTATATGGCCATAAATTGATATGTATCATATACTTTATTATAATGTGGACTCATTGTAGTAAGCACTACAACTCTCATTGTTAGCATTGTAATGAGGGACCAAATGGTAAAATTCATGATAAAGCAGTTTCTGAATAAGACAGTATGCACTATGTCCCCCCATGGACAGCATTATAATGATGTAGTACTGTATAATGTAATTCATTATAAGACAGTCTCACTGTAAGACAGTGTTTTGTATGATTCCCATGGACAGCATTATAATGATAGAACTGTATACTGTACTTCATTATAAGACAGTCTCACTGTAAGACAGTGTACAATATGATTCCCATGGACAGCATTATAATGAGATTGTACTGTAAAATGTTATTTATTATAAGAGTCTCACTGTAAGACAGTGTTTTGTATGATTCCCATGGACAGCATTATAATGATAGAACTGTATACTGTAGTTCATTATAAGACAGTCTCACTGTATGACAGTGTTTTGTACGATTCCCATGAACAGCATTATCATGAGATTGTACTGTAAAATGTAATTTATAATTAAGAGTCTCACTGTAAGACAGTACTGTATGATTCCCATGGACAGCATTATAATGAGATATAACTGTATGCTGTACTTCATTATAAGACAGTCTCACTGTAAAACAGTATAATATATGAATTCCACAGACATCATTAAAATGAGGGAAAACTTACATTGTAAGTCAGTCTCACTATAAGGCAGTATGTTATATGATTCCCATTGTCAACATCATAATTAGTTATATGATTCCCATTGTCAACATCATAATTAGTTATATGATTCCCATTGTCAACATCATAATTAGTACTGAATGGGAAAACAGCATCTTCAATAAGTCAGGATTTTAATTTTTTTTAGAAGCAAATGCTTTTAGTATGGAGTACAAAGGTTAGAAATAAGTTATTAATTTCAAACTAAATGAAATGACTTCATGATCTGAGCATTAAATGTCAGTTGATCCCTGATATGAAACAGATATAAGGTTAAAAGACAGTTTAACAACAGCTTTAAAAAGAACAAATTAAGTAGTGGTATTTTGATAAATGGGAAAAACTAATCTTTGCTGAATTTAAATGTGAGGTTGTTAGCTAACGGGATATATTTTCTGTATACAGAAAAAATAATCCCACACAATTTAGAAACCACAATAAAATGAAAACAATAATTAATTTTCTTTAATACCGTAAATTTACAATTGCCCATATATATTTTAAGTAGACTGAAACCTCGAAGCTACTTTGGTTCATATGTTTTTAAAATGAAACTAAAGATGTTATTATGTAACTATGTCATACAGTGATTTAAAATATTATAATTTTATAAAAATCCATTCATAAAATATGCAACTGTCGAAATATAGGTAACCACAATTGGCAATTTGTGTCAATATCCTCAACGAAAATAAAAAAGCTTAATACAAAGTAATAGAATGAATGGAAAGAAGGTTTGAAAAATAAATATTGACATCACAGTATAAAAATTTTTAAAAGTTCTTCATTGCATGCTGATGTCATTATTACAAATGAATGATATGATCATGATGATGATGAGAAGGTGGAAATGATATTGAGTTGAAGCAGAATGAGGATGATAATATTGTGTTGTGTTCAGTTTGAAAGTAGTTTTGGTCTTGTTTCAATGAATTTTACAAATCTTGTTGCTTGTCCCCAACCCTGAGAGCATCATCCTCAATTTTAACTTCCCCAGATAGAAACAAGCTGCCATTGACATTTATGTCAACACTGTCTTGTACTGTATTCATGACTGGGGGAATCTTCCCCAATTCATCAGTTGTTTTATGGGATTCTTTGTGATCTGAGACAGTGTCTAAAACCGTGGTGATGTGAGCATTTTCCGGGACATGTATCACAGGCGATTTGGGTGGAACTTCCCATGGTGGTCCTGGTCGAACAGTCAAGCCATATGGATCACTGTCAACTTTGTCAACATTGTCTGAAGCATGCAGAAGATTTCGAGAATTTCCAGGGACTGGAATGTTTTTAATGTTTTCCAAACCATCTGGGTTTCCAAAGGGATTGAAGCTTGGAACCACCAAAAAAGCAAACGATAACAGCAAGACCTGAAATAGGGAAAAGAAAGTTATTTTGAAAATATTCTGCAAATGATCCTATAAAAATATAAACATTAAAAACACATCCTATTTGTCTTATATATACTGATGAACATTTTGCACAAAAAGCACATTTTTTAGTAAATTATGTTTCTCCGAGAATACTTACCCAATCACATTACTTTAGGGATATTAGCCTGCTACCTCGCGAATCCAGCCCTACCAAAAGACGAAAATTCGTCTTTCCTGTCTATGTCATATAGACAAAGGGCAATAACTCTTGCCCATTACCTCCCCTTGCCGCCTGTTAGGTGTCGCTTCTTTAGTTTTTAAGCTGAGCGATATATAAAACACGAGGATGCTCGCATGGCGGGGTGGTTGGGAGGGTTTCTTAGTAATGTGATTGGGTAAGTATTCTCGGAGAAACATAATTTACTAAAAAATTTGCTTTCTCCTTTGAATACGTTCCCCAATCACATTACTTTAGGAGAATAAGTAATAGGAGGAGGGAATGCGGAGCATCCGACCTCCACCCCGGGTATCCTCTAGGGAATGATGGTTGGATTCCCCATGTGAATGATAACCCGGTCTCCTAATTTTCAATCAGCAACACAGCCCAGGGTCACGTGATATGTGACCCTTTTATGCGGTTAAGAAGATAGTTATTGAAATCTTCTTACCTACGAAAATTTATCTGGCGAATCCAGCGAAGCTAATAGGCTGTGCTGATTGTTGCACATGGGTCTGGTGGGCGTCTGGGCTGCCCAACACCGGACCTACTAGAATCAATGTTTGCCTCTGCGAGTACAAACTTGAAGATAAAACTGTAGAAGGTTGACTCTGCAACAGCTTCTATAAGGTGACTGATTTGCGAATTCTCAGAGTACGCCGAGCGTATAACCCACTACAGCCATGAAGCAAGGGCTTGAATGGTGATATCTCATATCCCAGCTATCACCAGAAGAAAGAGGTGCTAGTATGTGACCTGACTCACCTCTATGCATTGAAATGGTGCTAGAGTGCCCAAACAGGATCTTACATGGCTGTTGATCCTGACTTATCTATAAAGAAAGCGAGCTAATGACGACTCGTTGATCGCAATGTATGGTAATCTATTTTGGACTACGAAGCCTGGCTGCGTCAAGAGGACCATCAAACCCTCTGATCGAAACGAAAGAGAGTTCGGGTCACTAGAAAGGACATGTAACTCGCTCACCCTGCATGCTGAAGCTAAGGCTATCAAGAAACCCAATTTGTATGATAGTAGCTTTAACTAATCGTGGGTTAAAGACTCAATACTGTCTGAATTGAGTCATGTTAAAACCCAGGACAGATTCCATTTGAAAACAGGGTGAGGGATATAAGTCGATTAAATTTTTTTTTTTTTTTTTTTTTTTTAAATGTCTAAAGATCTGACAAATCTTTGTCATGGCTGATAGCACATGTACCAGAATGGCGGAATGTGTCTGATATCATGGAGCGGTAACATTTGAGAATAACTGGAGCCAGATGTTTCTCCTCGAAAAGCCAGAGAAAAGTTGGCCAGTTGAGGGATTGTGACACTCAGAGGAACAATGTGAATGATATGGTACCAGTCTCTGAAAACATGCCACTTGCCCTCGTAAACCTTCAGAGTAGAGGGCCTTCTTGCTCTCGAGATTCTCTCCGCAATCAAAGATTTAAATTGTTTGTCTTGCAAGGCTGTCTGGACAAGAGCCAAGCTTGAACATAAAGACGGTCCGGACAGGGGTGGAACACCCCTGGCCGCGGTTGCTTGTGAATACTTGTGCTGACTGTAATCTTCCTGGGTAGATCTATCGCCTAGATTGAGTAGATCGGAGACCCAGGAGTTGTTCCATCTGAGAGGGGTAATCAGAACCATCTGACAATTCTGACCCCTTAACTTCTGGATTAATTCCAGTACCAAGACCGTGGGAGGGTAGGAGAATGCCCACAACCCTTCCCAGGTGATTGATCGAGCATCCACGACCCAAGCTTCTGGGTCTGGAACCTGTGAGATGAAAGGTGGAGAACTTGCGATTCCATCTTGTTGCAAAAGATCAATCATCGGACGTCTCCAAAGTGTGTCAATTGGAAGAAAGTCCGATTGATGGAGTGACCATTCTGTGTGAATGACTAGAGTGTCAGCCAAGACATTGAGTCTGCCAAGAATGTGTCTGAATTGTACATTGAGGTGGAGATTGTCGAACCAATGTAGAAATTGCCAGTTCAGATTGCACAGGTCTGGTGATTGGTGTCCCCTTGTTTTGAGGCAAGGCACCACCACAATGTTGTCTGACATAATGAGGGCAGTTTGTAATAAGAGTTGATCCTGCCCGAAATGAAAGGCATTGATGACAGCCGTTATTTCTGAAAGGTTGATGTGGAAAGGGCTCGCCCCTGGCACCCACGTGCCGCTGACAGTATCGAAGTTCGGCAACAGGTGGGCACCCCAACCGTAGGTATTAGTGGCGGAACATACCGTTATCCCCTTGGGGTATCTCCAGAGTAATCCCTGTGGACAGCCTACAGGGGTTGTGCCATTGACTCAAGAATGATTGTATCTCTGGCGTGAGCATGACTGTTTTCTGGGATCGAAGGGACTTGAAAAGAGCGCAATTACGCTAGCAACGTCCTTTGTAAAGGGCGCATAAAAGGACGGCTGATCGGGATCAAGTCTGCTGCCGCATTGAATAATCCGAGGATCTGCAACTCTCTCGCTAAAATGCGCATCCTGTCGGAAACGGACTCTACGAGTGCAATTATCTGGATAATCGCAAACTCGAGGAAGCCTTACCAGATTCAGATCGGGAGAAACTCCACACCCAGATGGACCAAAATCCGGATTGGACAGAGATCAAACTTTATCCAGTTCACGAGAAAGCCTATATGACGTAAAGTGATATAAGATCATTTCTGCCTTTGAGCAGAATAGAACTTGACAGATGTTTCTGGAGGATGTCATCCAAATATACTGCCGACGCAATAGATGAAGTCGAGCGGAACAGGGTGACGACGTAACCCATAACCTTGGTACTAGCCAAAGTGCTTAAATTTAGGCCAAAAGGTATGACATGGAACTGATAAACCTAGTCCCGACAAGCACAACGGAGAATGTCCGCTACTCGTGGGATAGGGACGTGAAATGTGCGTCGGTCATATCTTGCCAGCTTATGATGGGGTTTAAGCGACGTGCCCTTCAGACATGCGTCACGACGTATCAGGTCTAGGTTGGCAGAAGCAGTCAGCGCATTGGCCATGGAATGGTGAGCTGCCCTGTTAAGAACCCTAGCTAACCGGGCCGTCGAATCCCAAGCATGTTCATTGCCAGATTTTTCAGCGATCCTGAAAATGGCTAGGGAGGCTAGGTCTAACAGTGAAGACGTAGCGACTACATTCGAACCAGCTTGGACGTGGCATTGAACACAGTTTTGTCCACTTTATAAGACAATGCCGCAGACATATGGACTGCTGCCCTATTTTATCCCGAGCCAGGACCTCAGTATTGAACGTATCGGAGTGAGTTTTGTACCATGGACCTGAAAACGACGCTGGTACTTGGCTTTCAGAAAAGAACGCCTTAGCATTTCCTGGATCCCCTATACGTGTCGACAGACGGTCATTAATTTCCTTAATTTTGTCGACTGGGGAAGGAGGCGGAAGGATAGAATCTCTTCCCCTTCATCCAGATCGACCGACGCACTAACCCTATAGTCGGTAATTGCAGCAGGAGGTGGAGGGCATTCTGAAGGGGCCTTAACACCCTAAAAATTTCCTCCACTGCGGCTTTGAAGCTGAACTCAGTCCGTTCCATAGTTGGATCTGCATACAGCTGATTTGCCTGTGATTCATCGCACTCACTATGTGCATAATCTTGCTCTGGTAAAGCATCCATATCGGGGTAATGCATACCAGGTGGCATAGATGACTCGATTCCGTCATCTCTAAAAAAGGCATTCACTCTCCCTTGTGGATGAGTTGATAGCCTATGGACGGCCGGCAATGCCGAATGAATTGATTGGTATATGTTTGGCCTGAACGCCTGCGACGGGCCGGCTATGACCGGCACCGACCGCTCGAATGGTCGGGTTGGATCGAGAGATTCATCGCCAACATCAGAGTCATGGTAGTGATATGTAACCGGTAGTACGGATTGACAGACGGAAACATCACTAGAATCTTCGTCAATCCGATTTGTGCGGATTGCGGTATGATAAAAGTCCCAGTGCTGGTACAGCGGTACAGTCGGACGGACTGGTATATGACTAAAATCTCCATACGGTTGGACGACCGGTGCCTGTTGGGCTGGACGGCCGGAGCCGGATGGACTGTCAGTGCCGGCAAGTGTCGGCTGGAAGCTTGGCTAGACAATCGGTGCCATTTGGGTTGAACGGTCATTGCCGGATCGACGCCCGGTGCCGGTTAGTGCCGGCTGGATGACCGGTGCCATTTGGCTGAACGGTCATTGCCGGATGGACGCCCGGTGCCGGTTGGTGCCGGCTAGAAGGTAATAATAATTACATAATGCTTATGTAGTGCGGCCAGCACTGTGCACCCATCTACCATTCGCTCAGAGGGAATGTTGGTTCTGGTATAGCTTGCATATCTGTACAGCATACCAGGTGACCTAGATGACGCAATTCTGTCATAATTGACACTTTCACTAAATCTCCCTTGTGGAGAAGCCGTGAACATATGGACGGCCGGCACTAATGGCTGATTGAACTGACGAATGGTCGGCCTGAAAGTCCTGTTCTGGTAAAGCTGCCATATCTGGGTAGCGCATACCAAGTGGCATAGATGACTCAATTCCGTCATCTCTGATAATGTCACTAATTCTCCCTTGTTTTAAAATCACACCGACACGTATTTGACGTGACGGGAGGTGTACACCGGCGATACCAACTGATTTGTCTGGTATATGGTCGGCCGGAATGTCGGCGAAGGTCCGGCTATGACCGGCACCTGCCTCTCGAATGGTCTGATTGGACGGAGATACATCTATAACATCTCTCTCATGGTAGTGATATGTAACCAGTAGTACAGATTGACTGACGGGTACATCACTATAATCTCCGTAAATCAAATGTACAGCCGGTGCAGGTTGATGTCGGCTGGAAGACCGGTGCCATTTGGGCTGAACGGTCGTTGCCGGATGGACGGCCGGTGCAGGTTGATGCCGGCTGGAAGGTCGGCTGCACGACCGGTACCATTTGGGCTGAACGGTCGTTGCCGGATGGACGGCCGGTGCAGGTTGATGCCGGCTGGAAGGTCGGCTGGACGACCGGTGCCATTTGGGCTGAACGGTCGTTGCCGGATGGACGGCCTGCATAGGTTGATGCCGGCTGGAAGGTCGGCTGGACGACTGGTGCCATTTGGGCTGAACGGTCGTTGCCGGATGGACGGCCGGTGCCGGTTGATGCCGGCTGGAAGGTCGACTGGACGACCGGTACCATTTGGTCTGAACGGTCGTTGCCGGGTGGGCGGCCGGTGCCTGTTGATGCAGGCTGGAAGGTCGGCTGGACGACCGGTGCCATTTGGGCTGAACGGTCGTTGTCGGATGGACAGCCGGTGCCGGTTGATGCCGGCTGGAAGGTCGGCTGGACGACTGGTGCCATTTGGGCTGAACGGTCGTTGCCGGGTGGACGGCCGGTGCCTGTTGATGCAGGCTGGAAGGTCGGCTGGCCGGCCGGTGCCATTTGGGCTGAGCGGCCGGTGCCTGTTGATGCCAGCTGGAAGGTCGGCTGGTCGTCCGGTGCCATTTGGGCTGAACGGACGGTGCCGGATGTATGGCTAGTGCCGGTTGGTGCCTGCTGAAGTGCCGGCTGAACTGACGGTGTCGGCTGGACGGACGGCTGGCCGGCCGGCGAAAGTGCATAATAAAATGGATCCAATTGATCCAGCCTAGACTCCATGCGTCCGGACTTACAGGCCCGAAAGCCATGCACGGACCTGCGGTGAAATTTACATCCACTGGGCAGCCTAAACCATGTCAACATAATTTCCTCCATTTCCACATTGCCAACACCCATTTTGCCATTCATGCCTTCGTTGTCGACTTTGCTACTGAAACGACAAAAGAAGAGAACAAAGCACAGATTAAAAAAATTCAGCATATTATTAATTCGATAATACTATAACCGTTATTAACGGAGTAGTCAAATTATTCCGTGCCATGTTAACTCTTAATGACCACACTAGTTATCACCGTGAGCATGTTGCAATAGGTCGTTCAAGACGAAGTCTACTGAAACGAAAAGATGATAAACAAAGCACAAATTAACAATTCAGTACGCTATTAAGTCGCTATTCCATAACCGTAACTAACGAAGGAAGCGAAATGATTAAGTGTCGTGTGAATTCGTGACTACAACACGAAATTCCGCCATTAAATAGTCGCAACTGGTCATTCAGAGACGAAGTCTACTGAAACGGAAAGAAGATAAACAAAGCACAAATTAACAATTCAGTACGCTATTAAGTCGCTATTCCATAACCGTAACTAACGGAGGAAGCGAAATGATTAAGTGTCGCGTGAATTCGTGACTACAACACGAAGTCCGCCATTAAATAGTCGCAATTGGTCGTTCAAAGACTTTTTTGAAGTCTACTGAAACGTCAAAGAAGATAAATACAGCACACATTATCAATGCAGCACGTTATTAGTCGCTAATATCGTAAACGTTACATACGGAATAAGCGAAATTATTGAGTGCTACATGTATTACATGCTTTGACCACGTTGCAACCTGGTCCGAAGTCTAGAAAAGGTGACAAAGTCACTCAAATTGGAAAATATTGTAAAATAATGTATACGACCTGTAGAGGAATGATTATCCAACACAGTAATTCCAAATTTAACTTCGGATGGTCAGAATTTACACTAAGATGGCTTGGATTCATTGGAGGTCTAATTGTACGTGTTTTCGCGTAAGCGAAGCTAAAAAACTAAAGAAGCAACACCTAACGGGCGGCAATGGGAGGTAATGGGCAAGAGTTATTGCCCTTTGTCTATATGACATAGACAGGAAAGACGAATTTTCGTCTTTTGGTAGGGCTGGATTCGCGAGGTAGCAGGCTAATATCCCTAAAGTAATGTGATTGGGGAACGTATTCAAAGGAGAAAACTGTAAATTCATATTCATAGCCTTAGAATGTAATGTGATGATTTACTGGTCAAGTGAAACAATCAACCTTTCCTGGGTTGCCTGAAATTTTGTTCTTTTTTCTCTTTTTTGCTCAGTCCACAAACTAAAAATTTAAGAGCCAACTAAATTAAAAAGAAACTGAAAAAATTCACAGCAATAGCACAATGGTAAAAATATAAAATCAAATATGTCAAAATAGATTGGATAAAACATCCAATCCACAAACTGAAGATTTAAAATCCAACTAAATTAAAAAGAAACTGCTATATCAGCATTCCAACTTATGAAGTAGAAAAACGTTGGCCAATATAAAATGTCAAGCCTAACCAAGTTTTGCTATAAACAAGACTAATGTCAAGCTGCTATGTTTTTAGTGAAAATGGTATAAATCTGAACTGGGTGGACGGCTGGTTTCAATGATGGAAAAAACACAAATAATCTCTGAGGAACTGAATTAATTTATTTTATATAGCATAAGGTCTAATAATAAAACACTAATTTTCTATCTCCGTCTGCCTCAGGAACCATACAGCCATGAAATCAGCAGTTTGGTACAAGTCAGCAAGATGACTCACAGTTAAAAATCAATCTTTAAACAAAGAAACTCAGATGCACGAAAACAAAATGATTAAACTTTTAATGAGACTTGCCAATTTCTATGATGCTTTGTAAATGTGATCTTTCATTATCTAGAGTGATGCATGTAACTGTTGTTTGGTTGCCGATGACACCCAAGTGCCTTTACCATTATCTTCTAACATTTATTTGGATATTTGGCTAACATTAAACAACTACAAGAAATGTCAAATCATCCTTGTTTATATTTAGTTATTTTTCTTTTTGTGTTTCCACATAACTGTAAACAAGCGAAAGCAAGTTTAAAAAAATATGTTATTTTTCCAGTTTATTACTTACTTCAGTTTACCGCTGGCTGAAGTTTTGATCAAACTGAAGTACCAAACAGTTCTGAGCAAATGGGAAATTCTTATCATTTTTTGCTTTCCAAATTGCAAGTATATTACATCTGCATTTAAATTTGCAAGCTGATGTTTCATATTAACTTATAGTTTAGAATTGTATACAACCACATACAGTAGTCCCCCTCTTATACGGCCACCCCTGCTGCACCGGGAAAGTGGCCTTATAAGGCGGGTGGCCGTTCCAGAGAGGGGCTAAATTTATTATGAGAAGTACATGTATATGTAATGTACGTAGTAAGAAAGCTACATACTTCAAAACATTAAATATCTTCGTCTAAATGAAACATTAATCAATAGAAGCTTTTTTTTGTTATAATAACAAATTTATTTCAACTGAATATAAGTTACTATTTTTGCTTTCTTGGCATAAGTGTGATATGCGAGTGGGTATTGTTGTCATGCACATTGCAAATGGATTCAAAAACGTCATTTACATCTTGGTACATACATAATTATCTTTCCATTTGCTCCATTTTCCCACTGCTGCTGAATAACCTTCTTATCGGTTATTACTTTGTTTATTTAAATTATTTCAACATAAACTTGTTTTTACAAGTCTTTTCTACATAAAATTGTTCGGCATCCCACCCACCCACCCCCGATATCGAGTAGAATAACCGACTTTCTTCAAAAATAATGTATCCTTTAACGTGATGACATTTTAATGTTTGGTAATGATTTATTCGGTTATTGCTGACTGTATGCGATTTAGTTACGCAGACAAAACTTGTGATGAGTGTACAAAATACAGCCTTCGTAAAAGGAAGCCATAATGTGTGGTCACGTGATTTTTCCAGTCTTTGTCTGGTACCCTGTTGGTTTTTTTTTAAGGTTGTCTGTGTGTGCCAATGTACAAAATCTATTTTTAGCCTATGCTGACCTTGTTATGATTATAACAATTACGTCTGGTTATAATCATCAACGAGAAGAACTCGACATAGGTGTTAAACCCCAAACTCTATCATACCATTATTGAGCCCATTTCCTGTAAACATCGACTTTCATAAATAATGATATACTATAAAATCTTTAGTCGACACTTTTAACAGAGACTTGACACTTGGAGACGTGTATCTACGATAGAGATAATCAAAATTGCTTACCTTATGTCAAGATTTGAATTAATTATTGGTTCTGGATACATTTAAAGAAACGAAAGTGGCCGTTAAAGGGGGGGACATTTTTCATTTTTTGTACTAAAATGCTGGCCGCTGGTCGCGTTAGAGGGGTGGTTGCTCTTGAGGGGTACTTCTGAACACAAACTTGTCGGTGCCAAGGGATTCTGGCCATCGGGTGGCCGCTGGTCAGGGGGGGGCCGTTCAAGAGGGGGACTACTGTATTTGTCAACTGGAGAATTTGCAGCAACAGCAACATCAACAGTATTTACAATAATAATAATAATAATAATAATAATAATAATAATAATAATAATAATAATAATATCGTTCTTTTTCTTATAAATAATAATAATAATAATAATAATAATAATAATAATGATAATACTGTAATAATAATACTGTTCTTTTTATTGCTAAATTAGTATGCAAACCTAAGTTCATTGAGTAACTTGATTTACCTAAGTCAGACACGTGTAGTTGACCACAATGTTACATGAGAATCTGTATGCACAGCACTCATATTTAGTTATCTTTTCCACAACAACAGAACAACCTTTACAGTAAGTTGTTACAATTTAAAAATAGAATCTACTGTTTATTTTATATTGCAGCTGCATGTGAACATATAGGTTAACGTAAACTCATTATTCCCCATGGATAAAAAATTACATATTCCTTTTCCTTTACAGTGACTTTATATGAATGCTCTGGGGGCCTAAGTGGTTAGAGAGTCTGCCTCAAATGGGGGAGGTCATGGGTCTGAACCTCGACCGAATCATACCAAAGACTAAACAAATATGGTACTAGTAGCTGCCTCACCTGGCATTCATCATTATGAATTCAGATTAGGACTGGTCAGCCTGGTGTCAGGATAATCAGGATAATGTGACTGAATGGGGCAAGATACTGCACGTTGGCATCATGATGCCCCAGTTCTAGACATCACAATAACCTGCCAGACTAGTGTTGTAGTGATATGACTAAAACTGTTAAAGCTATTTTAAAAATTAAATCATATAAATGACACATGTCAAAATCATTTAAGAACAAATGTTTTAATTGTCATGCTGAGATAAGAACAAATTATTATTGTTTAACCATGTCTGACCCCAAATGTAACTGAGGTTACACATTAGGGCAAACTAGAGTAATTTGCATGTGGAGTCAAAGGAAGACATGGAGTATTTCCAGTTACATTAAAATAAAATCTTTACCACTAAAATATGAAAATTCTCTTACCATGACACAAGTTGAGGCCTGAGCAGTGCGACCGGTCTTAGCCTGGAAAAAGGTCTGCAGTTTCTTCAACTGTGACAAAAGCGTCCTAGGAAGAAATAAAAATGATAGTCTGTGAAAACAACTCATTCTAAATATATACTATGGACTGAAGTTAATTTTTTTTCCTTCTAAATAAATGTAGCATTTCAGCTAGATTTGAGAAAAACGGGGCCAGTTGCCCCTCTTTATTTGCAAAAGGTGACCAATGCCGTGTTCATAATTTGCCAACCTCATAATCAAGTGAGATCAGCTACATCGTCTATTTAATCTGCATGAAAACCAAAAAAATTACCTTCTTGACTTTACAAATATCCTCTCTTTGACTTTACAAATGTACTTAAAGCTCAGAAATTTTAAATTCTTCTATTATTGGCACATACAATTATTGTCCTCAGACTTTGCAATGTGTTAGCTTTCAAGAGATTTTTTTTTGAGAGTACAAGTATGTTGTTTTGGCAGCTAAACTCCTGTTCACAATCAGCTAACTGCATAACATCATCTCAATGGGCTTTATTATGATCAATACACTTAATATGGCCCATTAAAGTTGCATTCCTAAAGTTCTACCATGTTATCATGGAGTTATTTTTCTATGAACAAATTGCAGCACATTTTGTTTTCATCCAAATCATACACTCATGTTTCCAGCATCCTTCGAACATGTACATGAGTTTTTTCTTCATTGGTTAAATGTATTTTGTAATCCAACGCTTCATTGGAAATTTCAACATTGGTTAGTCTTTCATCTCAGATTTTGTAGGTTTCTCATCTTGTTAAACTGCTCTAGTAGCCTAGTGGTTAGTGTCCACAGTGGAAACAGGAGGTAATGAGTTCGATCTCCAGCAGAGTCATACCAAAGACTTACAAAAATGGTACCAACAGCTACCTCACTTGGTGCTCAGCATTAAAAGGTTAGTTTTAGGACTGGTCGGCCTGGTGTCAGGATAATGTGATGGGGTGGGACATCATGCTACATGTCTGTGGCATGATGCCCCAGTGCTAGACATCACTATAAACTGACTCACTGCAGACATCATAGCGATATGACTGAAAGCAATGTTAAAAATCCTAATCAAACAAACAAACAAATAAACCATCTTGTTCAGTGCAGTCATCATCTAAGTCATTCTCATTGCCATTGCCATCATGATTGATGTATGATATTGGGGAAGAGAAAACTGTTATCCACCATTTCTTACCTGCCACTTAGTAAAACTTCATCACCCACACAAATGCAAATTGCACTAAGTTATCGTTTCAGGATCTGACTGGTAGTATGTGACTTACAAAAACAGCCAAGACTACAGATTTTCATTGATAACAAAATGTTTGCTGAACATAGGTGGAACTTGCATCAATACATTATTTGACATTAATTTTGTAATAGTTACATGGAGGCTATTACAGTTCTAAGAAAAATTTTCTTGCAAATGTCACATCTGGACAGGGTTCTCGTCTAATTCTAAGCTGAAATTTTTATTGGATATATAGAGTACACGATTTTTTGGGGTAAAATCTATATTTATATACATAGGTTCATTTGACTGAAAACAGTCATGCTGATCATAGGTGAATCAGAAAATATAGCTATAAGAATTTATTTAAATTAAAAATAATTAAAATAATTTAAATAATTAAGACATTTAATGATTAATTGCTATAGCATTTTCAAGCTAAAGATAAAAATTACACCCTGTCCATTTTATTTGTGCCACTTTTGGTACAATGAATTTCCTTTTAGGTGTGACATAGTCATCTAATTTGCATGAATCCCGCAAGGGCATATCCTGACTGTAAATGTGGTCATAGTATATATACCCTATGAATCTCAACACCAAAACATTTTAAAGTAAAACCTGTCTTGAGAATCCTATGCTACAGATACCCGCCTGTCATTTGGAAGTACAACTGTAATGCCTGGAAAGATTCTATTACATAAATTTCCTATCATGAAAAACCACCTCCTGACTGCAACAAGTGACCATGACATACTGGAAAAATATGAATGCATTGCAAAGAAAGATAAACACCAATGACCTTTACATAATTCTTTGCAACTATGATCGCTAAGACTTTCTGAGAAAAAAAAACGAATAGGCCTTGTACCGAATTCTGAAATTGTATAGGTCATGCAAGTTGTGTCATTTATGATTGACTGCTCTGGTGGCCTAGAGGTTAAAGCTTCAAGCCTTGGATGCAGAAGGTCATGGGTTCGATCTCCGGCCAAGTCATACCAAAGACTAATAAAAATGGTAGTAACAGATGCCTTGCTCGGCATTCAGCATTAAGAAGTAAGTGTTAGGACTGGTCGGCATGGTGTCAGGATAATGTGATAGGTGGGACATCATGCTACATGTCTGCAGAATGATTCCTCAGTGCTTGACATCCCTATAAACTGCCACATTGCTGACATCATAGTGACATGACTGAATTTTTTTAGAGCTATGTTTAAAATCTAATCACATCACAACACATCATTTATGACTGATTCAGAACCAGACTAAAGTATGTGCAGAATGTTCCAGTAGTATGAACGATCATATCGAGAGAACAAACAAACTGACCCTTTATAACCATGACCATTTAAAAATTAAAAAAAAAAAAAATTATTCTTTAGAATAAGACGTCCAAAAAAAGTTTATAAATCTGGCAGATTAAGCCATCATATACTGATATGTGTTATTGACTGTAAACCAGTCTAAAGTAAATCACAAATCGCCAATGCAGTGCTGAAGTCAAGTCACGTTTGTCTTTGGAGTTAATTTGTAATGCTTGGGAGTTAATGATGTCTTTCTCTATTAAATTAGCAAATGAGAATCATAACCTAGATTTGACTGATAGTGTTAAACGGCTGTATTGTATGTTGGGAGGCAAGGGTGGGATGCTGCAGTGAATACATCCCACACATTAAGCCATTGTCTTTTCAAGCAAATGTGGCCAGTTACATCCTTTGTTTATAGAGTTAATCCTTTTGTCTCTGAATAAAACATTCTGTATCTGGATACGATGTCTTTTTATTTCACTGATTGGTACATCCATGATGAACATGCATATATATGAAATATTTGCCCAAAGCCTAAATTAGGCTTTCAATTTGCTCCAAGGCTACATCATATGAAAGTTATAATTTCAATTGATAGAAACAAAATATAAATGCCAATAGAGCAATGTACTCACTCATTCTGTTTTTCTAAATTCTGAATCTTTTTATGAAGCATCTGATTTTCCTGAGTACACACTTTAACTCTTTTCTCCAATCCCTCCACATAGCCTTGTTTTCTCTTTCGACTTTCTTTGGCAGAGACCTGAAAGAATATAGGAGTAAGTTATCGCAAACCATTGCAATCTACGACATAAAGAAATCGTCAAATACTAGTGATAACACACACAAAATTTTGGTCACATAACATTTAAATTCAAATAATATCTAAAAGCTCTTAATATAATGCCTAATATTAAATTTCATTTCAATTCAAAAGTTACAGAGTAGACATTAACAACCCAAGTGTCAAGTCACAAGGGGTTTATAATTTCATCAAATTCGTCAACCCCCACCCCTACTTTCTAGGTCTTCTTGATATAAAACAATAATTAATTTTAATTTAATTCATTTTATTGAAGTCTTCTTGTGTGGCAAGTTTTAGATAAAACAGTGTCTATATCTTAAGACTGTCAGCAATGTAAAGTATTATATCACTCCCTCGTTATAATGCAAAAGTTGTGGTACTGCTGACTACATTATCTACTAATCCACATTTTGGTGACAACCAGGTTATGTACAGAACAGTGATATAATGAGAACAGCATTATATACAGACCTGCGGTATAGTAGGAACTATCAAAATTTATTCAAAGTCAAGTTTTGAAAAGGAAAGAAAAGATATAAAACTAAGCTTCACCTTGCTTTCTTTCAACCCACAGTTATACATTTGATACGATTCCTGTACTGGGGTCCATCACTTTATACATTTGATATGATTCCTGTCCTTCACTTTATACCATGAATCCAATTACAATGACATGCATTATAACAAGGAAGAACTACACATAGCAATGTAATCGCTTATGTATAAAACATGTCTACCTGCAAGCAGTGTATACTCTGAGGATCAACCCATATTTGTATAATGTCATGGTGATTATGGTCGACCGTGTTCCTTCTACTAACAATTGTTCAAAGAAATAATGAACATGAACTGTTCACATTCTGCTGGTACATACATGTTTTACACAGGTAGAAACAGCAATTATGTCTACTGCTGTATATTTCCAGATGAATGGAAAGCTATTGGTTATTTTATAAACAATATTAACTTTGTTCCTGATTTTTCTCCGGACTGCCTTTAGCGCCCTCTCTTCTTCTTTGGTTAGTGGAACGTTGGTAGGCAGAAGAACGCCTTCCTTGGCCAGCAAGTCCTTTTCCTCCTCTGTTAACTTCAATTCTGGGAACTGAAAATGAAGTTTTATAGCTTGATGTCATTACCTGTATACTGATATGGTTTTCAAATTTATATTTCTAACTATACATGTTAGCACATCATAGTTCCCCAAAACCCTATCATCCATATAAGTTATGCATATTTGTAATTTAGCATAGTCATTGATATGCATGCTTTCTATCTGCAAACTTGTCTTTTGTTTGATCTATTTCTACAAAGTGATTATTAAGCATGAAGAGTTTGGGTACAGTGGATCTTAAGGAAATATTATGAATTTGAATATACCAAGTCTTAGTCCACTGTAATGTCGATAATTTTAACGGGGTACCAATATTCATCAATATGGTATCTAGTCACTATAATTTCCATTGTTTTATAGACCATGAGATCAGTAAGGATAGAAAGAAACAAAAAGAGTATAAGGTATACAAATATTTGTATTACTGAAACAGTAAATAATACTAGTAAATTAGATTTAATACTGGAAATCAATTCTTCATTCAAGTGAAACTGTTGTTGAAATATTTAAATCTCTATGAAAGGAAGTTTTTTATCTTCGCATTCTTAATCCCAATGAACAAAATACCAGAACCATTGCTTGAAGCACAATAACAAATGACATACTATGCATATGTACTAATTACAGCATAGTTCTGAAGCTCATGCTTTGCTGTTTTTTGGACAAAACCAATGAATCATATGATTAAATCTGCAGGTACACAAATGATTGTCTGGTACAAAAATGTTGAATTAAACAAGTCTAACGTTCTCAAAACCACAGAAATTAAATCTGATTTGTCATAATAACTTTTTTTTGCATGAGTCAGAATTATTCATAACAACAACAGCATGCAATATTTAAAAGTTTCAAAATCAAGAAGATGAAGAACCATCATAAGAGTTTTATGGACCAACATGTACACATGGTAATAACTTATGGACTGCACTTATTTAAGGACTTCTGTATGCTTATTTATGAACCTACCTTTTGTTGTGAAGTAGACGATGTGTCAATATCTTTTAATGTAAAAGGCAAAGTCGAACCATATGGCTGTGGATCAACTCGTATAATCTTTATCATCTTGGCTGTGCTGCCATCAGAATTTATAGCTGTTTTTGTGTTGGTGTCAAAGGTCATCAAATCTGCATGAGCTGCTAGAGGAAGAAATATCAATCACATAGATTTATGTACATGTATATAGTTATAGCATATCCAACAAACAAATTGTCAAGTAATTTACAATAATAAACAAAAAACCCATCTTAGAATGATCTTAATAATTTATATTGTTGCTTTTTACAATTAACAATATAAAACTCTTGATCAATGATAAGATTATTGTAAACATGGCCACAAACCCACAAATTCATACAAAAGTTAGCCTAAGCTAGCATTGTGAACTGTTCATGACAAATTACATTTAGTACCTAACATACATATAGATACCAAACTTAGTACCAATAGCTGCCAATTATTAATAAGTTACCTGACCATTTAATACAAACGTCACCTACATAACAAAATGATCTCAAAGAGATTTGTTTTTCCGGCTCCACTACTATAAAATCATACACTCTACATTCAAACCAGTCATTGCCCTAACCCTACTTTCACCTGGTAAAGTGACTATAAATTTTTTGCAAGTGGTGAGTATAACTTGTACAAATGAAAGCAACCATGTTTCATATAAATGCAACCGAGAAATGGCAAAACATTATTATTTTAATTTCATGATTTAATATATGTTCACAATAGTGATACTATGTCTCTAGGGTTATACAGGACACCCAAAACTATGTAACAATATACAATAAAACCTATCTTGAAAGAACACTGTTATGTGAGACCACCTGTCTTGAGTGACCACATTCTCAATGTACAAATTTTTTCATTATATAGCATTGTGACCTGTTATGAGAGACCATAATTGTTTGGCAAAAGAGGTTGTCTTACAAGACAGATTCTACTGTATATACTTCCAATTTTCGTTGGATAAAAATTCCAACAGGAGAGTTCTCAATGTGCAAGTTTTCTTATCAGCAAATTTCTCTTTATTTCGGATGTTTTTCTATAAAACAAGTATCAATCATGCAGTGTGCTGGGTAACCAATAAAGTTCAAAACAACTGTTAAGTGAATAGTGAAATCTCGAGGTTGTATCTTAATTCTTAGTAGACAAGTAAACAATTAATTAATTAATTGATTGATGAAACCTAATGATCAATTAGAAGCTAATTACACAAGCCCATGCTTTGACACCTCACTTTGACAAGCATCAGTTAACATTTTAAATCCTTCCATGACATTTTGCATTTTATCATATACCATATTAAAAAACAATGTCAACCTTTTTTGTTTCTTCAAAGAATATGAACGCCCTTGTTATTGTTCACAAATCATCATCAAATTCATCTGTAATTGTGTCAATTACATTTCTGAGTGATTATCAGGTGAAGTCTTCCAATGATAACGTTTCTTTGGTACCATGTTCAAGACTGCAGATGAACCCGATTCTCATGAGATTGGCCAACAGAAATAAGTTGATGCATCTAGTTTTGATAACGAAAACAGAATGGCAAAGAAATGACTAGAGTTTTAGCATGAATCATGGAATATGGCGTTTCCATGGGCAACAGAACGAGAACTTAAGTAAAACACTATTAGCTCT
Organism: Unio delphinus; assembly: GCA_029339505.1. Classification (NCBI taxonomy): domain Eukaryota; kingdom Metazoa; phylum Mollusca; class Bivalvia; order Unionida; family Unionidae; genus Unio; species Unio delphinus. The sequence continues at coordinate 7,576,979 of JAQISU010000278.1, forward strand.
ATGTGTTCTGACTAGTTTCCAGTCTTTGGTGTTGAAACCTTTCCTTTACATAAGACACAAATTTCATGTATAATCTTTATATATTCAGCAACTCACCTAAATCAATGGAAATGTCTGTATTATCTGCAGCTAAAGCACTTGGATCAATTGTGTCAAATGTCATATCAATGTCATCCATATCAAAGTCCTCAAATCCAAGAGGGCTATGGTCAATTTCTTCATTTGACAGTGAGGTTGGGCTGGTGCCATATTGTGGACTCTGTTGCTGGGGCACATACTGTGTCATATTTCCAGGTGAACCACAAAAACTACTGATGTCAGAACTGGTTTGAGATGGGTCTTCCATCGCATGTGGAGAACCTGATGAATCTATTGATACTCCACTGTCACTGTTGGTGGGTGATCTGTGTAGAACATAATCATGATCTGTGTATGTTTTCTGTGTTTTAGGTGGACTTGATGGATTTATGTTGATATCACCCAGCAAAGATTCATCCCAAAGACCACCATAATCATCCTGGTCTAGTCCCAGAGAAAACTGAAAAGGCATTTACGAATATATTAAATTAGAATCAACTTTCATTTTTAAAGTGATATTGTCTGTTTAAAAAGTCAATTAACATTCATATAAATAAAGGAATTTTAAAAAATAAGACCTTTAATAACATTATAGCATATTTTCTGCTGAAAGAAAATAGAACTATTTCAAACTTAAGGTAAATAATGCATGCTCAAGCAGTTCAAGCTTGCATGGTAAAAGTTAAATGTTTCAATGAATTATAATGGCACAGTGTCACACACATACATTAAAAGCTTTCAAGAACAGCAGTTATTACTGCAACCTGGATGTAATTACCAGTATGTCATAATCAGATTCATCGCAGACTGAGATATGAGACATCATTGGATCTATTCTAAGGTCATCCATATTCACAAGAATAGAGAAAACAAAATAATCACTCCAAACATATAAATATGTTATGCAAGCAAATATTTTTCTACTACATGCCCAAGCTAAGTAATCTAAATCCTGTGTCAAGATTTATAGCAGTGTGGCAATCAAACAAACTATGATGACTGATTCATAGTCAGACAGGTCATTGATATAAAAAAAAAAAATGTGATGATGATGACACTTCTGACTTGTGAACCACTGGGACCAATCAGTTACTTCCACAGCTAACAGCTGCTGATAGTGCTGCAATTTGCATGCATGCACTGTTTTGCACTATACATTAAAACAAAGTCAATACTCCTGAGGCTATGCACATGCATATAAACGGCATTTAGAAATAGGTTAATCGGTTTACTATGCAATATAAGCAACTTAAGGCAAACATCACCATGGTTGCATACTTTTCACGTAACTGCAAATAATATTTAAATAAAGCTTACAGAAAATGGTCCATCTATTCATCAATACGTAATAATATTGTAAAATAAGATTATTTTTGCGACACAAATACGTACAAAGTCCAAAGACTTAGTTTGAAATCCTTCCACGTCTTTAATCAGGATGCCCTCATTTTGGTCAAACAACATATTCAAAACATCGTCATTATTCAAAGTTGCCATTTCTTTATGCCTGCAATCGTCAGTTCCAATTGTAAACATGTGGAGCTGGCCACGTCAGGCTAGCCAACACGACCGATACTATAATTACAAAATGGAGTTTTGGTGCCCTTCCCACGCCAATGTTTATCACTGTTTATGTTTTGGGCGTTGACAACACCAAACGTCGATTCCACAATCACTAATTTAAGGCGCTAAAGTGATGGCAGTTTCAGATTTCACAACTTGATGAGAAAATGTCCATCATTCTGATCATTTACAACCTTTCACAACAAAAATACGGAACAATACGTATTTCTATTTTTGGATCTTACAATTATGATTCACGTCAGGTAAATTGACGTGGAGGTGAAAGTCAGAATTATGTAGATGCTTAGAAAACGCTTATCTAAACAATTGGAGTAAAAACCGACACATTCCGGAGATAAGAGACCAGAGTAATTAACAGTCTCATCAACATATCTCTTTCATTTTGAAAAGAACTGGAGCCAAAATGTACAAATTTAAAACATCAGGACTTATCATATTAACAAACTGAAATAAATATTTTATTTCAACTGTATATAAAATTATTTCACATAGATACACTCAATGTTCCCTCTGCGTGCGCGCGCAGCTGCTCAAGCATCCCCGCACAGCTGAATGGTCAATTTTTGTTCATTCCAACGTTAAATTTTGCTCGTCACCGTAATGCTTGCGCAGTGCAGCGAGCACTGCTCGCACATCTACCATTCGCTTAGAGGGAACGTTGGGTACACTATACCACAGGAGTCAGACGTTTTATCAATAAAGTACGACGAAATCTTTGACAACATGAAATCACCTTATTGGTACCACAGGTGATCGACGCAAGCTTGACGTGAAGAAGAAAAAACTAATGTAAAGTAAAAAAAAATCATACAGAATGAGAAAAATACCTTAGATTACCCCCATGACCCATTCCGACATAGGACCCTCTCTACTGATAGAGAGGGTTCTATGTCACAATATGTCATGGGGGGTAATCTAAGGTATTTTTTATCTCTCTGCATGATTTTTTCCCTTTAGATTATTATTTTTTTTTAATTATTTCAAATCAAGCTCGCGTCGAGCACCTGTGATTGGTCCTATAACATGACACACGGCGTGAATGAGTGACCTCAGCTGAATTCGACTTGACTCACATATTTTGTCGCTTCAGAATATCAAAAAGACTATAAAAAAAACTACACATATCCAGTCAAAAGACAGTAACGTAGCAACGTATAACTTTCTGAGGACCACTGCACGAATTCAATTTTTAACACATAAGTTAAGCACACAATTATATATATATATATATATATATATATATATATATATATATATATATATATATATATATATATATATATATATATATATATATATATATATATATATATTACACATACGTATATAATATTCCTTTTTTTACATGAATACAAATGTGTGATTCTGCCTATATAAAACACATGTGAATTTTCTTTACATATTTGTAATAGTTTGATTTTGTTTCAAACATAAAGAATTTTGTAATGTAAAAAATGTATTTTTTTATAAGTGTAATTAAGCATTTATTTTAAATCTATTTTAAAAAATTTTTTATACATCTGGAAAAGGAATTAATAAGACTTCATTTAGCTATACGAAAATCTTTCTTTTAATACATTTAACATACATTTTTATTTCACATATATAACAGTGAATTTTTAAAGACGATTACTGTATAATAACTGAGAGTATCTTCCTGCAGTCAGTATTACACGTAACAAATATTTATTAATGTATGGGGTAAGCCCACAATAAAGCATTAGCCTGTCTTGGAAGTGATGCTCTTGTTTGGGGCCATGATTGGTTTTTAATTAAAATGTACTGGGTTGATGGTCGCACAGATAGAGAGGCATGACTAATTTTGGGGAAAAAAACAATGTGGAGAAAATCCAGACATTTTGGGCCATTTAAAGTAAGTGTCATAAAACGAGTTTTTCTAGAAAAAGTTATTAGTAAAGGCAAAAGAGAATTTATGTTAACTTTGATGGGCAAGTTAAAGTTTTGGCAGTTAGATAAGGTTAACTCTGATAGGCTAAGCGTAATGAGAGGGCAGTGTTTACCAGACTAACTTCATTTTTATAGGTAATTTCATGAGGGAAATTAGTCAAAGTTTTGTGGGAAGCCAAGAAGTTGGCTATAGGAAATAACAAGTATTTCTCATTATAAAGTGTCCAAGGGACAAAAAGATGAGAGACATGAAATAGATACAGTGATCTCGAAAATCCCTAATTACACATATTTGGACGCAACGTTTTTCTTCTGGGACACAGAAAATCACTCAGGGAGGTGTCCTTCGTATGCATGCAAATAACTTGGTGGCAAATTGAAAGACCTGCCAGTCCTACTTCAAGAACCTACTGAGTGGGAGAATCTGCTGATCAATTGATCATTTTAGCTGTGCTGATATTTATATTGAGATAAGTAAATGGTTAGAAGATGTGTCTGCTGTATTTATGAGAGTACATCCAAAGAACGAGATGCAATTGATGGGAGGCAAGTTCAACAAATTCGACTATGGGAGAAATGTGCTAATATTTAAAATTACTGAATTAGAAAGAACGACCCTGAGATGTATAGGTGGTTATTAAAAGAGCACACAAGAACGTTAGATTCCGTTACTATTTGTATAGTGTCGCCAAACAAATACTGAATGCGATCTCGAAATCAAGACACATCAAGACTTGGACAAAACGTCGTTTGCAAATTTGGATAATTATTTTGCGTTAAACGGCAAACTGACAAAGATTAGAATAACTGATAGTTTGGATGGGGTAGTAGCTAAGTATAAGAAAGTGTCTGATGCCTGGCTTATTGTTTTGAATAGGAGCATTCCCGGGACTGACAAAATTCAATCTCACTCTGAAGGACAAGAAAGAGCTACAACACAGTCGGGCTATTCTGCACATCTAAGATCAACAATATTGACGCAAAAGCCATAATAATAATAATAATAATAATAATAATAATAATAATAATAATAATTAATAATAATGAGGTCTTTGTATAGCGCCTAATCTTTTGAAGCTCTAAGCGCTTTACACCATCAATAATGATATGACTACACTACTGAACAACAAATAACAAAAACAATGAAATTGGAAAACATAAAAACATGCTGAAAACATATAAGATACAAAACATGATTAGATCGCTAAGTTTGTCCCTGCAGTCGAAACAGGTGAGTCTTAAGAGCACTCTTAAAAGGGACCACTGTGTTTTTGTGTCTAATTTCAATGGGCAATTCATTCCACGTCGCCGGGCCCTGGTGTGCAAACGAACGTTGTCCATATGACTTTGTTTTCACCTTGGGAACAATGAGTATACGATTATCAGAAGAAGAGCGTAAGGATCTATCTGGTGTATACACGTGGGTGAGGCTGGATAGGTATGTTGGACTGGAGTCTGTCATTGAAACATAGCACAGAGAACAAATTTTGTGTTTGATTCTGTATCGAATTGATAGCCAATGTAGGGTACAGAGCAGTGGTGAGGTGTGCTCTGATCGAGGTACTCTAAAGATGATCCGTGCAGCTGTGTTTTGAACTTTTTGAAGTTTCTGGAGTAAATATTGTGACGAACCAGACAGAATTGAGTTACAATAGTCCAGTCTTGAAAGTACTAATGAACACACAAGTGTTTTAGTGAACATACCGAACTTAACTAAATGACGAAAATACAATTATGCGTGTAAATGCGGCATTTTTCACCAGAATATTCTGTTTAAAATCATCCTAATTTTGGACAAACGGGATACTTCCGTATGTTTTCATGACTCACGAAATGACGGCCCATTCTGCGCATGGCTTTGAAAAAACCCTAATGTTTCTGCATCAGTCTCTGGAGATGAAATACATTACTTGAGACTATTTGTGTCAGCATTTCACCTAATGATCAAGGTCATGTTTATAGCTAATTGTACCGAATTCATCGTGACAATGCTATTAAATAGCATGTGCTATTAAGCAAACTAAACCAGTATTGTAAAAAACGTTAGTAAAAGTTCATTATTTTATTTTTAAAACAATCGATATGATATAATGCGATTACAACGTCACGTTTATGGGTTAAAACTTACTTAATAATTTAGAAAATGACTAAATGATCGGTATTTTCTTGAGAATCTGTATAGAATGTGTGTGGACAAATTGGATATCAGACGGTAAAGTAGCTGAGGGAAAACTTGCAAATTTATAAATTTAGATTGAGATACAGCATTGTTCTAAGGTAAACAATTCTCAAATTTAAAAAATGCATTTATTTGTATGATTCTAAAACATAAATATTAAATAGGTTTTACTGGGTCACAAGTTCAAAAAGTTCATTGATTGGGTCTTCATTTTACATTTTAGAAATCGCATTGTTATAGTCATTTAGAATAGAAATGTGGGCTATTTTTTCACACTTTATGAATATCACTTTTCTTAATTAAAAAATTGTTGTTTCTTCTTGATACAAATTGGATTTTCAACCAAAACAAAACGTCTTTACAGAAATGCAATGTTTACAGAAATGACATATCGTTGTGCAGAATGACCGGATATGCTGACACAGCTATACATGTCAATGTTACCAACTAGGTGGAAATTCAACTCAATGGCAACCAACATTTCTTCTAATCTGCTAAGTTCAACATTTTCTAGAAGGAATTGCAATTGTTACCAAAATGGGAGTTTTGGACTCCTAGTTTTAAAATCCTAAAGAAGTGAGTCTTGGTTTGTTTAACTTACATACAAAGTGTTCACTGATAAAACTTTGGAATTATATGTTGCATGCATTCATTTTAAATTCATTCTTCAGTTTCCCTTGAGTTCAGAGGTTAATTGTTTGCATTCATTTGTTTTGAATGGTAAATGACTTAGACATTCTACGAATGTCAAGGTATTCTAAGAATGTCAAACAATATTTTCTTGGAATAATTTTAACCAAATTTACTCATTTGCATGTAATGGCAATTCATGCTGAGAATGTGTGAATTTGTCAGTCATAAATGATGTGTCATTTAAACTAGGCATTTATTTTACTATGTCTGGGAATATTATGTCATTAAATTGCAAGGTAGTAAGTAATGTAGTTAATATAAAAGGAAGTCCATTAATTCATTAGAATAATTAAGTTTTGAGTTCTGTTAACTGAGAGTCAATGGTATTTAGCCTTGATACCCCTGCCAACTGGCACATCATCCAGGTAGTGATTTATAGCCCACAGCGGGACATAGTACTATTTACTAAGATATCTTCTTATATCCTGGTTTCATTTAGAAATGCAGCTAATGATTGAGAAATACATTTATCTTATGATAATATGGTCTTATGTATCAGCTGTCAGTTGCGAACAGACTCATATTATCCTTAGTTTCTGTTGAATTACGATAAGATGATATTTGCTTAACCAGAGTCGGGATCATTATGTGATCCCAGAAGTAAAATCGCCTTACAAAGTTTTAAGTTGTTGTGTGATTTAGAAAATAGCTCGATATGTGAAGCACGCTGTGAAAGGAAAGTAGACAACCAAGTTATGGTTGATGATGTGAAAGAGGCTGAACGGATAGAGAGAAGAAGAAAATGAATACAGTGACTCTTACATATTGCCAATATTAAATTGTGAAGGGCCAGAAGCAACCAGGTTATGCATGCATGCTGGGCAAAGGGTTATGTCAGTCACTTGATTTTATGTTGCAATTTGTTTCATAAGTATAACATAAATGGCTAATTTCTTTTCGTACAAATTTGGTAAGTTTATTTCTATGAGAAAGTGTATCATTCAAATGTGATTTTCAATTTCATTTTGTTTATGTAATCAGTTAAACTTATATTTTACATACAGGGTCTCGTGTTGTCCTCTTCTATATCTTTTCTCAGATCCCTGTTATTCCATCCATTCATTTCATATTTTGCATTATTATTTACTTGACTGAGGGATAAACACCATGGTCGATCATCTACTAGCTAATGATAACCAAATGAAAGCGCCACCATAACAAATGGGATCCCTAACAACATACGTAAATTCATGTTCACATATGTAAAAGAACTGATGCTAATCTGGCTTGTAATACGATAAAACACGAAAGAAATAACCAATGTATTCAATGTATTAGACCATAGAAAAGAAAAATGACCGTTGTGCGCAGATTCACTTGAAAAACAAGTGAGACTAATATTCAGCTCATTTAAAAAGGGGCTATAATTATTGCAAACACATTGATTGGTCAATGTGCATCTTGTCCTGCAGCACTACCGGTAATTGAAATCACAAGAATACATCAACTGTTGTGTAGCAACTGGTAAAAGAAAACGTGATGTTACAAAACTTAGATCATAAACATACAATTTTATCCTCAGTGAGTCTTCAATGTATTGCAGTTCCTCAAAGTATCGTTACAGAATCTTCAGTTCTGGGGCATTCCACTACATTCATCGAGAACCATATTAATAATGTCCCTGCTTTGTAATTGATTGCTCTCAGCTTTTGGAGGAAAACTGTTTCACTGGCAAGCTCGTCCTTGATAAATATCAGTCGAGATTTTGCTTTGCTGGCATAGTCAGTGCTGGTTTGATATATCATTGCAAACTGTAACCAGCATGTATATGTTGTCCTTGAATATTACATGTACTTCATCATTATGGAAGAATCAAATTATGTCGGACATCAGCATATCCTTTTTTATTTCATTTACTCATGCTGATATGATGATTTCAGGTTGAAGTCAGTACTGGTACATCAGGCTGATTGCAACTGTCAAATTGTATTGACCCTTGAAGATTATATTTTATATCAGAAACTGTTAACCCTGTTCGCAGACAAATACTCGTCGACAAGAGAAGCAAAGTTGTCATTGATGTCATATTCAAATTTGTTATTGATATCGAAAGTCGATTCCCTCCAGCTTTAAAAATGCACCATCACTATATTATGCATATTGGTATTGTGTTATGACTCGATGGGAATAAATTAATCACCATAAAGAAGAAAACAACAAGTTTTGTAAAATCTCATCATCAAAGTTAAAACATTAAAATTTAAGAGGAACTTACAGTATTATGACATGAATCACAAAATAATTGTGTTCATATTCAATGAAAGTCCAATTAATGAAACATTCCATATAAATTTCAAAACCGGAAATGTACTGATTCACTAAGAATAGTGACGTTGTCAAAATGGCTTAGTCCAGAACTTACAAAAAAATCACAATATTTCCAGAATAACATACGTTTTATTGTATAGTCCAAATAAGAAGCGCTGAAGAGTCCAAACAAATGTTTCTTCACTCAAATAATATCTAAGTTAAACATGAGCAGCAGAGAGGGTGAACAGACCAACTTTGTAGGCGTCGACGAGGCTTCCTTCTCGTCAATATTTAATAGAAAGGTCTATTTGACAAACTGAGGTTTTCTAGTAAATATTTAATAGAAAGGTCTATTTGGTAAACTAACGCTTTCTTGTAAGGGTCAATTTGGCACAAAAAAGACGCCATTGTCGTTGGAATTCACCCTCTCTGCTGCTATGGGTTAACAATTTCTTTTACGATGAAAATCGGTACGATGAAAATCCTTAGGACTTTACAAACAGACTAATTTGTAGGACGTCACCTCGTAGATCAATTAGATTATTGGATTGGTCAGTGAGTTTAAAATTAATTTTCGTTAACGAATTATTATGACATCACATATAGACTGGATTAGTTGGATCCTCAATAATTGGAAATTCTGGAGGAGCTGTTGGTGCAAATGAATATACAATATATCCCTGCTGAGCTTGATTTAGATCGCTCGAAATTTATTTGATAGCTTCCTTTGATAACATCACATACTAAATTCAATGCAATCATCAAGGAAATATTTACATTTAGCGGTTCGATATGCCTGTCACCTCCGTCTGGGTCATTATTATATTTGAGAATTGTTGTTTGTGGTTGTGGTGCTGTTGTCTTCCATGCGTCATGGATTTTTTGGAAACCTTCATCGATGGCATCATTGAGAGATTTTTGTAGTTCTGAGATATTATAGCCATGTAATTTGAGCGTGGGAATATCTTCTACGTGTATATTATATACTGTCGCAAACTCCGTTCTCGTTTTAGGATTACTGTCACCTAATACCTCTTGAATAATTTGTGAAGGAAATGTTTCCATGTCATTGATGATTTTGTTACATGTTTGTACGACGCTGATAAATTCATCTCGGGTGAGAGTACCAGATTTAAGAGATATTAACAACAGCGAAAAATCATTATTCATCGCTGTGAAATTTTCAGTGATTTTATCCTGTCGAGTTGCGTAATATCTCCGATTGCGGTCGTCTATCATTCCAGTGAAAAAATTCCATCTGGTGTAACCGCTATAGCTTTTTACTGGGTTATCGGGTTTTATCCTGTCGGTAACATAATCAGATTTTTGTGGTTCAGGATTAACTAGTTCCTGTCGAGGTGGGATTTCAGGCCACCCCAGTATTTTTCTTATAGAAATCTGATAGATATCTACGACATAACTTGGCGAGTTTATCTCGATCGCAAATGATAGTGTTGGTTCATGAACTGTTATAGCGATTTTCGATTCTGTTCCGGTAATGGATTTTATTCTACGCTGAAATTCAGCATTGATTTGTTCGATTTAGTATGACCCAGATGGCATCGAAACAACGTTCCAGTCTTGAGTTCCGTCGGGTTTATTCTTATTCGCAAATACCAAGTTATTATTTGGTTGTTGACTGCCAAATGCTACCGACCCAATGTTAGACCAACTGTGATACACTCGTAGTTTCGCCAACGCGATCTCCTTCACGGGAATCGGAATAGGGAAATTCACACTGAATTCAGGATTCGTTGATGTTATTGAGATCATGCTGGTTTTTACTGGATTTGTGTTCTCCACTATTTGTTGAAGTAATTCTTGCGGTGTTGTCATTATTATTATTGTCCTGCTCTAATTTCGATATCACGGAATCATAAATATGTACCATCGCTGAAAATTCACTATCTGATATTAATGTATTATCGAGCGACGATGATATCATTGAGGATAATTGTGAGTATGCGGTTGACACAACATGAAATTTAACTACGTAATCCTGCAGTTTAAGTTGGCTGCATAATGATATTTTTTTTGTTATTATCGAAATAATTGGAACAGCTATCGGAGCAATCATTGTCACCGAGGATAGTATTATACCAGCTCCGGCGATTACACCACTCACAGAGTACACGGTAACATCAACTGCGGTGATTCTTCGTCGGTATTTTTTTTTATTTTTGTTTGATACTCCTCAGTGAGTGTCTTGAGTTTAGTTTGAAATTCTCTGACCTGATCATAGCGATATTGAGATACCGAAGGTACCGATGATGATGAAATAATCGGTGATAACATTTTATTTATTATAATAGATTTCAATTTAGTTGTTTACTTAAATCCGCTACGAATTCCACATACCATGTTACTGAAACCCTAGCCAAATTTTTATCAGTGGTCGTTATCGTGAATCGTTCAGTTGTATCCTTGTCGATGATCGTTGATATCGTATTATTGACCCCAGATGAACTCGACGATGATATATTAAATTGCGTTGGCGTCACTAGTGTTAATCGATAAATACATTTGACGGCCGCGGTGATATTTAATATATTAGTGAATGGTTTCCACTCAAATGATCCGTGTTGAATTGTGTATACTACGTTGTTGGTTCTCTCATGAGGAATATTTGTTTTTTCAAGTATTTTTATCATCTTCGGCATATCATCCTTGATGATATCGTTGGTCGTTTTAATATCGGTGTTGATAGTTTCTATTTGCCGATTAATCGCGGTTATTTCATCTAGAGATTTTTTTTTATATCCACTAGTTTCATTGTGACCGTCGGTGGAGTTCCAAAAAATTCTCTAACAATTTTATTTCGAAGTGTGTTAAAATCCTTTTCATGCTTCTCATACTTGTTTTCAAATTGATCAATTTTATAATCAAGCTCAATTAATCTATCCATGGATTTTTATATTGATGATAAATTCGGTGATATTACCGATGGTTCGCCGAAGAAAGCCATAATTGATTTTAATTCGTCATTGACAGTTTTTGTATTGTCCATAGAAGTTTTTATTAATGATAAATTCGGTGATGTTGTCGCTGGATCACAAAAGAAACTCAGTATGAATTTTAACTCATCGTTGAGAGTTTTTAAATTATCTGTCATCGTCGAAACGCGTACGCCCGGTTTTAGTTTACCCTGATCGGAAAATAACGCAACGGTGTTCTCAGTTACGCCGCTTTGTTTAACTAAAATATCATCCAGAGAAACATTACTGGTTTTCAATTTACCCTGACGATCTTGAAATACAACTATTTCATTGGGATCAACACTTGCTAAGTTCAATGTCTCAGCTATTTCATCTTTGATTATTTTTTTATATCACCGGTTGCAACGCCATCGGGTTCGGGTTTCTTCACCGCCGATAAAGATCTCCCCCAAATATCAATCATTATTATTCTATATAATCTCTCTCTAAAATCTTTTCGTTGACGACTTCGTCGTTACCAGCGACTGCTAGTATATTCATTTACGACCTGATAAGGTGGTTTTCCAGATGTTGAAATAGCGTCAAGGACATTTAATACTTCGTTGCCGCATATTGGTGGATCATTCATTTGTTGTGTTGGTAGCGTAGAATACCAACGAGGGGTTTTTAAGCGGTTTATATAACGCATAAATTCTTTCGGCGTCGCTAATCCATATGAATCGAAATAAACGATTGCACGTGGATCAATCGCGTATGCAACCGAGTGAGTTCCAGGTCCGGTGCTGTTATCGAGATTAATAATACCGGTTTCAACGCTGTTTGGTTGTGCCCGTAACTGATCTTTCATAAAGACACCTCTGAAGTTTTTTATGGCCAATTTTTTTAGCAGCATGGAGCAAATCAAAATTGGACATTGGAACTAGTAAACCGTTCCTGGGATTCTCAGACCCTTTCCGCTGTACCATGAATACGGGGTCCCTGGCAGTCTTAGACCCTTTCCCTTTTTTTTATACCCCTTCCCGGTAGCTTTCTCTAGGGCCATTCCTGCCGCAGTACCAACGGTTCCTAACGCGGCCGCTTTAGCCACCGCTGGGGCCGCTTCCGCAATCAAAGCCGGAATCGCACCTAATTTTATCATGTTGCAGAGAGTGTAACCTGAACGCTTTTTTATCTTTGAACGCATCGTTGAAGTGTTTTATTTGACGAGTTGTCAATGAAAATTTATTCGCCCCGCCAGTCATCTGATTGTGTTTCAGCGTGATCGTGGTTCAACATTTTTTAGTTGATTCCGATTGAAATTTCTTGAATTGACCGGGAGTTAACGTAACACTAATATGACTATATGACATTATACAATATCAGATTGATCTAATTGTTACATATTTTCCACTGGTGCATCTATCACTCTCATTCTTCCACCAACACCTTCGAGTAGCATTGATTTATAGCTGAGAATGACGTCAAACGTCAATCATAGACGGATTGTCTTGTTAAGTCAAAATGTTCCAGTGAAAAGTAATAGATACAGATTTTTAAAATCCAACTGTGATATTTGTAGACCAGTATCAACATTTTGATTATGTCCCATATATGACAATAGACGATGATACACGCGTGCTATTTGGTTGGCATCGTAATTTAGTTGTATATCCTCAGATGGTTCCTGTTGTCCGTTTATTCTCAGCGAGACATCACTGACACCTATTTGATCAAATATCATATGGCTGCGTTCTTGAGAGCCTAATCGATTTCTATTCTGTAGCGCAACAAATATATGACGCGGAGCTGAAATGCCCTGTTTTGATGCCAAGTTCTACGTAAATGTACCATCAACATCAGAATCCTTGGTATCTGTTCTCGTTGTTAGCCAACTCAGCAACGATTTTACTCCTTGATCCATAAACGATAGTAATCGTTCTTCTGTTGTGATTGATGGAGTCAGTACTGGCATCCACAGTGATAGTTTTGTTAAAATAACTTTACCGGCAGCAACACCAGAACCGCGCCAGATTGCAGCATTATCAGTACCCTTTCTCACGAGTACTACCGTATGCTTTGCTCCATAGATAACTTTTCGGACATTTCTACAGAATCCAAATATATGATGTAGTGGAATCGTGCATGAAACTGTCGACTAGGCCTCTTCAATGTTGATACGCGTCTTGCATATCCTGGATTGTAATTAGAATTAGTACTTTTTATAATATCAAACACAGCACCTGGTAGAGCTTCATGTTCACCATCAGCTACTGGTTGTGGATCAACTGCAGTATCTACTGGTGTCCGTAATTTAAAATACTGAATGTGATCAGCGTGATCAGTGATATCCTTATAGAACATCATAGATGGACCCGTTGATCTTGTATAATTATCGGAATATCTCGCTAACCCGATTATTGTTGTGGCAACATCAACCTCACGCTCAATAGATTCAATTTCTCTTCCATCAATGAGATATCTTGCACTTTCAAATAGCGCTATGATACCATTATTTACAAAACCAACTCGAATATTTGGGTCATCTGCGTATGCTGTATTAGCTGCAACATTTGTTACAAGTTCTCCTTCTACTTCGATAAATGCTTCACATGGTAGAAAGTATTTACTGGTATCATGAACTTGAAGTTCGATTCTTGATCGAAGATCTGGTTGTATTGCATGATAAGAATAAAATTGATAATCACGTACAGAATCATCTTTACGCACTGGGGCATCCTTATCAAACGCTGGATCAGGTGACCGTTTGAACATTTTATTATATATTCGTTGATATAAATCATCGTCGTCGTCGACCCCGCCGTGGTTTTAAGCCACTTCCCGCTATCATATTTGCGGTTATGTTATCTTGGTCACTTGCTGTCAACGAAGTCGCCAGCGATGCTAGTTTCTGATCCACTGCGTTATTTATTATTTTACTAACCCGCACAGGCATCTCTGCTGTAGACGGTAGTAGTCCCAATTTGTGATGTCTTTCGCCGCCGAACTAGCGCTATAAGTTTATCCTTCGCGGCTGAAAACGCTTTCTCGGCAGCATCTCCAACGCGCTAATACCCTTATCACGAATAACGTCAATGGCCTTCATTGATAATTGTTTTGCTAGCGGCGCTACTTTTGGAGCCATTCTTGCAAATAGTCCTGCAATTGTATCACCGAGACCATCACCATAGTACGCGTTATAAACTGGAAATCGTGAGTTTACTACATAGACGCTGGTTGGTTTATCATGGTTGTAGTGTATGATCATCTTATTTAAATGATATTTATCAAATGCGATGAATTTATTAATCACTGTGATAACCATGATGGTGAAAATTCCTAGGATTTTCCACTAACTCGTCAATGAAATCTCGATATGTTGCAATGTTCATGATGCCACCTTGAAATAACCGCCTGCAGATATCAGGCGCTTCATTAACTATTTCCGGTGAGTTATTTCCAGCTCGTTTCCCTCCGATGAGTACTTCTAATCGTGCTATATGACCAAGAACATTACCAGGACAACTAACTAGGCCACTACCTGATACCCCCATGGAATCTCTTCGAGATTCAGAAAATCCCTCCCCGGTTGAACCCTGTGCATCATCATCATATTGTAAACACCAAAAGGATTATCATCATCATCCCATTGATGTTCTTCTTGTTTTTTCGTCTTGGTGTTGATGTTTGGTGTTTTCTTTCTTGTTTTTATAATAATCAAATTCTCTTTTGAAGTTTCTATATTTTTTCATCCTTTTATCTAAATCCCCAGTATTTATTTTATACAACGCATTAGCCCAGTCATCGGGTAATATTGGATCCTCTTTATACTCGCCCGCTGAAAGCTCCCTTCTTGAATTATAGCTGTTAACAGCAAAATCACTTAAATTGTATTCATTTTGTTTGTTTATTAGTTTTTTTTAGCCTCATCGGTAAATTTATCCAACAGAGAAACATTCATTTTTGTCGGACCAGGAGGTGGTTTTGTTAACAACGCTGATGTTTTTTCAGTTTCAGTTGCTATTATTTCAAGTACTGGAAGTTCAGGAGCTTCTGTTCTTGATCCTTCTTTGGGGACATTTCCGTATATAGCACGCTCAGTAGCTGATATTACCCATTTCGTTGCAGTTGTAATCGGTCTAAACAAATCTTCAGATCCCTCAGAAAAATCAGTCTGAAGACTCTGTCTGGCTTGTAATTTACTTCTGACAGAGTCGCGAATTGGTAAGAATTTCTTAATTGAAGACTATCTCTCTCTCGCTAGTCTTATAGTTAATGCTTCGTTTACCATTATTAAAATAGTAAAGCAATTTTCAATTAATGTACAATGTAGTGATTTTGTCATCATCAAATGATTTCTACGTTTTAACCCGACTCAGATAGACAAGCAACAAAAAAAACCACTCACTAAAATATTTTTCAATTAATTTACTTCCTTGTTCATTGATCAAAGCCGGTATTGATTTCATATCTTCCATTGTATTTGCAACAGTGATGTATTTATAGCGAGAATTTTTACTAACGCGCTATACATGTCAAATTGTTAGGTATACAACCAGAGGTATCCATCGGGTTTTTTTCATTTTCTTGAATTAACGCTCGTATATTTCTAATCTTCGAATTAACCTCCTAGTAAATAACGGGACAAACACACTTACATCAGGTGCCCTACCGCCCCATTAAAACCATCTGTCGGCACCGTTAGCAATAATGCCTATTACGGGTTTCGAACCATGGCCGCCAGTATGGCATCGCGACACGTTACCGATTGAGCTAATAGTTCTTATATACGGTATATGTTTTTGAATATAATATGTAGGTTAGCTAATACAATCAATAGTGAACAGGTGTGATGACGTCAATGGATCGATCACAAAGCCACAACTGACTGAATGAACGAATCCATATACCTTTTGTTTATGAAACAAAACCGAATACTTACAATAAAAAAATTAAAATATAATTATTTGTAAAACACTATATATTTGATTCGTTTTCTTACAAAATAATTGTATTTCCACTGAGCTAACGGTTATTATAATATAGGTAAGCTAATACAATCAATAGCGAACAGGTGTGATGTACAATGAATGACGTCAATGGATCGATCACAAGCCAAAACTGACTGAATGAACGAATCTATATACCTTTCGTGTATGAAACAAAACCGAATATTTGAAAGAAAAAAAACTAAA
Source organism: Unio delphinus (assembly GCA_029339505.1). Taxonomy (NCBI): domain Eukaryota; kingdom Metazoa; phylum Mollusca; class Bivalvia; order Unionida; family Unionidae; genus Unio; species Unio delphinus. The sequence goes on from JAQISU010000278.1 coordinate 7,593,778, forward strand.
AATACAATTATTTGTAAAACACTACATATTTTATTCGTTTTCTTACAAAATATATTATATTTCCACTGAGCTAACGGTTCTTATAATATATAGGTAAGTTAATACAGATGGGCGGAAGTCAAACACGAACAGATGTGATGTACGTCAAACGCATGTGAGTTATAGATGCCACAATCGTATTATTTATAATCTATATACTTCACTTACTGACAATATTGAAGCAGAGCCGAACATTTGTAAGCACTGCATATTTGATTCGTTTTCAGATAATTGCACTAACTGTTTTTGCAGGTATAATGTGTAAATCAATAACGAACAGGTGTTACGCGTGCCGGTAACTGTAGGCAGCCGATCAATACTAACTCAAGCTGGCTGTACAATACAATAAATGACTTGGAATGTATAGGACATGAATCTATATACTTACTGACAATATTGAAGCAGAACCGAATACTTGAAAGAACAAAAATACAATTGTTTATAAACACTGCGTAATTCGTTTCCTCACAAAATAGTTTATCGTGGTAGTTAAAAATCAACCAATCAGAAAGCATGTGATACAGCGATTGAGATTCGTAACTCTTTCATAAGCCGTAACATACCCACACGAGTTATCTCCGCTGGTGTTATAACGAATAGTATAAAACACGATTAGACATACGAAAACTGAATTTGTTGTCCATTTTTTCTGGAGACAGCGGTTTTGGCTATATTCTCTGCAACACATCGTACTGAGGATATACAAATATCAAAATATATACCGGCTTTTTTCATTGATTGAAACATAATTTCTTCGTTAGTTGCTGTATTAAAAGATTTTACAAGTCTCGCATTTTACAAGAATTTTCCAGTCTTTCCTCGTTTTAAAGTCTCACTTTGTGAAATAGCTTGCAGATTATCCAATTTGTTATTATGCGGATTGGAATCAATGTGATCAATAACAAGACCATCCTTGATCAATCCATTAAACACCTCGAAGACGAATCTGTGACAGTAATATTTCTTCTTTCCAACACTAAACTTCAAATACCCACACCATTATCCCACCCAACTAGTTTCTTCCGTCTACGGTTTCTGATAATGCCATCACGGGACGACTCATAGTTTGCAATCAGGGGGTGTGGTCGGAATTCTTGGTTCATTTATATACTATACTATTGTTTGTCTAATTCATTGTTTGGTTGAATTATTACATTACTTGGAAATCTATCAATGTAGTCTTGGGGTGTTCTTATGATTTTGTCGTTGACGCTGTCAGGGTCAGAGTTATTGATGGAATTCTTAGTTCGTTTATCATAATAACGCTTCAGCTCTCTGTATCGCTTACCACCACAACTGAGACATAATTGTGATATTCCACTCACCCCCACCCCACATCGTAAGCAGGGTAAAGGTCCATAACTCCCGTTGCGAACGCTTTGCATATGATACCCACAGAATTCTTTTCTGCATTTTTTGTTACACGGGGTTACTGATCCAATCATAAGACATTTGCAATGATTCATTATATAATATATTCTCTATTTAAATACTTGTTTTAATTATAATATGAAGGAGTTCGAGAGATTATCGAAAATTACGCCTTCGAAAAATGCTAAATTCAATCTTGATAGAGTCTCTGATAAACCAAAGAGTCTAATAGGTGATAGAACCATGATAAGTAAAATTCGTGATTGTTTTAATGAATTCAAACACGATGGGGCATCTCACTATTGGTCAACATTTTGAATTGATGGTAACGTTGATGCTACCATGAATGACAAAAGAGCAGCCAAGATAATCTCACATCTTGGGCAAAAAAAGTATTTGTTTTAGAATAAAATTCATTATCCGTTCAGACACTGGAGATTGGATTATCAGGGATATATTTGAACCCCATCTTGAAGGATAAAAGAATTGTCACTGTGAGTCAAGATTCAAAACCAGGAATTCTGACTGGAATTGACAAACCATACTACGAGAGATCTTATCCTGTAACAGCAGTTGTTTATGGGATATATCCGTTAAATGATAAACCGAGTATTGAAAAACTAGCACCGACGAAACTATCGTCGTTGAATTGTGTAGCAGAACGAATAATAGAACACTTCACAAATGCGCTGCGTGGAAACAAATTGACTGATCTAAGACGTAAAAAAATAAACGAGTGGGGAGTAACAGTAAAGGAGTGGGGGCAACAATTCATTATGTGGCAGCTTTAGAACGAATACTAAAATTCCCAATATCAGTAATGACGATAACAGGCGAGATATTATACGAACCGAAATATAAATTGAGAGGAGCTCCAATCAAAATTATTGATCATAACGAACATGGATGGACACCTGCAGTAACAATATTTCCGCGGGATAGAACAATAAAATATATACCCGCAGAGTTCTCCGCCGGGGATTTCTCCCCGGAAGAGAAACTATTTGATTTTATTCACCAGTTGAGTAAAAACGATCCTGTGTCAGTGTGGTTACTTCACAGTTTTGAAAACGAGGAGGGTAGATTCGATCAATTTGTAAGACCCAGTGGAGAATTATACCGCACTGAAGCTCTCCATGAGGCGATGAAAAAACTAGCTAGTAGTTTCTCGAAGAGTTTCGACGAACAATTACTAACAAACTGTTTTACAATTCCGTCGGTTGCAGCTCATTTTGCGAGAAAGAGAAACACATGGAAACCAACAAGAGCTGAATTTCTCACAGATCTTAAATCAAGTTGTATAGAATTTAACCACGGTGGATTATGGAATACAAAATACGACCGTGAAAGTATTATTTCGGTTGATATAGTCGCGTGTTATCCAGCGAGTTTTCTCGGGTATGGAGAATGCGCTGAATACCTTAAACGATTTGGACATCCCACACACGAGATGGCCCATGTTGCTATTAATGGACCACTGCCTGATTTTGATTTAACTGGATTAGCTCGTATCATTTGAATTAGCTACAGGACTTCATCCGTGCTGTTATGTTTGGATTGGTAGACATATTTCTGAAAAGCACTGGATGCCAGTAGTGCTGTTACGGTATATGATTGATTGTAGAATGCTGATATCGCTGATTGTCATTGAAGCGATTATATCCTATCAAGCTCAGACTGCAGTGTGGTTACCACAACCAAATCTAGAGAGTATAATCAGCGAACAACTAAAACAGTTTCCCGATCTTGACGAAGAAAATATCGTGAAATGGTCCAAACAGTTATTTGAAGTTAGAAATAAAGACGCAAAAGATCTTGATAGAAGAATAATTGGTAAATTTATTCAGGGTGAAAAATACGACAATAAACGATATTCTTCACGGTTGATTATAGATAGCGTTGAGTACGATTTTATAATCGTGGATATAACATCTAAGAGTATATATGTCGATCGTAAAGACGCTTTCTTGTCCGATGGAACAAAATTTGGTACAATTGTTACTTACGCAGACGGAGAAAATCTTCAGTATACAGATTTGAGAGCGTCTATGCTGGCTTATGCTTCTATCAATTTATTTTCGATGATTAAATAGATTTCCTGACACCGCAGTTAGAATAGCCACTGATTCATTTGATGTAGACGAGAAACACAAGGAAGAAGTGGCCGAATTCACTAATTCTGACGAGAGTTGGGGATCATGGAGAATTAAGCAGGAAATACTGCGTAACTATTCTAAATCAACAGATGTTACGACTGAAGATAAATATTTGAAAAATAATCAGATATCAGAACTATCTAATGCATCGCAGATATCTGATCCAATATGTAGATATAAAACCAGCTACCTAAACGGCTGTGGCGGGTTAGGAAAGACGACTCGTGCGATTGAATTATTTCATGGGAAATCAAATATGATTGTACTAACACCAACACACAGACTCGCCAGAAAGATGAAACAACGAGGGGTAAATGCTTGTACTTATCACAGTTTCTTTCGATGGAAAGGCGATGATTGGACTCCTGAACGAATGGGTGAGAAATTTATTCCTGAAGTCGTTATTTGGGATGAGATATGCACAGTGTCATTAGATGTATTACAAAAATTTCTCGATACAAAAGTAATAATGTGTGGCGATCATGGCCAACCACCACCATTTGTGGGTTTATCGCCACAGCCACATGATTGGCTAAAGAATTTTGTAGATTATTATGAAGAAATTAATACCGATCATAGAGCACTTGATGAACAATTACGCGAGTTCAAAAAACTAATCAGACTACAACCTGATAGTATCCAATGTGAAATAGCCCGTGAAATAATTTCAGAAACACCATTAAAAGATTTCTGGGAAGCGTGGAGACCAAACGATTTGATAATCGAAAGTAGAAAAATAGTCAGAGACACACTTCAGATGAAGTTATTTGAATTGCATAAAGAAAAATTTCCAACACTTCCAGTACCGTTGTGTTATAGGCCTTCGGATACACGAAAACAGAATATTCAAGTTGATATTCCAGGACAGCGTGAAAAGCAGAATTTAGTGTTAAATGATATTGTGATGGTTGATATCAGCGTCGTCAAAGATGCATTGTGCGCTGATAAATCCCCATGGACGCTAGGTTACGCAGCGACGATACATTCTTCACAGGGATTGACTGTATCAGATACAATTGTTTGGATGGTGGATAATCACATCGAGTGGTCAAATTTAGTTTATCTCGCACTATCCAGAGTACGAAGAATAAATCAACTTCGAAGAGTTGTTTTAGATGATAACGACACTACAATAAGTGATAGTGTCAGCGATGATATAACCATAAAAAAACTTTCTGGTTATAAACAGCAGGATAAAAAAATAACAGAGATTTTGATATTGATGCTGAATTAATAATTACGCTGAAGCAACAACAGAATAATCACTGCGCGAGTTGCAATTGTATAATGCGTTGGTGTTGGTCGGATAAAGATCCTCGACAATTTACCGTAGACAGAAAGAATAGCAGTATTTGTCATATCAGCGATAATGTGATGCTGACTTGTCTTGAGTGCAAAAGACGAAGAGGTGCTAGTTAAGACCACGCGGCGGTAATTGAGTATCCTCGGGTATCACTTGCAGTTGTTCACGAGTAAATCCTCGCTGAGGAGCGGTCAATTCCAATCTATAGATTGCTGGTCTAACCGTAGATCGTGTTAAACTAGATATTTTATGCATGGTAACGCTCCAAATAGGATCAGTAGCCCTTTTTGTGCCACCTTCGAGTTCTCCTGGTTCATATAAATACCTAACAGTGACATTGCCGAGTATTGGTTGTTTTGAAAAATATTTTTGTGGTTTTACAGGAATGTAGTTCTTTTTAATCGCGTTGTTAGGTTTCATATTAATCGTTCGAGTAACCTCATTATTCAGCGCGGTAATTACGCCTGGTAATCTCTTGACCCATTCACGAGATCGTTTATCCTGAATAAATTCCTTCGCGTATTGATATCCAAATAACCGCTCAGCAAGTGTACGATTAAATCGTTCAACAATTGCCTGATCGCGATGTTGTGCAGTATGCCCTCGTCTGATAGTGACATTATGTTGCTTCATTGTTGATAGAAACGCACCCTGAAATTCCTTGCCAGGATCAACTTGTAATAGATCTGTCCAACGCAGAGGACCTCGTCGATAAATCCTTTCAAATGCAGAAGCCATTTCAGTTGATGATTTTGTTTTTAGCGGTTCTGCTTGTTTGTATCGACTCGCAACATCAACTACAGTTAGCGCGTATTTGTAACCACCATCATGCGGCAGAAATAATATATCAGCTTGATGAACCTCATTAGGAACGGTCACATCAAAATGCGAGTAGTTAATTCCTTTAGGCGGTGGTAGATAAATTTGCCATATCGCCTGTTTGGATAACCAATCCGCTGCAGTGGTATTTTTCACCTTTGCGGCGCTAGCGAGTTTACTGATTGCTGCTTTGCCCCTCCAGTATCCTCTTGGAGAATAATAAATAGATTCCATGTTGTTATTAATTACCGGCACCTAACATCAATTTACCTTTCATAGCCGATTTTACTAACCATGAAGCCAACTTTTCTTTGAAGGATTTATCAGTGATAGAATCCAACGCACGAATTAATTTTACATCTGCGAGATGTCTGTGTTGCAGATTGCTGCTTTTATAAGCGACATCATGAGCATGACACGCCTTATCAATGGCGTTTATTGGATATTCACCAGGTCGGGGATGGTTTTGATCATCAGGTCGAATATCGAGTCTTGTCCCGGGTCCACAATAACTATACCCTGGAAGGTGTTTTTCTCCCGGATATTTTGCCCATGGTGTTCCTGGTGATTTTACTAACTTGGCTGCAATATCACCTCCTCGTTTTTTTCTCTAAAATATCTCCCGATTTCATAGAAACAAATATAAATGTTTTGGTACCACATTGTACACACTTACCAGCAAGTGCTGATCTGTTATTTTTAGTTGTAATTGTTGTCAAGTCATTTGTGCTAGTATGCTTCTTACATTTCACACAATATAGATCCATAATTTATTTATAATAACATGAATGTAATTGATTTTTCGGCGACAAAAACACGAGAACCAGTTAAGCATCATGCAGCGCTATCAAATTCTATTTGTATAATTATAATTGGACCATCTGGAAGTGGCAAGATACAATTGTTACTTACATTGATATGGTCTGCAGAGCTCCACAGTTACAGGAAGAGTCAGTGGCCTGGTCCTGTTGGACAAGGTTGACTGTACATTGCCCTTGTCATGTCTGAAAATGGTTCAACGTGGTCCACATATGTCGTAGAAAGTTGAAGCCAGGAGGGCAGACAGATGGCTTAGTCATGAGGGAGTGGTGTACAACATCTGTTGAAGACCACTCATCACCCCTTATTGAAATAGCTGTCACATCTTCCGACAACAGACCTAACCAGACTTGATGTCTGGAATTCAAGTGGACTGCTGGATGTGAAGTGTTGTCCCCATACAGTGGAAGGTTCTCACTGGCATAAACTTAGCCAGCAATTTTGTAGTAGCTTCCTGGTGAATGTTGCTGAGTGCCTGCATCCAAGGTAAAGGAGTGGGACATAGTGTTCCAGAGATTATGTGCACTGTTGTGTTGAGCTGGATGTAAATTAATTTGGTATGGAACAATCAAGCCCAGACAGGATGGCAAAACTTCACTGCTGAATAACAGAGAGCCCATGCTGATGCTTTGGATGTCTGAGCATTAGCACTTCAGGCTGAGTAGGTTGTTTTGAGTGCTGAGCACTTAATGTTAAGTCTCAGAAATCACTTGCATGTATATAACTTAAAATGAATTTTGATCTCCCAAACAGACTGCTCCAGTGGCCTAGTGGTTAGAGCATCCACAGTGGAAGCGGTCGGTCATGTGTTCGATCCCGGCAGAGTCATACCATAGACTTACAAATAGGATATTAACAGCTGCCTCACTTGGCACTCAGCATTATGAGGTTAGTGTTAGGACTGGTTGGCCTGGTGTCAGGATAATGTGACTGGGTGGGACGTCATACTACATGCCTGCGGCACGATGCCCCAGTGCTAGATATCACTATAAACTGCCTCACTACAGACATCGTAGCAATAATACTGAAAAATTGTTAAAGCTGTATTAAAATTCAAACAAACAAACAAACAAACAAACAATCTCCCAAACAAAAAACTGAAAATGTCTAATAATTTATCTTTTTTTTATTTATAAACAAAGTTTAATATATATACAAATTCCAATAAAATTTTGACAGACAAATTTTGTAAGCGTTCTACAAAATAAAATTGTATTAAGTAAGCATGGATGAAATTTGACCATAGTAAAATGAACAACTGGACATCAGTAAGATGTACCAAAGGGTCTTATATTGCTCACCGGTCATACGCTGGTTTAAGGGGCCAATACAATAGCATTATGGTATATAATTTGTCTTGGAAGTCATACATGTTACGATAATTTTCAAATATTTAGTTCAAATTGGTGGTTTTTTACTTATTGTGTAACATTGTTTCTATTTTCAGTTGGCATCTTTCATGTTCAATTCTAACTTAGACTAAAGAACATTCTTATTATGTTTGATTAAATCCATCTATTCTATCTATTCCAAAGAAGTTGAAAATAACATACATTCTTGCAAAATATATTCTAACAACTCTTCCTTTCTAATTTGATCAAAACTGACTGAAATTCCAGATTAAGACTAAAAGCAAGCAGTGCCAATAATGGAAGTGCCACAGTAGAGGAACCATCACATATAAAGTTCTGGTTCTAAAAATGTTGAAAAAATAGGTGTTCTACCTAGCTGCTTTGGAAACCATGCCATGGAAATAAATGTCTTAGGGCATGCCATTTGAATTGTTTGTTCAAAGATTAATTAAAATGGCCTTATTTGTTCTAGAAAAGAAGCTGAAAATAGATGCTGCTATGGAAGCGACAACATTGCTAGGGAAGATACCACACACATTAATCTGATACAGAATAGCCTTAGAAAAACATTTCTTTATATTTTCATAAAGACTGGGTCATTTGGCGATAAAAGTTTTTCATCATGTTGCTATGGAAGGCACATTATTAACAAAGAAGCCACCCCGACAAAATTTGCCAAGTTTGATTAAAATTAGCTAAACTGGATAAAATAAGTTGAAAATAGATATTTAATATAAAATAGATATTTAATATAAAATAGATATTTAATATGGTATCTACACCATTGCAAGTGCAACCTCTCTAAACACAATTTTAATGTAGCATGTTCTGTTAAACACTCCACAATGTTTTATCATGTAATTGTCAGCGATTCTCTTGAGAAGTTAAAAATAGTATTTCAGCCTGGTTGCAAGGAATGGCACACCATTGCCTGGGGTGGCTAGATAAGCACTCAATTTCATTAATCTTATTCTATGATGCATGCCAAACAAGCTTTAGTAAAGTTGCTTCAACCATTTTGGACAAGAAGTTAAAAATAACTTTTCCAAGTGGTTCATGTGAAATCCATAATGTAATTTAATTAGGGAAGCCACTCCAGATCCGAGTGTTAGAAAGTATGAACATGTAGTAAGAAACATTCTGTCTTAGCTCAGTTAATTTAATTCAGCCATTCTAAAATAAGTTGAAAACAGGTATTACACATGGTTGCCATGGCAGCCACCCAACTGCTATGGAGCCACCTATGACAAACATTTGAAAGAGCATGTCATGAAAAAACTACCATTTTGAATTGTCTCAGATAAGCTTGATAAGGTGAAAATAGGTTTACCATATAACTGCAATAGAAGCCACACCATTGCTAAGGGAGCCACAGAGAATAAAAGTTTGGCAGAGCATATCCAAACTGCTATGTTTCATTCCAAAAATAACTCCATGGTTTTGAGAAAAACTGAAAACTGAATGTGGATGGATATGAACTGTTAACATGCAAGCGTACGCTACAAAGCTTAAAATGAACTGTTATACAAGTCCTGTTTCATTATTAATTAAGTTACATGAGTATGAATGACTAAATAAAGTTACAGGCATCAATATTGACTTAAAGAAACATACAATCTCCAAAATTATGCTGTATATATGTGTAAAAAAAAGTCTGATTCAATATCAAGCTGCAAACTTTAAGACACAGATCTGTCAATCCATAGTGCAATGGCCGATACAAATCTATGCAATTTATTAGGTATAATCAGTTGAACAAACAACAAAGCCTCCATTCTGCATGCACAAGAGAGAGCTGTTTGCAGTTTGATTCAGTTTATACACAGTTTATATTAGTAATGAAAATGCTTCATAGCAAATTTTAAAAATCCACAAAAATATCATTTTCAAAGAATAAAATGATGTTAGAAACCTAAATCACTATTCAAATGAAATCAATTATGTTAATATTCTCTTACATTATAAAAGTTATGTGACATTGATAATATCATCTGCAGGAACAAAACTGCCTGAGATTTAACATTTGAGCAAAATGCACTTTTTATTTATTTACAAGAATGTTTTACCTAGACCAAAACCATGCCAAAAGCCAATAATGATAAATGTTATGAGAAAATAAAATAGCCATTATTTCTAATGCGATAATTTTATATCAATCATTATTATAAACTAATATGATCATGACTGTACATGTATAAAATAGATATCAACATAATTAAATACAAATATGATTGCTTTTTGATAGAGAGATAATTATAGACTAGAATTATTAATCCAGAACACCTTAGTGCTATTCACCATTATGGATATAAGCCCTATTCTCTGATGAAGGGTTTTAATTCTGAACTTGTTTAATGCGTTTCATTGGTGATGGCTACTTTTCAATACTGAAAAACAGTTTTAGTCCACTCATATATAAGAAGATAGAGGTGGAGAAGGCCCAAAGCAACCATTTATGTTTCAAATATAACATCAGCATTACCATCACATTGTGATGAAACAAGATCTCTGTGATCTACTAGAGAAAAAATTATTCTTCATGTGAAACCTAAATAATATATATTGATGAATATAGATGACACGATAAAAGATGCCTGGTCTTTCAAACTATCATGAAGACTGATGATACTGAATTGTTTTACTAAATCAAGATGGAAATATTGACATAACACATCATTCCAGAATATATCTGAGGCCATTCTGATCACAACACAATGACTTTCTCATTCACAACCTTTAACTCAAACAATAAATATCAGCATCACCAACATTAAATCCACACTGTCAGTACAAAACCTAGATGTTACTCTAGACAAAACTCTCACATTGCACCAACATGTTATGAACATATGCAAGGCTGCATATCTTGAGCTGAGACGCATCAGCTTCATTCGCAAATATCTTTGAGTTGATGCCACTCTGTCTGTTTCTTCTCAATATCTACTCCAGAAACTTCCAAAAGTTTAAAATGCAGTGCTCAGACAATCTTTAGAGTACCATGATCGGATCACACCTCCCCACTGTTCTGTACCCTACACTGACTATCCATTCAATCCAGAATCAAACACAAAACTTGTTCTCTCTGCTACCTTTCACTGACGGACTACATACATATCTGGCCTCACCCATGTGTACACACCAGCAAGATACTTACGCTCCTCTTCTGACAATTGCATACTCATTATAACCCACTATATAAACAAAGTCATATGGACATTCTTTTGCATACTAGGGCCCAGAAACATGGATTAAATTGCCCATTGAAATTAGACACAAAGACACAGTGATCCCTTTTAAGAGTGCCCTTAAAACTCATCTTTTTTACTACAAGAACAAACTTAAAGACCTAAAAATGTTTCCTACCTTAAATATTTTCAGCATTATTTGTTTTCCAAATTCATTGTTTTTGTCTTTTGTGTTCATATTATTATAGATGTTGTAAAGCGCTTTGAGCTTCTAAAGATTAGGCGCTATACAAAGTCCTCATTATTATTACTATCTCAGACAAAATTTGAGTTAAATGAAACTACAATCCACAGCCAAGAAATACCAACAAAAGCTGATATCAGCAGTAAGAATGAGCCCTACCTAATTGAACAATTAAGACATTGACTCAGATTGTCTCCCTTGATATGTAGCACCTGGATAATTTATGAACCCACTTATAAAACTGGGTCAGTCATGGATTTTATATTTCTATACTGGAAAATTTCCCTAAAACTTTTTATGGAGCATGATTAAAGTTGCGATCTAAATCAGTAAATAAAACCTTGATATATTGCTCATTTTATCAATGAAAATAGTGGTTAGCACCCAGGAATTCAAATCAACATCATTCTATTCTCAACGTTTAATGAGATGTTCAGTTTTCTTTGCAAACAACACTGCAAACAACAATAATTTATGAAAGTTTTATCAATGAAAATGTTACTAAATCACCACTGGTGGCAATTCTAAATTAATAAATAAATACAAATTATGTAAGTTTTGTCAGATGAAATTCATGCTTTAGATGTATTTTTGAATTTGGTTTCTGTATACACATCATAAACACAATATGCCATCTTCTGTCCAAATGTGAAATTTTTTATTTTACTATAATGGCCAAATCTGCAAGTGATTCTCTGATATTATAATTATGTACTGCCTATTATTAGATATCTGACTTGCTGAAGTATTTGTTGTAGTGTTTAACACTCATTTAAAAGCAGACCAGCTTTATCGTTGGTTTGGTCTTGATGCCATTTTTCAGCACATGGCAGCCAATATACATGTATCTGGTGGAGGACGAACACAGGAAGAAACACCTGCCCATGGGAAGGTACTGGCAAACTTTATGCCTAAGTTGGCCAAGCCAGTGACTGAAACCCATGCAGACAGGCAAGATGTCAATGATCTGTAAAACTGAGCACCTTGGACCAATTGGTCACCCAGAGTCCCTGATCTGCTTTATGTTATCAGGTTAATTATTTCTTTAGCATCAAAGAAGAAAAAGCAGTGTGAAATGAAAGAAAATTAAAATGGCATGCAAATCCACCCTGCATAAGAGTTAGCAATGCCAGTCATAGGAATGACATCCCCTGCTTAATTTTGTGATGTCCCTTGGAAACTGACACCCTTGCTTGCAGTGTGGTCCCCTTTGTGCATGAATTATCTAGCATGAGGTGTAAAGTGTGTTCAATATTACTCATGGTGTGTTTACTCTTTTGTTTCACTAGCCAAAAATTTTAAAACCCAATGAATTTTCTTTTTATGAAACACATAAATTTTATCCAAATGTACTAACCTTTAAGTGCTAAATATGCATACACAAAGACAGATACCCATAACAATAAATGAATTTACAGTAAATTGGGTAAAATGGGAATCAGATTTGCAAAACTATATTCCATATTGGAGAGTTTTGCATTAAGAAATGTATTAGTAGACTATCTTGAAAATACATTCACGATTGTAGTACACTAAAAAGATATTTCAAGGAATTTCTGATCTGGAGATGCATCAATTTATGTAGATTCATAACAGGTATTTTCATTCCATATAACTAGACTGAAGTTAAGCACAATTAAAATTTGCATATAAGAGTTTATGAGCTTGCACTACCACAACAAACAAAAATCAGTATCATTTATCTATAACATCTATGAAATATTTTTCATTGAAAATAGCACTGATAAAAAAATACCCACTGTTTAAAATGCTGACATTTTGGACAATAAATTTTTTAAAGTAAATGGTATGATTTTCAAATAATTTAGAAGTCACTGTCTGTTTACATATCCATTGGAATTTATGACAGTATTAAAATAAAGATTTATGGTCCTGCATTTCACAACATTTTTAGGGTTGATAGTTACTTTAAATAATGTACCCTCATGGCACGATTGGACATAGAGCATACCATTAAAAAGAAAACTGGAATTTCTTGCCAGCCACTAATTATATACCCTAATTAAAAGGAATCCAATACAATGTGAACAAGCTAATTAATTTTAAGAAACACACCATGGTGTAACTTTGTATAAAATGTGACCAGTGCCAGATTTATTGTATTACTATTTATTTAATCTTTTTAACAAATACTGACATAGCAAGAGGGTGGAAAAAATACTGCATTAACTTTGTCTCAATTTGATGAGGAAGGCATAATTACATAAAAGATTTTTAATTTTTTTTTTTAAAAGATCTGCACAAATAGGGCCATTTGTCCATTTAAATTTTGAAAATGATGATTAAGCTATGGTGATGCATATTGTTTTTGAAAAAGTTGTGCCATTTTTGTGAAGTTATTGAGTGATGTAATAAAAATACAGTCATGACATATTATCAAGCACAGTATAGTCCATGAAATTATTTGATTTATTAATTTATTTCCCTTTTGATCTACATGAATAATATTTCACAATCTACATAGATCATGAAAAAATTCATTTTTGTATTTTCTTTGTTAAAATGGTATGTTTATGGATGAAAGTATGGGCAATAAAAGTTATCAAATCAAAAACAAAATTGTGTAATAATGGGAAAATCCTAAGATAATAATAATAATAATAATAATAATAATTATAATAATAATAATAATAATAATAATAATGAGGACTTTGTATATCGCCTAATCTTTAGCAGTTCAAAGCACTTTACAGCATCTATAATGACATGGCTACACTACAGAAAAACAAATAAAAAAAACCACGAAATTGGAAAATATTATAAAGAAAGGAAAAAAAAAAAAGATGCTGAAGGTTTATCACTAAAAGCAATTTGCTGTTAGATCAGATAATGTCTGATATTTATTAAATATGTTCTTCACAGCAAAACAAGTGTCTGTATGATTTGGATTTTTAATGTAGCTTTAACATATTTTTTAGGCATATCTCTGATCTTGGCAGTGTGACAGTTTATATTGATGTTTAGCATTGGAGCATCATGCTGCAGACATGTAGCATCATGTTACACCTAGTCACATTATCCTGACACCACTGTGACCAGGATGACCAGTCCTAACACTAACCTCTTGGCAAGGCAGCTGTTAGTGCCAAACAATTAGAGAAAAAAAAGGTGTTTTAAAGCAGTCACCTTTTATAAATATTAACACACTGAAATATATGTACTAGGTTATAAACTGAAGAAAACAAACTGGAGAAGCAATGTACTCCAATCATCAAATGCTGATCTAAGCACTTGAATATCATAACTAATTTTCACTAATAAGAAACTCCAAATATTTCTTTCCTTCTATTTTTATACATGTTTGATTTCTTAATTTATAATTCCTGAAGAAAATTTTATCTTTGCAAAATGGGGCAAAAAGAAATTACTGTTACTGTTTTAAAATAGGAGTGGGTCATCCAGAGCAATTTGTGTAAAATTGTATTAAGTCCTAGTGTACATGAGAAAGTGCTTTCTGAGCCCAAATATATTATTTAATACTATTTTAATATTTTAATTTTGGAACAGCTCATAGTAATTGTTAAGATAAATTTTTCATTTAAAGGTAAAGATAATCTGGAAAAATTTACAATCAATTTGTAATAAACAGATCAGCCTGGGTACACTTAAAACAAGAGTAAACACAAACAGAAAATGACATGTATATTTCGGAACTTTTTCCAACTTTTGGTTTTGACATCAAAGTTGGAGACTTTTGTATGATAAGGTGTGGTTCTTGGTAAAGTCGCATAAAAAATATATGCAAGGTTTACAAAGTGTTTGTTTGTTTTGTTTTTTATGGTTTAACGCCATGTTTCAGCACAATATAGGCTATACATGGTGGCCAGTATTAAGGTTTGAGGAAGAACACGGATAAACCCCAGTAAAATCACTGAACCACGAGAAGCTACTAGCAAGCTTTCTCACATACCTACATTGGCCGAATCTGAGACTCGAACCCATGCAGACAGAGGTGAGATGTCAGTGATCCATAACAGACAGCACTTTAGACCACTCGGCCACTCGGGGCCCCCATTTACAAAGTGCGAGCTTGGATCAGAAACAGACCAGTGATATATTATCCCCTTTTTTGACCTTGACCTGGAGGGCAGGTGGCATGATTATGACTAGATGACATACAGCCACATCAGTATATTTAACAACTAATATTTCATTGAAATATCATTGTTGGTTCTTAAGTTATTCCCTTTACATGGCTAGAGGTCATTCAGTGATATTTTCATTTGCCAAGGATTTAACCTTGAGGAAGAAAATGTTCCCTTAATGTGACCTTGACCTTGAGGCAGACGGCAAAGCTATGGTATGTGATACACCGTTTATGCATGATATATTAGTGCCTAAATGTTTAACTGAAATATTTCAGTGGTTTAATATTATGCTCCATAAATCAAAGAATTGTTTTCCCTTGATGTGAGCTTAACCTTAAGACATGTGGTATGATTACTGTATGCAACACACCTAGGTCAGAAGACACAATATCTGATAATAACTGAAATATTTATATGAAGTGGTGTAAGGGAAAGAAATTTCATGGTTGAATTACATTCAAATAAGTTGTTTTTTCCCCCAAGTGAAACCCAGGTTATAGTTATTGGTGAAGATCAGCTGAACATGTTGGGAACTAGTAAAGAAATCTAAAAACCTGAATGTCGTCTAGGACTATAACCAAATAATGTGTGGGTAGGTGCCATATATTCATGCTGCATAATATATCATGGTGTTGGTGACTGGGTCCAAACTTGGGGAAATATTAATTGCAAGACGTACATTAATAATCTTAACTTTTATTTATGACCTGTTGTCACAAAACATCTTGAAACAGTCCAGTCTTGTGCATGTAAACAGAAAAACAATACTTGCAATCTTCAATTGCCATCAGTCATCTGACTGCAATATAATTGAAAATGCATGGTACATGCTCAGCATCAAATCTCTGTATGCAATTAAAACCTCAACAAGAGGTGCTGATTATTTGACATCAATCACTAGCGACTGTATATATAATCATTATACAACAGATCAGTCTCAGGAGATCCAAAAAAGCCATAAGGTCCAGAGGTCGTATTACAAAACACTGAAATCCTAAATAAATATCATACTCGGTTTTCAATTTATTTCTTTCTTAATACTGAATATTAGGTTATCTGACATCAGCATCATCAACTGTGAGATTATTTTTTGTGGAAAGTCACTATATATATCACAAAACTTTGAACAACACAAACTTTTTCTGTCCTTTGTGAAGAAAATAAATTTGCAGAAGTTTCCCACAGCATATACTTTGAAAAAAGATCAAGCATCTTTAGTGAGTAACTAATATATATATTATTTACTGTAAGCATAATTACTTTCATTTGCCTAAATGAACTACCTTATTTTGCCCAAGGAAACTGTCTGAAGTTTCCTAAGTAAACTGCCTTAATTTGGTCAAGTGAACTGCAATAATTTTCTAAAGTGAACCACTTTAGTTTGCCTGAGTGATTTTGTATAAATCTGCCTAGGTGAACTGCCTTAAATTACCTAAGTGAATTCCTTAAATTGGCCTAAGTGAAATGTCAAATATTTGCCCATGTCATTTACCTTAATTTGTTTAAGTGAACTCCCTACATGAACAACTCTAATGTGCCTAAATGAATTTCCTAAATTTGCCTTAGTAGACTGCCTAAATATGTCTTAAATGAAATGCCAAAAATTTGCCTATGTGAATTGCCATAATTTGTTTAAGTGAACAGCCTAACTTTGCCTAAGTGAACTATTTTAAAGTGCCTAAGTAAATTGTCTAATTTGCTTATTAACTTAAATTGTCTAAATTTGTCCAACTTTACTGACACTCAAATTCTAGTTCACTGATATACACATGAACAACTGTTCAGCTTTCTCCGTGGACTTTTCACAGTAATGAAATGATCACTTTATCATAGAATAACATCATTTTAAGGAAGAATCAAACCAAAACTTACGATTATGTCCTAATAACTCTGCCACAATGACCTGACTAAACACCTTTGACAAGAGTATTAAATGGAAGCTATTTTACATTACAAATAGTATAATGTACAAAATTCATCCATATTACACACACCACTCTGACAACTTCTCATGTGGACATGAACTTGTATACATTATAATGATGAATAATACAACATGCTTTCCCTAATAATAGATCATACCAATCTGTGTTTACAAATGAATGATATAACCTGTTTTCCTATAATAGATCATACCAATCTGTGTTTACAAATGAATGATATAACCTGTTTTCCTATAATAGATCATACCAATCTGTGTTTACAAATGAATGATATAACCTGTTTTCCTATAATAGATCAGACCAATCTGTGTTTACAAATGAATGATATAACCTGTTTTCCTATAATAGATCAGACCAATCTGTGTTTACAAATGAATGATATAACCTGCTTTCCCTATGATAGATCATACCAATCTGTGTTTGCAAATGAATGATATAACCTGCTTTCCCTAATGATGGACCTTACCAACTTGTATCTCCAATAATATTAAGATAAACATAGCAGATTTATCTTAAGTCACCCTTAAGATTGTTGTTTATAAAGTTGCTTTTAAGTCAAATCCAAAATGCAAAGCAACATGAACCCAGATATGCACTTGAATAATACACCTATCATCAGGGACTATGTTTTTTTCGACTGATTACTCCTAAAAAATGCAGAGACCCAGATCTGTTAGTGCATTATGTGATGGCAAATATGGGTCTATGAAGTTTGCTGCTGGACTCAACTTATAACCAAGTATGTATAGTAAGGTCTGCTTTGCTTTGCATAAGCAAGTCTTCCAATACATATTCCATTATTGTGTAACAAAATAGTTTTAAGTACTATATATACACCAGCAGTGGAACCACCAAATTACAAATATTGACAAACTTATGTTTGTGTTTCATTTTCATCATTCATGGAAGAAGCACCCAAACCAAGTTTCTCATTTACAGGCAAGGTTGCAATATCACCATTATTCAAATTTGTCTCCTGTGAAGATTCATACAAAGGATTTGTAAATGCATTAGAATCTGAATCAAACTGCAATGGTGATCCTCGTGAATAATACGCATTTCCATTTTGGGAAATGGTCAATTTATCATCCAGTGGAGAGTGAGAAACTCCATTTGCAGAGTGCAAGTCAAACAACTGATTGCTTGCAATAATGCTGCCATCTTGTCCATGATCAATGATTGAATCATTAAATCTTTCATGAGGGAATCCTCTCTGCTTCACTCGCCGAATCTTGAAAAGAAATACAAGTGCAAGTGCAATGATGATGGCAATAACAATGACAGCTGGAATTGCCACAATCATGGCAAGATTTGGACCTTCCTCACTTCTGTGCTCAGATGCTCCAGGAATTGGTTCTGCTAAACTGCTTGAACTTGGCACTGGTATTGTAGAAACTGTTATTGTTGTTCTGGTTGTTGATGCTGCTGTTGATGGTGATGTTGTTGATGCTGTTACTGCTGCTGTTGTTTTTATTTTCTCTGTTGTTGGAATTGTGGTTACAGATGGTTTAGCAGTGGTTGTTCTTGTGGTTGTTCCAACAGTTGTTGGCTCAGACGCTATTGTGGACTTGGAGCTAGAAATGGTTGACTGTGTAGTTAGAATTATGCTAGTTGTCATTGAAGTAGTAGTAGATATTGTTGAATTGCTTGTTGTTGTTGTTGTTGTTGTTGTTGCTGCTGAAAAATATAGAAAATTTTGATTATAAATTATATATTCGCCAAGAATACTTATCTAAAGACATTTGATTAAAGGGAAATAACTTCTGCTACCTTCTGTACAATGTTTCTTTCCCCTCTAAATATAATATCAGTTATAAAAACAGCATAAGTCGGAAGAATCTTCCATGATGCTACAAATTTTAATGGTCAGTGTTAACATATGCTAGATGTACTTCAGTTTTGCTTAATCAATATATCAAACATCATTATGCTTGTGAAGAGATGAGGGAGGATATAATTACGTGATTGGGTAAATATTCTAAAAAAAAACCAATAATTTATTTTTTTTAAACTCCTTTCTCTATCAAATACATGAAGCAATCATTTTAACATTAGGAGAATATGCAAGGGATGGAAGTGCATTAGCATTTTAGTGATAAATAATGGTTTCGATCCAAAACTGAAAGATACCACAACTCTCCTAATGAGAGGAGCACTAATAAAAGATAACAGCTAGCATTTTATCAAAGATATTTTCTTCTTAAAGAGAACTCTCGTTGAATCCAGTTAAATTTTTCAACCTTGCCTATCATAAGATTCTGCTTGCCTTAACAAGATCTCTTGGATGCGTGGTCATCTTCACAAGCCAAGGTTACAACCCTATCTACACCATGGCAGATCATAAAAATATGTCAGAGCTTTGTTCTAGCAACATCTGGTGGATTCATGAATAATCTCCTTCAGTATGTATTGCAAACTAACCAAAAGTTTGTAACAGTGGTGTATTGTAAATTGTACAAAAATGTATTGTACATTGGACAAAAATGTGTATTGTACATTGGACAAAAATGTGTACTGTACATTGGACAAAAATGGTGGATACAATTATTTTCAAAAGGATACTTTGTAAGTTTAATATCAACAGTAAGATTATATACCAGCAAGAAACTGCTACATGTGAATTTGAGGGAAAGGATGTTTTAGTATAAACACAGACTGGAAGTGGAAAACTGCTTATTCATGAGTCCGTTCCAGTTGTGTACTCCCAGTGTCTCAGTATTGTAGGATAGGACTGTTCAAATTTGAACAACTTGATTTTGATTGGATGAGGCAGCTTATTGCGCATCAGTTTAAATTCACCGATATAGAAAAAGAATATCTGAATGATCTGCAAGATGTAGGTAGATAGAGTTAATACATTAGAAACTTGACTAGTGAAGATGATGCCTGGGCAACCATACTGAATCCATCAACTCCAGATCTCTGTTTTGTGAGTACGAATGTTGGAGAATACAGCCCAAGAAAGAAAACTGTAACATTGTCTCGAACAGAAAATCTGCACTGGAATGCAACATTCACATAAATGGCTGTAACCATGTAGAATTATACTTTCATGAGGTGCATCTGATCCTGCAAGATCTCATAAAAGTCTGAGTTAATCACTTGAGACACTTGCTTTTCCACTTTCACCAGTAGTAAAAGGTTTTGTAGCACTTGAGAGCAAGAAGTGAATCTTAGAATCTAGCCGGTGTTGAAGTCGATGACAGAGAGAAAATGGTCACCTTATTTAATTATGAATGGCAACTGGTTCTCTTGACTTTGAATCATGGTATCCTTAGAACCAAAGATAAGAATAATCAGAACTTACGATAGATCAGTTTGACAGAAAGGGAATGCAAACTGACTCATCCTGCAAGCTGAGGCCAAGACCATCAGGAACACATCTTCTAAAATAGCATACTCTATGTCATTTTAGTTTAACACCTGAAAAATAATATTTGGCAAAATAATATGTCTAAACAGGGCCAGTAAAGATCCAAGTTTTGAAAGTCACCTGTCATAGATTATAACTGCTCTCCCACGATATTTGAAGGTGTCAAAAGTCATAGAGCAGTAGCCTTTAACCATAACTGGTGCAAATTTATTTTTCCTCTTTGGAGAACCTGGGAAGATATTGGGCACTTGCAGAGCTGAAGCCTAAAAGGAAACTCCAGAAAGGAAAAGCACAACATTTTTAAAATACACTTTCAAAGTGCAAGGCCTTCTAATTCTCTCCATTACTCTAGTACTGAACTTGCTTCCATGCTTCTGGTAAGAGCCCGGTCTGAAAGAGAAGCCTGTTTGGACCAGGGTGGAGACCTTATAATGACCTCAGCTGTCTGGATTTTATTGGAAATGTCTATCATTGGATGGCATACATCACTGACACAAGCCCTGTGCTGTCTGAGAGATGCAATCAGAACTACTTTGCAAGTCAGAAGTCCTTTATTCTGAATCACTCTCAAAAATCGTAACTGTTGATGGGAAGGTGTAACCCAAATTCGCATTCCAATGAGAGGGCAACTACTGTCCAGGCTTTGGGTCTATTACCAGTGACACAAAGGCAGTGTAGTCCACTTTGTAATGAAAAGATTAATCATCATGGTCAACAAGAAATAATGCAAATCTAATGAAAGATTGAAGGGTGGAGAGACCATTTGGTGTGCTCCATTTGACCTCTCTGTGATAAAAAGTTGACGAGGACAATGAGCCTGCAAAGAGATTGAGGAGGTTCTAAGTGTCAGGAATGAAAAGCACTGATTATGTCCCTTTGTATGAGATTCATGTGTTAGGCCCTTTTCTCTAGAAGCTTGCTTTAGTGAATCAAGGCAAAAAGTGGGCACCTCCATGATGCTTGCTGAATCTCTGCAGACTAAGTTCCAGCTTGAGTATGTGTGTAAATATTTAGAAGGATTCCTGCCAAGAGCCATCCTCTGTTCTGATATTGATACTATAAGTGTTTAATATTGGTCAAGATGTGTACCTGGTGACTAAAAATGTTGCCATTTGTAGACTATGCATTGAGTTAGCCAGGGTGAACAGCTGAGGCTGCCATTTAGAGACCAAGGAGTTGTAATATATGTCTTTTTGAAGATGGGCTCAATACACTTGATGAAGGAGGATGGAAACTAAATTAGGCAAATCAGAAATTCCACATTGAGATACCATATATACTTGCTTTTATGTCTACCAATATTTTGGCAAAAATTTGATTATCAATTTAGGGGTCATATTACAAATGTAACATACACAAAGTTTGATCAATGTAGGGGTAATGATGGAAAATCTAAATGTCTGCTATGCACAAAAGTACTGATAATTCATATATATATATATATATATATATATATATATATATATATATATATATATATATATATATCTTGAGAATATACATTAAAATCTAATGATTGCCATTAAGTGATCTTGTAGAAACCTAGACCAACCAATTCTTCTTTACCTTTGTTATTTTATTTTGACTGGCGGCAAAAAAGGTGGAGAACAATTTGTTGGTCTAGAAGAAACCATGCTGCTGATAGATGGGCAGCCAGCTGGCTGGCTAGATGGACAACATAATTACTACAAAAATTCATAGACTTCATCATGCATTGTCAAAATTAGTATTATATTCAGAATGCTTGGATTGGTTTAACAAAAGTTACATGCTACATTTCAATGGAGAGTAGAGATCAGGATCAGTCCAGTTCATTAATTCTGAGATATGTAGGTTTGCTGCAACATTTCTGTTTTTCCTGCATGCAAACTAGGCTGTTGAAACAATTTTATTGAACCATACCCTACTGAAAATTTGAACACTGATACACATTATCATAATGATCACTGTAACAAAATGTATAATCTAACATTCATACACATTATCATAATGATCACTGTAACAAAATGTTTAATCTAACATTCATACACATTATCATAATGATCACTGTAACAAAAATGTATAATCTAACATTGATACACATTATCGTAAAGATCACTATAACAAAAATGTATAATCTAACAATCATACACATTATCATAATGATCACTGTAACAAAAATGTATAATCCAACAATCATACACATTATCATAATGATCACTGTAACAGAATGTATAATCTAACATTGATACACATTATCGTAAAGATCACTGTAACAAAAATGTATAATCTGGAACAGGCAAAAACTAAGAAAGAGTAGCACAGCTGACTGAGTTATCATGATGTCACTGACTGTCATTACACATGTGACACTGGAGATGTATCGTAATGCAGCTTAGTAGCATTTTTAGCATCATACAGGAATTTATCCTACTCTGCATACTAATAATAGATTCTTTTTCTTATTTTCAATTTTTGAATTGAGAATTGAAATAAATAACAAGATTGTTTGGATATTTTCAACTTTTTCTCCCCCAAAATCAATCCAATTTCATGAAGAACTTTGAGTTGCTAAAAAAAACTTTCAAAGCATACACTTTGAAAAATCTGCCTATTAATATACACACTATCCCATAGTCTCAGGTCACGCTTCTTGCAGGTCTTACTCACCATTATTGATCAGATGATTAATTCCTGGGGACCCGAGTCTCTATGTTCACCTATCCACCACTTGCTATCCACTACCGTATTTTCCATCCTATAAGTCGATACTTTGTTTACTTGAAAGTCAGGGCTTCGTCTTATATTCCGAATTGACTTATATATGGATTGTGTCATTGAAAGTTTATATAAGTTACATTAATTTTGTAACTACAGGTACTAAAATGAACTACAATATGGAGGTGCTTTCAATTATAAAAAAAACAAGCATGGACTGTTTATTCTGCTGTGTCAATTGATAACAGAATATAGCAGTGATTTGTTCATAAGTAAAATCACAAGAATGTTAGCATCGGTAATGCAATTTCACGATTGCCGGTAATATGGAATTTCATACAATGATACCATTACTAGTGTAAAATACGAAGCCATGATATTGACCTGGCCTCATCTTATACTCCGAATTGACTTATGTATGGACAAAGGATGGAAAATAAGTCAAATTGGTGAATTCGACTTATACTCCGCATCAAATTATAGGCTGGAAAATACGGTACTTGCTGTTCGTCAATTTTTGTAAATGTGAAATTTTAAGGAATTAGTGACCAGTTTCATTGATGGCCATGTATGAATCATATCTTAACATCACCTTAATATTCCTTCAATCCTATCTTGAGGCATTTTAGCTGCATTCATTCATGAATTTGAATGATGTACCTGTTTGTTATAACTGCACACAAATACTGACAGTTTTTGTAAAATTTCATGTTTTATCATTTAAATCATCATCTTTTCATAATTTCTGTTTACAAATATTTTAGAGATAAAATTTTACCAGAGCAGACAACACCAACATCTTGCAAATGTGAGCAGCTTTTGGATGGACTCTTGGTACCAAGTTCACTGAGTTTGCAGTTAAACAATGTGGTCTCTTCCCCTGAACAGAAAACATCCTCATACCAAATAGGACCCTGGCCTAAACTAAATGTGCCTCCCTTCGCAATAATTCCTCCAGAGAAACCAAGCTGCCGACAAACCACTGTTGCATCACTGTCACTGAAATACTTGTCACAGACTGTTCCCCACTGATTAGGTCCCTCTACAAAAACCTCAAGGCGACCAGAAAGGCTGTTGTTTTTGTTGTTACTTATTAGTTGTATCTTTGTTGCCTCTGAAAGAGATAGACTTAAACTTTAAAGTCAGGAAGTTTAATATTTCTGACTGCTGTTGACATGTTTATGGAGTGGCAAGTAGTGTTACACATGTCCATCTGACAGTGTGCTGTTCCATACTGTCATATTGATCTGTCAAGATTTGTGCTGTTCCATATTGTCATATTGATCTGTCCAATCATTTGTTTTTAATCAAAAACCCAAATTTTCTGAGAGACTTTACATTGAAAAGATACAAGTCAAGGTGCATTTTCTTTAATTTTTGACACAATTTAGTTATGGTTCCTGTGGAACACTGGTCATGAATTGCTTCACATTTGGTGCATGAAAATCAGATCACTGTCTATACAAAAGTCTTACAGATTTCAATTTTCACCATGCTCTAAAGTTTGTAAACAAAGCTAAGTCTGCTCATGTTAATATTAAACTTAAATTGCATGCATTCATGATAGCTTAAGGGTCCTATGGTCATACTGGAATTACATACAGTAAACACTGTCTTGAAAGACCACTGTTATGTGGGACCACCTGTCTTGAGAGACTGTATTCTCAATGTTCAAATCCACTGAAAATATATAATTGAGACCTGTTATGAGAGACCACCTGTATTGAGAGACCATACTTTTGGGCAAAAGTCATGGACCTTTAAGACAGGTTCTACTGCATCAGAATGATGCATAGTTTTGGCAAATTATTAATTTGGATGAACCTAAGGTTTTGAATACCAAAGTCCTACTTTTTTGTTAACCTAATACAAATCTGGTTTCAATGTGGTCCATTAATCTGAAAGCTTTACTTGTTCCCAAATATTACCCAAAAAATATACTGATAATTAAAAGGCTACATCTAAAGATTTCATAGTCTGGAGTTATGTTACATTACTAATTGAAATATTTAATAAAGTTTCATCAAGGATTGTCACTGTATATGCCGTAGCATGTTGTTTCAGACAGAAGACAGCAAACATCAAGTGTTTGCTAGACATGAACTTCAATGAATAAATAAAAACAATTATACCCATGTCATCATTGCTGTAGTTATTGGCAGATTATTTTTCTGTTGAAAACATTTCATCCATCAGATATTAAAAGAATTCAAGGTTTTGATTCTATTTATTGTACATCTGTAACAACTCTTTGGTAACCCTTGATCATGTTGCAAAGTGACATTACCAGTTTTATGCTCAGACTGTGGACCAGTAGAACATACCCAGAGGGAAGGAACGTTTAATGTTGCGTACAATCCATTGATACAATTGATAAATTCTGTATCATCATCCATAGATACAATTTAGAAATTTTTTATCAATTTCACATGTACTCTTTGGGTAATCTGAGGATACTGGCAATAATAATTTCAGAAAAGGGCCCAAGTCTCTGGGCATCACGTATAAATAGGTGGAACAACAATACTGTGTGCTGTGTGATGTAGATGGTATTATGTAATGAATTTGATAACAAAATATTATGATATAAATCATGCTGATTTTTTTTTAAAAATACATAAATATGCCAAATCACAATGATGAAACCTAAAAACTATTTGTACACTAGAGTGCCTTCGTAGTTATTCTGTATATTCAATAGCATGAGAAAACCAAGACTGTACCTGGTGAGGGAGCTGTGAAGAGACACCATGTTAAAATACTCAATTTGCCAATTACATTTAATCTTGTTGCAATTGATACTCATATTTGAGAGGCTTATCTTCCTAAATACTTTTATAATTCACTTTTACTTTTTTTTATAAATTACTTTACCTTTAGCTGGCAGAAAAGCCACTATATTTCCAAGGTGTAGCTAAACATTGCTATTTCAATGTATACATGTACCAATGTGTGATGTATATCTGACTGTAAACAACAATGACACTGACCTACCAAGATGTAATATGCTGGCAAATCACGGTAGATGCTGTTCACCAAAAATTATTACTAGGCTAATTTGGTTTTGATATTTTGGTGTTTTATGGCACATCAACCCTCTGAAGGTAATATACCAAGGCATGTAAAGTGCCCTGCTGAAGGACACACCATGGTAGTTAATCCAGCGGTTGGGATCAAACTTACATCTTTCTGATGACGAGTCCAATGCCTAAGCCAATAAGCCACTGAATCAGATCTGAGCTGACCCACTTAACATCTGGGTGCTTGATAAAATGACAGAATTCTCACTTGCAGGATCTATATTGACGTCATAAGTATGTTTCAATATTTCATCAAGGTTTATTTGCCAAATTCTTGGCAAGAATGTAATAAACTGGATACTTTACTCTGAGGGGGGATGGGGGCAGAGAGAGAGGGTAAATTTAATTGGGAATAATTTGTAAATAATGTAAATTAAAACTTACATTATGAGGCTTGAGTCCTATTTGTTGAAATGTTTATATAATTTTAAACATGCATGGAAGATCTGGAACTTAAAAGTCTGATAGTTTAGCTTGTATTGTGCCATCATATGGCATGCTGACAACTTTGTACCATATGCTTGGCATAATCTGACTGTATTAAAAAAGTCTGTCTTGCATTTTTAGATGAAGCATCTCAGAATATTAATTATGCAGTTATGCTGCTTATCTAATGCCCTGATTTTGCATCAATTATCTCACAGTTTCTAGCTGGACAGGCTGCCCATTCCTTCTAAACACGGGAATGGAGACAGAGATCAATAACACATGAATAATTTGAGTGATGAAAAGAGGTCTTGAGCATAAAAAGAAACTGTCCAGCTACATTAGGTTCAAATTAGTACAATTGAAATCTAAAATCTAAGCATCTGTTTTTGTTAGCAATAAATATAGCAACAAGTTATAAAAAAAATCCCTTGTTCAGCTTTCAATGTAGAAAAAATGTGCTGGACAAGTAATTATTATCCTTTCTTCATGAATGTGTTGGGGTTGGTGGGTTGTAAGATTCTGAAGTCTGGCTAAGGAGACAAGAGATGGATACATTTTTTAAAGGGGTTGGTGGGTTGTAAGATTCTGAAGTCTGGCTAAGGAGACAAGAGATGGATACATTTTTTAAAGGGGTTGGTGGGTTGTAAGATTCTGAAGTCTGGCTAAGGAGACAAGAGATGGATACATTTTTTAAAGGGGTTGGTGGGTTGTAAGATTCTGAAGTCTGGCTAAGGAGACAAGAGATGGATACATTTTTTAAAGCCCTAAAATGATACATTTTGCTTGCAGATAATATCCAACCAGTACCAAACAGCATTGGCCAAGACCTGCTGTTTGATAATGTTCATTCAGATCTTGGTCTAGGAATGTAAGCAAGTCAGAGTCTTTATTAGTTTTCAGATCTGGGTACATATTAAGATCTGACATTCTGGATCTAAGATTATCACAAAATATGTGCATCTTTTTACAGATGGGTGTATAAGTTAATACAGCAAAAATCTAATAAAGTTTTAACACACTTACTGATGGGGACATTGTAGCAAGAAACATATGTGCCAGGATCATTAACAATACACTGGTTCCCCCAGCCTGTGTATGGGATAGACTTGTTGAGTCCTGTATTTAGGCAAGTCATCAGAGTGGCTTCAGTTCCGTCGCAGTAGAAAGCGTCGACAAATCTCAAAATCTGTGGCAGGGAATCATTGTAGTTATAGGAGATTAGGCCGCTGGTAAAATTCATGCTTCTACACACAACGTTGGCCTCTGGTGTGCGCCACAAGCCTGAGCAAACTTGGCCCCATTCGTCCATAAAGTTGATTTCCACTCGTCCAGATGAATTGTTGGGTCCTCCATTCAGTCTGTATGAGAAGCCAGCCATTCCATCTAAAGTGTATGAAAACAATTGTGAACAAGACTGGTGAAGACAATAAACAGTACACCTATCATGTACCAAATAGTATTATAAAACTTAATTTAGGTAAAACTCTTTCATTGATTAGAATCTGAAATCAATGGATGTTATCATTACCTTAAATCCAAGCCAACCACAAAATTTAGTCAAAGTGAAAGAACTTTTTGGGCTGAAACATTTTTCTTCTTTCGGACTTACTGACCTCAACATTTATAGATGTCTTTCTAGTCTTGGATGGAAACCATCCACAAAGTTTGGTCACAAATTGAGGCACAAGTCTTAAATTATTTTGTACAAAAACATTTGCCTTCTTGGAGTCCTTCAGACCTTGACCGCTGACCTCCTACACTCTGAAGTACCAACGAAAATTAATTGATTAATAAGCTCACTTATGAAGCAACCATTGGTCCAACTTGCGCTTGGTGTAGCTCAAATTATTCTGATTGTCCCGATCCATCTAAGGTAGCATTAAAAGTGGCCTACATTATAGCTTATACCAAGATATGGATCTGCAACTTCAAAGTCAGTCCAACAGATCAATCGTACTTGTTATGTCTGCATAGAGTTGCCATATGAACAATTTCAGCTATTTATAAAACAAGAAGTCATGAATGCATCCAATGTTGTTTTAATTCATAATATTTTGGTTAATCCTGCAGTCAATCTGAGTACAGAAATAG
This sequence comes from Unio delphinus, assembly GCA_029339505.1. Taxonomy (NCBI): domain Eukaryota; kingdom Metazoa; phylum Mollusca; class Bivalvia; order Unionida; family Unionidae; genus Unio; species Unio delphinus. The sequence goes on from JAQISU010000278.1 coordinate 7,622,788, forward strand.
TTGCAGTAACCCAACTACCTGCTATATTTCCAGACAGTGTTGAGGGGTGCTTGATAACTCAAAAAGTATTTGACCCCCCCCAAAAATGAAATATTGTCCAATCTACAAAAAGCTATTTATCCATAAAATCCTGTATAAAATGACTGCAAATTCAAATCAGAATAAAATGAAATAACTTGCTCTTGTTGTAGTGTTTAATACCATTTTTCAGTACACAATAGGCCAATCATGGTGGCCAGTAATAATGGTGGATAAAGAATCCCAGAAAAACCCCACAAAGAACCACCGACCCACGAGAAGCTACTGGAAGCTTTCTTGCATACCAACAGTGGCCAAATCTGAGACTCAAACATATGCAGATAGAGGTGAGATGGCAGCGATCCATAATGGTGAGCGATTTTAGACCATTTACAGCATTTAATCTTGTTTATCTTTGCAATTATTAAAGACTGTATGGTACTGCTGTTTAGACTTTCCTGCTAGATTCTCTGAGTGACTGGAACTGAGTTGACCATAAATTTAGCAATGTCACATTACGGTATTAATGCATTTTGACCATGAGATATGCTTGTCTCTATAGAAATATTAAATATACATTACCATTGGGTATAACCTTTTCATTAGTGGATGGACATGATTTGTTCAGGCTTAATAGGGACATGTTGTTGCATTACAACGATAATGAATGACCCTATCTTTTATTAACTATGTAAACATGAGCATGTGCTTATTATTATCATTCAGTCCATCTATTTCATGGCTAAACTCGTCTTGAAAAGCATGGATTGATTAATACCATATCTACTCACTTATAAGTCCAACTGCAAACTGTACACACCCATATCTGCCATCACATAATGAGCTGGCAGATTTGGTTCTAGGCAGTTTGTTTGGAGTAATTACTAGAACAAACAACACAGACCCTTATCTGCAGGCACATTATGATACAACAGATAAGGATCTTTGTTATTTGCAATTTGATTATGCTTATAAGCATGTATATACGGGAGCCACGAACTAAAATCATCATGAATAACCTACTTGAGGTATTATAGCATATGACCCCAGCATCATAAGCGCCATGGCTGCAGTTTGTTAGATCCACTTCTTGATTTCTTGGACAATCCAAAAGTGAGGACTCGTTTCCATTACACCTCATGCCTCTCAATAAAAATGGTCCTCTGTTTCTCATGATGTGCAGGTAAGCAACTCCGTCATCATATTTCATCTGACGGCAAGCCACACGGGCATCTTTGTCATCAAAATCCTTTAAGCATACCCGCCCCCACACTCCATTCATTTTCACTTCCAGTATGCCATGGGATGGACCTGACATCACATCTTGGGAAATGTGAATATCAAATCCTGAGAGAAGAAAAAGAAAAAATATTACATTGTATGATAAATACTAGAGTTTTAATTGGCTAAGATGGATTTATTTTATGACATTATGCATTTTCCCTGACTCTGCGATACTATTCATCGCTTATGGGTATCACATTGTTCCAGCAGGCACTGTTGTTACAAACTGATGTCATATGACATCACATACAATTACCTGGAATACTAAATTTGTATTGCTATCTTCATTATGAACCATTCTCCTACATCACTGATTGGTAGGATATGCTGGCTCAGACTCTACACCACACTGATGTCATATAACATCACACTGATGTCATATAACACCACACTGATGTCATATAACACCACACTGATGTCATATGACACCACACTGATGTCATATAACATTACATTAATCATTATATAATGTGGAACACTCAATCTGTCATTTCTGTCTCCCCTGAGAACTCTTTTCATACAGTGTTGTCTGGTGGGATGTACTAGCTCAAGCATTATACCACACACTGATGTGACATGACACTGCATAGTGTCATGTCACATCACATGTGGAATACTAAAACTATCATTTTTTTCTCCCCTGAGAACTCTTTTCCTATAGTTTTGTCTAATGGGGTATACTATCTTAGACATTATACCACACACTGATGTCACATGACATTGTATATATTGCAATCTGGAATACTAAATCTGTTGTTGCTCTCTTTTCTGTCAACAATTTTCTCCTACGTGTTGTCTGGTGGTTATAGTTATTCTGGACACCATACCTACCATGGAATAAAACCTTTCCAACACCATTCTAAGGGACACATTTGTTATCATTACTTTATGCTATTACATACAGGCATCACATGGTCTTTTGTAATATAGAAACTGTATCATACAAATTTCTTATAAATGTAATTTATCTGCACAAGTATTGAAGTTAATGGTGTATCACTGTGAAACAAAATTTGGTTAAAGGTCTCATTGTTCTTAAAATTCAGGTCTCCTCCTGCATAATTTTGTCTGATTATATTTTTTTAGAATAAAAAGACAAATCACAGTATGCAACATGATGCAGCATAAAATGACATTATGGTTCCCAGGTCACAATGTCAAATATATGTTGAATGATCTGCAGCTTTGACCAGAAAGGTAAGTAGCTGCCAATTTTTTTTAAGTCCAAAAATAGCGAGTGATCAAGAATTTTAAAAAATGAATATCACCAGGTAAAATAAACTTGACTTACTATTTACTTTTAAATGCATGCCATGGATAGACAAACTAATGAATTATCCAGTGGATTTGAATGCTGATGAGCAATGGTGTGAGATTAAGAGCTGCAGAATGGAATCTGGCTGACATAATTGTGTACTGCAAGAGGATGAATATGACAGGCACTCTGTATTGCAAGAAATAGTGAGAATTACAATGTCACAGATCAAAATAAACAACAATAATTGCTTCGTATTTCCAAAATAATTCCCCTTTTAATCTTTAGATCTAATTTTTGTTTTCCATCTTTTACATTCTTCCTTTCATAATTATTAAGTTCAGTGGACAAAGTGTAAGAACATAAATAATGAATATACGTTTCATCAACGTTTGTATCTGTTAAACACGAGTCCCAAGTAGGCCTGATATGACTCACTGTACTGTTTATTTTCTTGAGCTACAATCAAGCATCTAGGTCTGATCATTGAGTTTCTCAGGAGGCATAGTTTCATATTTAACACTGTGGCCTAATGAGCATGAACGCGTAAGAGGAAGTAAATGACCAAAACATACTGAGAGGTAGAGCAATGGAGACAATGCCATACTTCACTGTATTCATTGCCAAAAAGTTTCTTCTTCTCAATACTCACCATTAACTTATAAAGTGTTGATTTTACCAATTTTAATCCATTAAAATTCCACTACAGCATGATGGTCAAGGTCCACATATCTTAAATGTGCTATACATGTATCATACTGCAACATAACCAACCAAGCATTCTTTAAAATTAAAAGTGTGTGTGCGTGTGTGTGTGTGTGGGGAGGATAATTTAAGTGGGCACATGATGACACATTATATGGGCACAGTCAACCCTCTTTAATCAGTGCATATTAAACAAAGAAATACACATGTAGTGAAAACATAAGAGATATCATATATGATATTTTACTCTGTTCAGATATATATCTGTGTGTGTGTGTACTTGTCTAACATATAGCTTGAATAGTTAAAAATATCAATGTGTACTCACCATCTAATCTCAATGCATCCATACAAGTGAATCCATAAGAAATGTGCACATCAAAGTATAATATTTAGTAACAAAGTGATCATGTTTCAGATTTCGATGCCCAGAAGTTAATAAAAAAATTTATGCAACGAAAGATGAGGTCTATTTACAATTTAGTATATATGACTGGCCATCAGCAAATGGACTGAAATTTTCAAAAATGTATGGGTCTTGTGACATTAATAGCATCCTAAAATAGCTTATAATTCCACCCAAAAGCAGGTAGTTTTCTGAGCAATTCATAATGAAATTATGAAATCATTTTAACTGATAACAATTCAAAACAAGCTAAAGAGTTTTGTTTATTTTATCTAAATACACAAGTTAATATCAACTGAACAATAATAATTTAAAAATAATTTTAGACTTTTTTCCCAGCTAGATACACCTCTCTCATAATAACTTGTGCACATTGGGGTCCAAATACATTGACTTCACTATAAATAAGGGCACAAATTGCAGAGGGACTTCCAAAAAATAAATCATGCCATTCCCGCTGGACATCCAGAAAACCATGGAATGATGGTTGTATGGGGTAATATGTTTTATAACCATGTTGAGAATACTTGTCAATAAATTGCTTTTTCTAATGAAATTGTTTGTTATTCTGTATAAATTACATTTATTTTCAAGCTGCCCAACATCTGAAAGATTTGTAGCAATATTTTACATGGTTTCGACCAACATTCACATGTATGCAAAAATGTGTATTACATCATTACTGCTTTTTTGTTGATGTTGATTAGTCTGGTTTCATGCTACATATATATAGTTATGAAGAACAAAGCAAGAAGTCTAAAAAATGGGGAACAGGCTAACCGTAGATAGCTGTGCACACAAGATTCCTTTTTTCCCGAAAACTAGTAATAATTTGTTCATGAAACATTTGTTTCATTTGTCTATGTTGAAACAAATTTTTAATTGCTCAGTTAATAAATTTATTCATGCAGGCCATGATTTCATTGCAAATATAAGTAATACTTCTCCTCATCCTTCAGGATATCTCAAAGTGCCAATTCAAGAATTCTCAAAAATTTGCTTCTCCACGATGATCCTACCTGTGAAACGAAGCTTTTTATTTAACAAAGTATTCTTTTAGCTTGATTGCCTTGTTATCTTTGATCACATTTATGAATGTGTAAGTTGTTTAATCATATTATTTACACAATAATATTTATAATTGTGTTCAATTGATCAAAGGGAACGAGTTCAACTGATTTACAACTGGGTTTTCTTGATCTTCTGCATGTAGGATTTGCATACTTGTAAACTTTTCATCAACCTTATTGATACAAAAGATACAACTAACATGACAATACAAAGAAGGTAAGCCTTTAATTCAATCAGTGCAGTCAAAAAACAAATATTTCCATAAATCAGATATCAAAACATGGTTGGCGTTTAGGTTCTCAGTAAAATGCTGATGGATATAGCTATTACAATCAATTGATGCATCAAATTTGTATGTTTGAAAACAAGAGTGCTCTTTGCATTTATGATGGTTACACTTAAACCAATCCAAAAAATAGAACTAAAATACAATTTTGCTTCATACAATTTATTTAATACTTATTTTTTAAAGCGATGCCTCCAGCAGGAGTATATGACATTCAATGTTCCAAATTTTTTTGAATATCATTATTTATGGTGCAATAAGGTCATTCAGAAAGAAACACATAACAATTTATATTGGACTTCTTATTAAAAGTTGATAATTTCATAATGTTGATCAAAATTAAAATTAAATTAACATTTCTGGGTCCTATCTGCTGTTTTCAATGATAAATGATACATCAATGTTTCATTTACCAACTTTGGTCACAATTTTCTTCAAGTTTAACAAATAAGACTAATATTTTTTTTGTATTTTCTAGTTTTAAAAAAATGGTGTCCATGCCTGACCATACATTATAAGCAGGTTTGCAAGTTATCAGGGCACGCGTTATCGAGGGAATGGTGTACTTTAACAAAACATCCACCATTGGAAGACAACCCCTAACCAAAATGGCACATAACTTATACAATACACAAACATTGAATTTCTTGGATATATAAATAACAAAATGTTAACACATGCTATGCCCTCTAAGACCCTATTTTCAATCTTTGCTACCAACATGTGCATGGATAATTGGTTGATCATCCATTAATTTAGTTATTACCCATATCCTGAAAAATACATTTTAACAAAGGTCTAAATCAGTGAATATTTCTGCAGGCCACCGAGTTCAAATAAAAACGTTGTAATCATTGGATCAGGACAGTAAACATAATAATGAAAATGTTTTGGTCATGTCGTTAACGATCCATAAATTGTACTTCACCACTTACAAGCAACTTGGATTCAATGACACCTCAATATATTTAACACATCTCAATATTAACACTGATCTTGTAGTTTCACATGAGTAGTTGTTGAAATGAATGCATTTCATATACATAAAAGATGTTAGCTGCTGTTGTATTCTAGCTATTTCCCTGTGGGACACGATTTTAAAAGCTTTAGAGATTTATGTATTGCACTGAATAACACTGAAACAACAACATCAAGACTCTAAACTATGTTGGTACACTTTTAACATTACTGTACAATATAATAAATGACGTAGTTGCCACACAAAAAATGTTTGAAAAATAAAATACAATCGCTTTATGACTTTTTGAAGTTTTTACATGTGTTATCTTTGCCATTACATGTTCTTTATCGGTAGGATTATTGCTGAGTATTTATTTAAACTGTAAAAGAAAATGAATTCTGAATGATACACAAATTCATGGCAAATTCCATAAGCAATTGGGTCATGAACAGTGTGTGACATCAGAAATGTTGCTCATTTCCATCAAGTCTCAATTTGAAACGATCAAAAATCATTATCTGGTTAAAATTTTGAATGGTATAGATTCATGATATCAGCATGAACAATTTCAAAAATAAACTTAAAACACAAACATTTAACCAGTCATTGAAGTATAAATTAAGGGTCATAGTGACATACATCTGTGAAGAGAATGCAATACTCATCAAATAAATACCCTTGCCAATTTTCATAGCTCCAGCATTACTATTAATACTTTACAAAAAACCTAAGCAATATGTATGTAAATACTAAACCAGGAATGTACAACTGATTCATATACAGTTGTATGTACAAATATAGTACCCCACTCCCACCTCATACCCATGTAGTCCCCTCCTTGATGAGTGGGTAATATGAAGCCCACTCAAAACTGTTACTAGGATCAAGAAAGAACAATGGCTGACATTTTATTGAGGCTATAGGCATCTGTATGGCTGTGACCACCACTAACACCATTGGCTGTGAATGAAATTGCTCACCTTTACAAAGTATTAAAAAATATTAAACTCTTTCCCTCAAATCAATGTGTGTGTTACGTGCTTAGGCTCGAATAAGCAGCAACACAGAAAGAGTGAAAACTAACAAGCTTGTATAACTTTAACAATGAATTTATTAAGTACAATTATTTTCATAAAATAAATGAACTTACTGTTTTAGAGAATCAAATCCAACAAATATGAAATTCACAAAAATAATCCACTAATGAAATTAGAAGTCCTAATAAATAAATGTTCTAATAATTCCAGGTTCGAATCTTGACGATGTAATAATCCAAAATGGCTGACAATGTCACGTGGTACAGTTCTTGTTTTAAATCATCCAAATGAAATTATGAAACATATGTCCTTTTCCAGATAAATAGAATAATTCTTCTTTTCCAACGAATTGACACAAGTCCAGAATAATATTAACACTCAAACATGAAAATACACAACTAATAACTTACAGCCCAAAGATTCTACTACTACTAAAGTTAGCTTCTAAAACACAGCTATATATATTGTTTTTCTGAAGTAAACAAGAGGAATCATGTGAGTCTGGAAGGTCATGGAAAGAGCTACCTTCACCAAGTCACATGCTTAAAGAATGAACTAGAAGAATAAATCAGCCACTGATAAAATGTTGTCCTTGAAATTAACCAATAAAATTGAAGACCTGTTGACAATATCTAAAGCAAGGTCAGGAACTAGACCACTGTAAGCAAAGGTCAGCCTGTTTATTAGTAAAGTACAGGTCAAGTGAATTTTCTAGAAAAATTTCCCATTTAAATAATAATAAACCCTAAATGACAAATTTGGATTTAATAATTAAAAATAAATAAAATTAAATCCAATAGCCGTAACACCTTCCCCCATAAAATAAAAAGAAAGGTTTATATGATAAAACTTTCTTTTTATCACAAACCAATTTACATCTGAGATTAAAAATTACACAATATAATGAATTATACACGGGAAAGAGTGTTTACAATTATTTTATCAAGAAATAGCCTCAAATTTTTAACTTGTCCATGTCCCACAAAATGTCCTAGGAAAGGCACAATAGCACAGCAGAACTCACTTTTAGACAAATTAATTGTCAAACATACATTAGTGAGTCTGTTAAAGAATTATCGAATTGTTGCTAGATGTTCTCTCCAGGTGTCGTTGTAGATGTTGACGTCACAAATCTCTAGACCAGTGATGAACATTTTTATGAGACGTTGAAATGGACTTTCTTTATATTGCTAGAGTCCTTTTGGAGTTGCAATGTTGAGTTTTCCTTTGCTCTTTCCGTAGTGAAATCTGCCAAAATCCTTTCAGAAGGTCAGAATTTGGTGACGTACTTGGCATTCCCAATTTTATCAATAGAATAGTCACTTCTTGTTAATGGGAATGAATCTGTTTTTGTCACTCTGTTCACCTTCCTTTAATCAGTGCACATACGGAAAGTTTTATCTGGTTTTGAAACAAGTATGCATGGTGAACTCCAATCACTTTTACTGGGCTTGATAAAATCATTCTCCAGCAAATATTGAATTGCCTTTTTCAAGTATTCCTGTTTGAGTGGACTCGTCCAGCATGGATGTTGTTTGGAATTTTCAATTTCAACGTCATGAAAATTTTGTTTGTCCTTGTAAGAATATCTGGACATAAGTGCTCATATAATAATAACTTTCAGTTCATTTCTTTCTTGCACTTGCAAATGTGAAAGTTTCTGGTCTAGATTTGTTTATAATTTCTGAATTCCAACAATTTGTCGCTCCAATATCAGTAGAATCCAACGATATTTCTTCACGGATTCGGATAGGTAATAAATTAATTACATATTTAACATTGCTATTTCTTTCAATATACTGGTACTCCTATAATTAATTTAGATCCCAGGAGCACTAATACTATAACTTAATTTATTTTCTTCTTAACTTTGTAAGGGCCGTAATATCTAATTTGAAGAAAAGTAAGAAGAATGAACAAGAGTAACACAACTCCATTATCATACTCAAAAGTTCTCTCCCTTTCAGTTCTATCAAACCTTAGTTTCATTTTTAACTTTAATTGATTACTTGACTTGGTCTTGGGTAGGGAATCCACACAATCTACCATAATTCCACTGAATGTTTCATTAAATGTAGGAATATGTTGCAGATGAGCTTTTCCTACCATTTGACAAGCATGACAAGATCTACAATATTTGACAACATCACTTTTAATTTCTGGCCAACAGAAGTGAGTCAAGATCTTGTGATACATTTTATTAATCCCTAAATGACCAGCCAAAGGAGTTTCATGGGCCAAATTAAGTATTTCCTGTCTGTAAGGTTTTGGAACTACTATTTGATAGTTCACTGACCATTCATCACCAGCAGGTACCTCGGAAGGTCTCCATTTTCTCATAAGAATTCCATTTTTAATGAAATAACAGACAGGAACTTCAGTAACTTCAGTCTCATTTATGACCCTTTGAAACAAACAGGAGATCTCAGGATCTTTTTCCTGTTCAACGACAAGTGACTGTCGTTTATCACCCTGATTAAGAGAATGAGTTATTAAAAGAGGATCACTATGATCAATACCTTCTGATTGATCTAAACCAAGAGTAAAGGTGATCTCATCAAAAACCTGACCTATACAAGCGCCAGTTGAAGGAATGCTGATTTCTGTATCATCACTCTCAAAATCATCCCCCTGATTAGAATAAAGAGAATGAGTTGTCAAAAGAGGATCACTATGATCAATACTTTCTGATTGATCCAAACCAAGAGTAAAAGTGACCTCATCAAAAGCCTGACCTATACTAGTGTCAGATAAGGGAATACTGCCCTTTTCAACTTCATTCTCAAGAGCTTTCTTTGCCATAGCTCTAGTAACTGTACAAGCTTGAAATATATCAGGGATTTCTTTTTCAATTGGATCAACTTTCTGATTCGAATTAGGCTTGTCAGTCACAAGTGGATTAACCACAACCTTGTCTCCAGCTAAGTCATTGCCTAGCAATAAATCTATTCCCTCAACAGGTAAAACCGAGACTGTTCCGATTGTCACAGGTCCTGACACTAAGTCTGATGACAAATTTACACAATGGAGAGGAACATTAACAAAGCAGCACTCCAACCCCTGAATAAGAACACTTTCATTAGAAGAAGACTTCTCAGATAAAGGCAAAGTACCTGATAATAAAAGACTCTGAGAGGCTCCTGTGTCCCTTAAAATTTTAATAGGGGTGGGATTGGCAGAATCACCCAAGAGTGATACAGAACCCTTCGATATGAATGGTTCATAATTCTCCATATCACAATCAGACTGGGATTTATTAGACCCAACAAATGTATTGCTTTCAATACATGACTGTGACCTTGACCTCTTGTAAATAAGAGCATTTGGAACTGGTCTATCTTGATTCTGTTGCCTATTTTTCAATTTGTAGCAATCAGAAATAACGTGTCCTTTTTTCTTGCAAAAGTTACACGTCGGAAGAGACAAGGATCTAGAATCAAACTTCTCTGAAGTCTGATTTTTGAAAGTTGTGTTAGTTTGAATTTTAGAAGGGCTTGAATTAGGCGGAAATTCTTTTCTGCCAGAAAATTGTTGAGTAGAAGTCTTGTTAACAAAAGGAACTTTATGTGTCAAAGAATATTCGTCAGCAGCTCGAGCAGCATTTTCTAAGGTTTCAATCTGATGCTCATCAAGATAAGTTTTAACATCATTATGGACACAGTTTTTGAACTCTTCAATTAATATAATTTGCTTGAGATTTTGATAATCTTGCTCGACTTTCTTGGCTAAACACCATCTATCAAACAACTGCTCTTTTTGTCTAGCAAATTCGACATGAGTTTGTCCAGCTTCTTTTCTGTAATTTCTAAATTTTTGCCTATAAGCTTCAGGGACTAACTCATAACCTCTTAAAATGCATTCTTTAACTACATCATAGTCACTACTTTGATGAAACGACAGTGAAGTGTAAATCTCACTAGCCTTACCAGTAAGTACACATTGTAGTAACTGAGTCCAATTCTCTCTTGGCCACTTTAAATTTTCTGCAACTTTTTCAAAAAGAATAAAATATTTAACTACTTCTTTTTCTTTAAAAGGGGGCACTAATCTAATATTCCTTGCTAAATCAAAATTTTGATTTGAAGTATGACGGTGATTCTCACTTGCCAGCTCTAATTCTTTCATTTTACACTGATATTCCCTTTCTTCCTTCTCTCTCTCTCGTTCAATTTGTTTTTCTTGTAACCTTTCCTGTCTCTCTCTCTCCTCTTTTTCAAATTGTAATTGTCTTTCTTTCTCTCTTTCATGAAATTCCAGCTTCTTAAACTCTAATTCAGATTGTAATTGTCTTTCTTTATCCCTCTCTTGTCTCTCTCTCTCCTCTTTTTCAGATTGTAATTGTCTCTCTTTCTCCTCTTTTTCAGATTGTAATTGTCTCTCTTTCTCCTCTCTCTCTCTATCAATCTGCATCTGCTCTTTTTGTAATTCAATTTGTTTCTCTTTCTCCCTTTCCTGAAACTCCAGCTTCTTTAACTCTAATTCACTCTCTCTCTGAAATTCCAGCTTCTTCAACTCTAATTCCATCTTGAATTTTAATTCTAATTCCTTCAGTTTAATGTCAGAGTCTGGTGTATACTTACTGACTGGAATCAAAGCACTTTGTTCAAAAACATCCTGTTCTACCAAATACTGGACCAAAATCTTTTTGATATCTTGTTTCGTTAAAGAAGCCTTCACTTCAGAAAGATCGTATTTTCTGGCAAGTTGAACCAACTCGTCTTTTTTGAAAAGATCTAATTGCTCCTGGGTAGGATTAGAAAGAAATATTTCTACCTTAGATGTCATTTTGATACAAGCGTGTTAGCCTCACTAAAGATTTAAAATTCTCAAAAACTAGGGGAAATACAAATTTATCTCAAATCTCAATCCCGGACGAGCCCCCAATTCTATGTTACGTGCTTAGGCTCGAATAAGCAGCAACACAGAAAGAGTGAAAACTAACAAGCTTGTATAACTTTAACAATGAATTTATTAAGTACAATTATTTTCATAAAATAAATGAACTTACTGTTTTAGAGAATCAAATCCAACAAATATGAAATTCACAAAAATAATCCACTAATGAAATTAGAAGTCCTAATAAATAAATGTTCTAATAATTCCAGGTTCGAATCTTGACGATGTAATAATCCAAAATGGCTGACAATGTCACGTGGTACAGTTCTTGTTTTAAATCATCCAAATGAAATTATGAAACATATGTCCTTTTCCAGATAAATAGAATAATTCTTCTTTTCCAACGAATTGACACAAGTCCAGAATAATATTAACACTCAAACATGAAAATACACAACTAATAACTTACAGCCCAAAGATTCTACTACTACTAAAGTTAGCTTCTAAAACACAGCTATATATATTGTTTTTCTGAAGTAAACAAGAGGAATCATGTGAGTCTGGAAGGTCATGGAAAGAGCTACCTTCACCAAGTCACATGCTTAAAGAATGAACTAGAAGAATAAATCAGCCACTGATAAAATGTTGTCCTTGAAATTAACCAATAAAATTGAAGACCTGTTGACAATATCTAAAGCAAGGTCAGGAACTAGACCACTGTAAGCAAAGGTCAGCCTGTTTATTAGTAAAGTACAGGTCAAGTGAATTTTCTAGAAAAATTTCCCATTTAAATAATAATAAACCCTAAATGACAAATTTGGATTTAATAATTAAAAACAAATAAAATTAAATCCAATAGCCGTAACAGTGTGCTCCACCTAATCAAAATGCAATCTTGTGAGATCAACAATGCATTGTTCTTGATGTAAATCTTATAGTATCCTGTTATAGCTGATGTTATTTATCGAAAATCGATGGTCTGCTATGAGAATAACCTGTTGTACATTTATTTTTCTCTTTGATCCCTATTATTGTAATAAATTTTTTTAGACCAATGATATAATAAAGTATAACAATGGACCAAATAAGATCAAATAAGACCAGATTGGACAATGACCTTATGTATCTGATTAAATGCTCTCTCTCTCTCTCGCACACCTATATCAACTTTATACATGCACCATATATACTCCCTTATAAGACATATCCAAGTACAAACTGCACAGATCCTGATTCCATAATGTGCTGGCAGATTTGAATCTGTGCAGTTTGTTGGAGTAATCAATAGGATAAACAACATTGACCCTGATCTGCAGATGCATTATATGGCAGATATGGATCTTTGTTCTTCACAGTTTCACTTTACATGTACAATACATGCGATATGACATTTACCAAAGTCTTTGTGATGAAAATTACTTTATTTTAGAAAATATTAAGTAGTTTTCTTTTGATATCCAAACTAAAAGAAATTAATACAAAAAAAAAAAAACTGTTGATCTCATAAAATCAATGTTTAGATAAAAAATATTCTTTTTATGTATATAAATATACTGAACAAAAATGGGCAATATGAATACTAATCAATTTTATAACTCTTTCTTTGTAAGAACCAAAATATATTGTAGCAATGTAGACAAGAAAAGGGTACATTCAGACATAGTGAATGACTTCAAAAAAAATATTTCTCACTTCAGATTGGATCTCTGTTCTCAACCCTCCATCTGTTGCAATGTGCAATATGGCATTTTAAGTACCAGAATCAGAAATTGAAGGATTACACCATTTTCTGGCTACAGCAACAGAGACAAGATACCCTACTGATTTGGAGTTATTGTAAAGGATTCTAATTTTAAATCCATTCACAAATATGACCAAGCTATACATTATAATTCAACTAATAACAAAACTGCATTTTTTATAAACCAAACTGTATACTGACAACAGCTAGAAAGCATTACTACTTCATCGGACTTGATACTGATTCATTACATGACTAAGAATGACATGAATTGTGGAAATTGTTCAAAATTAAGTCTAAACATGGTGTTAGAAGTGAAAAATTACACAGCATTGCACTACACTAGAAAAGACGCATTGCTTTCAACATACAAGAAAATTGAAAACTTTTTATCATTATAGATGTGAGTTCAATTGTCATCTATACACACATATTTTCAACATATCAGAAAATGCCTGTTTTACTTAAGCTAAAATACCTTCAATATATAACACGAAATGCATGAAAACATAACAGAAAACATGTAGTCATCAGTAATAACAACGCTTTATTACTGCAAACACTGATGTACCTGTGTAGAGTTACCTGATTCAATAATCAATAATGACCACAGCAAGAAAGAATAAATCATTGCAAATTGCATGAAACTCACCTGGGAAATCTAAGAACATATTATCAATTATCTGATAATACTCACAAATAGCTAACAATACAATGACGATCAAGTCAATAATAAAACTGGTGATTTGAACCGTAGTAAGTTTAATCAATGCCACCATATCATCACTTGATCAATTTAAATATCAGTTACCAATTAAAATAAATGATGCAGTCTGTATTGGTAAAAGACTGTATCTACCAACCAGATTCTTACCAGTGTTAAGTCCAGAATAAAACAGTTTCTAGTTTGTCCAAATAATACTTGTCAGGGAATCTGGTGCTTCTAATGAAACTTTTGTACCAGTGTTAATAGTACCAGTCTGTTAACAGTGACTCTATTATCTGATGTGATTTTTTTCTACTAGTTTATTGTCAATGTACTGTCAGTTCATTGCCAGGTAAATTAAACCAAAAAATTCCAGTTAGATGCACTACCTATTTCTGAACTTGGTCTTATGTAAAATTATTATTCATTTTCACATAAATTTATTATTCACACATTATCACAACCCTTTCTCTAAAATATTTTTCTTTTCACACTAATAATACATTGATTTAATACTCAAAAAGTTTCAGCTAACTAATTTTCAAAGGGTAACAATTTTTAAAGATCTTTTGGTGGCTAGAAACTACATATTTAAAGACCCAATGAACAATGATGTATCTGTGGAAACAATATAACCCCTTCCCAAATCAACAAATTTCAGTACCAATAAAAATAAATCTTTTCATTCTTTATGAATTCAACCTTGAAAATACATTAAACTAGTGGTCAACTCTTTGGACAACAGTACAAATCTTGATTTCCAACTGACAGATTGGTTGTTTAATTAACACATTAACCCCTGGAAGATTTTGCTGTTTTCGTATGAAATGCAAGTAGGAAAAACATTTTGGGGGCTATTTCTGACTACATCCTAATACATTCAACTTCCAAGCAATTTTCCATTGGCCTAATGCCTAGATGGTTATTTTGCTTGCACATGAACAGAAGGGGAAAAATTGGGAGTTCTTTCTATTTTTTTTTTTGGTAGATATCATGGACTGAACATATCAAACATTATACATGTAGTAAAACAGTCAATTCAATGTAATGGCTTCTCAGTAGGATAAGACATTTTCTCCCTGAAAGGCACAGAAAAATAATTTTATCACAGTTACATACAACCCTAATTATACTGTTACATACAACCCTATTTAGACTACTGTAACACAGTATGTGGTAATTCGAATGATAAAAACATAGCAAAGCTGGCATACCTTCAAAAAATGCATTTGGGCTAATATCAACCTAGAAAGAAAACAAGAAAAAATTTAGCTGTCAAGATAAAAATATTACCTATTAAAGATCTGTTTGAAAAAAGCCAGAATAATATTACAGATATCCATTAATAGTGCTCCTGAATATTTACAATCACTATTCCAGTATAGGCTACCTGGCAGTACCTGTCATCCATATCTACCAAACAGTATAAAATTCCTAAACCACGTAAGGAATTATTTAAAAAGTTTCTAATACTCTGGAACTTTGCTCTAGAATAGCATTAAAGTTGAGATTAGAAATGCCCACTGAATTTCCTTTTTCCAAACCCAAAATATTCAGTGGCTTCAGAGATGAAGCTAAAATAAAAAATATCTCCTTTGTACGAGACCTCAAGGTAGATTAGTTGTTAGCTGATTGTGTTCCCCTCTTTAAATGAAGTAATTATTAATATCAATATTAATGTTAATATTATTATTAACACCACTACTGTGTGTGTGTAGTGGGGTCTATCTCTCTCGCTCTCCCTCTCTCATACTCGCAAACTAAGCTAAATGCAAAACTGAGTGAAAAAACTGGACTCACCCAACAGTTACCAATTTTGTTTTAGAAAAGTGACACATGTATATAAAATACAACTAAATGCATAGTAATTTCACTTCCCTATTGCATAATTTAAATTTAAAATTCTGTCTATACAGCTGAACTCCATGAAAATATTGGATGTGGTAACTCACATACGGCTGAATACTGTAGTTGGAAATTAAACAAAGAACTACATTTATAGCTGTGTAGTTATCTCCAATGATGTTGATATTTAACGGTTAAATGGAAATTGATCTAGTAGCATTTTATTTCATATTGAATTAACAATCAATTCAGTACTGAAGTAATTTTCATATTCAAGATTGGAAATCAGGTTTGGCAAGCCTTAACAAAATTTATTGAGACAATACAAGTCGCTTGGTTGAGAATTGTTTTATAAACTTTGACCACGGCATGGCTTCATTGCAGAATATGTATAATGTAGAACAATTCAGCTAACCTGAAAATCATCCTAGACAACAGGACATCTTGAAATGAGGATTCATTTAATCACTTTCACTGTCAAGCCTAAGAAGTGTGAAAATGAATCTGGACTTGAATGCCCATCTTTTATTTTAATGACAATTTTTTAACATTTTTGAAAAGCAAATTAACAGCCACAATGAACATCAAGCTGATGTCTGACAAGACTCAGGTTGCTCTATTGCTGCAGTGGAAGGTTTTTTCTCTGGTTGGTATACAAGAAACTTATGTTTGAGCCAGTTTAAATCGTATATTGAGGGGATCCAGAATTCTATGTAATCTTCAATAAATGTGAGATCATTGAGGATGGTATTACATGTGAGCTATAGAAGTACCAGCTTGAAACTCAACTTGGTATATGGAAGATTAAGACTGCTGCATGAGTTGCTATTGATGTGTGAAATTCTGAAAGATGCAAATACCGGTTACCCATGTTATAGCCAGCTTAGAAATCTGCATGAATATTGATGTCTCAACTACTGGCAGTGAAATGTTTTCTAATATTCGTAATGAAAGTGGACATGTTACAAATATTACAGTCAGCTTGAGAACCCATCTTAATCTCTTTGGATCTTTTTAAATTTGTTTTTCTGTAAAGTAAAAGTAGTTTATTCAAAGACTTAAACAGAGAAAACTGAGCAATAAATGCTGACAATGAAAAGGATACAAGAAACATATCATCTGACTCAGAATCAGTCCTGAGTGACAATTTCAAGCAGTTTAAGATTGTTCTATGGAATGGAACACAGAAAATACAGTTACAGATTCAGACATTAACATCTGACATTTTGCTTTTTAATGACACTTTTACTGTTGTCAGTTTTGACAAAAGAAAAGACAAGCTTCAAAGTTAACTTGACTATGTTTCTTTCCAAGAATCAAATAGCAAACATTTGATAAACAAATTCTAACAGAAAGCAAGAAAATTATCTTGAAATCTAAAAATTAAAATAGGTTATTAATTAACATTACAATCCTACTGAAATTTGGGTTGGTAACTATTCAAACCAACAGTAAAATCATTTAAGAATAAATTCATGGTTCATGCAAAAACCTGCTGGTTTCGGGTTTCCTGATGGGGCACATTTTGAAAACTGAATACTGCAGGATTCCAGCTGCATGTTGAGGCAATTTTGTAATTCAGGAGAAAGAACAAAATTAGCTTTAACTCAGCAAAAATGTTGGATCTAAACATGACAGGAATGGATTTTGCACCAGAAATCATGACAGCTGCTATATGGACCCTAATAATTACAGACGGAACACTATTTTTACCAACAGTATTCGGAAATAGTCTTATACTACTCTGCCTCCTAAAATTCAAGAGCCTTCGAGTTAACCCTATGCACAAACTCATTGGATTTCTAGCAGTGTCTGACTTATTTGTAGGACTCTGTGTTGTGCCTATAGATTTCATAAACATTTTCACTTATCACTTACACCAGTCTAAATGGTTCTGCCTAGTCGCCACTACCCTCCCTTTGACATCTATGGGAATATCAGCAATGACAGTAACACTTATTTCTGTTGAACGATTTTTGGCGATAAAGTTCCCACTAAAGCATAGGTTCTACTATTCTGGCAGAAAACTATGTGTAATTGTTCCAGCAGCTTGGGTAGCCAATATTGCATGTGATTTTATTCCAATATTTGGCTGGAACAGATATGAGACAGATCAAAATGTATGTTTGCCAACCCTAATCTGGAAAAAGGAATTCCAATGGTTTATTATTGTTTTTGTCATCATACTTTTGCTTCTGAACTTAAGTCTGATAATATATGCTGCACAAACTGCTAAACGACACACAACAAACTTGCAGCTTGGACAAGGAATAACAGTTCACAGGAAGAAAAGGAAATCTAATGACTTGGCAAAGGTTTCCATCTTCATATCTGGAACATTTGTGCTGTGCTGGACACCATTCTTAATACTACTCTTTGTCACCGCTATAATGGATAGTTTTGTACTGACTCCCTTTATGGTATTTGCAACAGTTTTGGGTATGATGACTGCATGCTTTAACTGGATAATATATGGAATACTAAACCCTGCTTTTAGAAAAGCTGCAAAGTCCTTAATTTATTGTAACAAGTCTAGAAGGAAAATTGAGCTTTACAGACTAAACGATTCCAACCATTGAAATTCCTGTTTCCATCTATCTCTGAATTTTTTTTGATATTTCAGTAGCCTAGATTTTGGTGCTGATTAGCAATTAACACAGGCTTAGACTTCGCAATAAGCCTTAAACACCAAAGCCACACTAACCTGTTTTATGCTGACTAAGGTTTTTAGTAACCCAAATATAATCAAGTAACGTCTTTAATACATTTGCAATCCTGTCTGATATCAAAGTCTATTTCAACAAACCAACAAACTTGAAATGCTAATGCCAAGTAACCCTGATGACAGAATCAAATCATGCTAATCGTATAATGGAGCTAGAAATTAGTGATGAAATTTTTCAGTCACTTGTATAAAGGCTGTATTATTGTAAATATAATTCACTGGAAACAATTTGTGAAGAAAACAATCAAAAAGATAAAACTTTTCAATAATAATTTTGTGAACTCAATGCAGGAGATTTCAGTGAGTGATGATAGACTGGAGATAACCTTCATTCTGGGACCTTTACTTTACATTCATATGTATGTACCAATAAATAGTTTCTATGCCATATATGTAATAATAGTAACTGTTGTAATATGCATCAGGTTGATAAATGTGTCTGTGAAATTCATAGTCTTTGCTTTCTTTTCTTATGTTAATTGACTTGGTTGGTTATATCATGATATGGTACGTAGCTTGGTGGCACTTTGTGGACCCTGACCATCGTGACACCGTGGAGTTTTACTGTACTATTAGATAATTTACCATCAGCTATAGATCCATACATGTGAACCTCATGACTGCGAGTTTTTTTTTCTACCAAGACAACAGGTGTCTCCACTCTCTCACATTACTCATAAAAATCACCTGTGTACACAAAATTAATACTGAAATGTTTAATTTCATTACATTATTTTAACACAAAGCTTATTTATGGTAACCAGGTAAGACAAATTAGTTGCTAATTTCTAGCAGCATAAAACAATTACATCTCATTATTTTGTTCGCAAGGATGGCAGGTTTCAGTGATTTTTAGTTTGTCAACATTGGATTATGCTATTCATGGTCAGAGAGGTTTCTAAAAGGATTAAAGATATTAAGTGATTGTAACTGGATTCCTAAATAGCACAATCAGTTTAAAATAGAGTTAGATTGGCTCTGGTGTCTATAGTTTGACTAGCTATCTAAATGTGTTATCTACAAATGCTAAAATGACAAATTCCAAGCTACTGAAATATCAGACAAAATTCAGTTATGGATGGAAATAAGAATTTCAGTGGCTGAAATTAAGTCAAAAGGATTAGTTGTGTACCTGTATGTGTGTTCAATATGCGGTCAGCACATTACCATCTCCTTTTCGTGATTTAAATTGTTCTACATGAGAGATCCCATTCTCCAGATTATTCTAATCAGAAACTAGGGGCCCTGAGTGGCAGAGTGGTCTAAAGCGCTTTCTGTTGCGGATCACTGCCAACTCACCTCTGTCTGCATGGGTTCGAGTCTAAGATTTGGCTAATGTAGTTATGTGAGAAAGCTTGCCAGTAGCTTCTTGTGGGTCGGTGGTTTTTTTCGGGATTATCCCAGGTTCTCCCTCCACTAATAATACTGGCTGCCATGTATAGCCTATTGTGTGCTGAAAAATGGCGTTAAACTCTACAACAACAACAACAATTAATCAGAAACTGGTATCTTGCTATGCTGGTTAAAAGAAAGAGAAAGAGAGAGAGAGAGAGAGAGAGAGAGAGAGAGAGAGAGAGAGAGAGAGAGAGAGAGAAACTGTCTCTTAGAAATTTGAAAAATGTTTTCCTTTAGCTGATAACAAAATTGAGTTTAGATATTCTATTTTTGTGATTTTTAAATATACACCCAATCCTTTAGCTGCAAACTTTAATCATTCATTCACTAATTGCTCTGACCTTCTCTGCTGTTATGATCATTTATTGTCCCAATCATGGCTAATTAAAAATAGTGTTATTTACTTTTAGATGCATCTCCATGCTCTGCAGTACATTTTTCAGCAAACATTCATTTAAATTGCAATTTTCTTGTTTGGACATAAATTTTATGGTGTTTGAGACTACCAGAACTCAATACTCAAAATCGCTCTCTCTCCATGAAGTGTGACTATGATTTATTAATATTTTTAAATAGAAAAATATCCATGTAAATATATTGATATACATGTTGCTAAGAATGTCTTCACCAGCTGCAGTGGGTCTTAAATGTTGCTGCAAATGCTGCAGACAAGCATGCATGTGGAGAATTGTTTTACTACAGTAGAACCTGTCTTGAAAGACCCCCCCTGCCAAAAATAATGGTCTCTCAAGACAGGTGGTCTCACATAACAGGTCATAACACTATATAATCAATGTGTCTGTGCATGGAAATTCTGGTGTCTCAAGACAGGTGGTCTCTCATAGCAGTGGTCTCTCAAGACAGGTTTCACTGTAATTTGATCAAACATTTTCCTTCTTCAATAGCACCTGTTTATGAAAACTTCTCCATCAAATATATGACATTGTTTACATTGTCATTTTTGGGAAAAATGTATATATTGTGAAAATATCACCACAGATTTACATGTGTTCAGCAGTTGTCACCAATTCACCTTTTTCTCTCTCTCTTGTAATTGAACTGATAATTTGATACAACGTGCATGTATTTTCATTAACTTTTATTTAATAATGTTGATGTTGTATAAATTATGATTTGGAAAAATTAAAAAAATTAAAAATAATGGGTTTAAAATCAGTTTCATGCACTGGAGTGCTTTAAGAAAGATACAGTATATCTCCTAATTAATACACCTTACCATGGTCATTAAATTTTCCGAATGGGGCATTTATTAGAGTACAAGAATTAAAGCTAAAGTTCTTCTTTCAGTGTACTCTTCTAATGACCACATTTATATATATCAGTGTCTTTCTGAATTCAGACATCGTAAATATAAGCACCGTTAGAATGATCAATCGATTCACACATTTTCCTTTGCAGCAACTGGTTGAAGTAGAACTGGAAAGTTTTTAAACTTGCTGCCAAACCAATGTACCATTTTTAACACAAATGTGTGCCTGTGACTTTAGTAATTTGTACATTGATCATTAGTCCTAATGATCAGTTTCCCAGGGACCAAATGAAATTTAAATTGTAATACCTAACCTGAACTCCTATGTTTACTAGAACTGAAAAGCACAGGTCTTACACTGTATCTTCAACATTTCCTAATTTTAATCAAGGGGAGAGGGAGTGGTAATTAGAGAAGGACATTAATTAGAGAATATAAGGCATTTTAATCAATGTAAATGAGAATTATGAAGGGACAGTAGTATTAGGATTAATTTTGTCAAGGGGTTTTGTTATTTCTGATGACTCCTCCATTATCCTTATTAACCTCTCTTGAAAAGCTGATGTACATTTTGAAATTATTTAGATTATTTTTATTTAGAATATATTCCTAAAGGCAGACAGCTATATTTTTTATTTAAATAATAGAAAAGCTTCATCAATATTTTACTTTCATATATTGGAGCTGGTGGTCAGAACAACCAGGTCTGAGCCGTCTCTTAGACAGGGGGTCAGAAGGTCCCAGTTTGATAAATCAGCTAGTCAGGTGGCCATCTTTTGTGAGTTTCCACTAAGGAAGTCTCTAGAGTATGACAGGTGGTCAGAAGGACAGAGTCTGAGCCATCAGTTAAACAGGGGGTCAGAAGGACCCAGTTTGATCAATCAGTTAGACAGGTGGTCAGAAGGACCTAGTCTGAGCCATCAGTTAGACAGGTGGTCAGAAGGACCTAGTCTGAGCCATCAGTTAGACATGGGGTCAGAAGGACTTAGTCTGATCCATCAGTTAGACAGGGAATCAGAAGGGCCCAGTTTGATCCATCAACTAGTTAGTTGGCAACCTTTTGTGAGTTTCCACCAACTTGGAAGGCATAAGAAATATTCAGCCTGGCAATGAATATCCTTTGTGATCCTTAGGCTAGCATCTGGGATAGACTGGTGCACTCATGCAGCCATTCTTTTGTGGTGGCCATATTTCTGAAACACTTGCAAAGGATTAAGATTAAAAGAAAGGGGTGTTCACAAACCTGTTATGTTTGGTGGAAGCAAAATGACTACATTGCTTTAATCAGAAAGGTGAGTTATGCAATGTTTGCAAATCAGTTACCATGAATATCTTTAACATAGCCCCTGAAATATGGTTTGACTAGCTAAAGGATCAGACTAGGCCCTTCTGACCACCTGTCTAGCTGAAGGATCAGACTAGGCCCTTCTGACCACCTGTTTGCTGAAGGATCAAACTGGGACCTTCTGACCTTCTGACCACTGTCTAGCTGAAGGATCAGACTGGGACCTTATAACCACTTGTCTAGCTGAAGGATCAAACTGGGCCCTTCTGACCATCTGTCTATCTGAAGGATCAAACTGGGACCTTATAACCATCTGTCTAGCTGAAGGATTAGACTGGGACCTTATAACCACTTATCTAGCTTAAGGATCAGACTGGGACGTAATAACCACATCTCTAGCTGAAGTTGAGGCCCAACTATTGTTGGGCATCAGAGTCACACCCTTCAGCCTATCCTTTTCTCAACCACCACAAACCTCTACTCCAAAAAACACAAGGATGCATCCAAGGCAAAAAGGCTAACTTCATTGTTACTCCTACAACAGGCAGGAAGATGCATCTGGTATATTCTACGTGCCTGAACCAACAGTGGTGGGGGATAGATGATGGAAATTTATGCAGATCTAAACTTTCATCCTCCATTCTCTTGCATGAGGAACTGCATCATTTTTTAAGTTGTATTTGGCAAAAAAGGCAGATTAATTTGTTCACTGTGTGGCAGAAACAATCAAGTGCACATGTTAGATTTATTACCCTGAAAATGGTGAAAGCAACACTCTGTTATGAAGAATTAGTGGCCAAAATTGACTCAACCAAAGGGAAGTTAAGATGGTGATTGCCTGTCCTTGTCTTAATTACATATTGAGTGTGCTCATGAAAAATGTAAACTTTACCAAGTCTCATGCTTCCATGATCTCATGGTAAAGAAACCACTGATATAACAAGTTCCATTTTAAAATTTTAGAATTATGCATGTGAAAGTCCTCAAAGTATTTTCTTTAAGGAATTTGTTTTACAAAAGAGTTGCTGTACATCATGAACAAAGTTATCCCTCACAAAAAGACCTTGAAATCTCAACTATCATTTTCCATGTAACTCGCATTTTGTGACTATACAAGTAATACTTAATTTAAAGCCATAATTATTCCCCATTTACAAAATAAAAGTCAATTTGCAAAAGAAAATTAAACTGAAAAATTTCATTAATTAATGTGACAAATTTAAGACATGACTAAATCTTGAAATATTGTACTGTTGAAGAATAATTTAAATTTACCTGAAAGATGTATCTCTTTCAATTAATCCAACAAGACGTTACATCTAATTTGCTAAAAATCCACATGTGGTAAACATGGCTTTATGGCCTGAAAACAATAAGTGCATGCATGATGTTAAATTATATTACTTTTTTCAAGTTCTGATTAAAAGCAACAAATCACTCCAATCCAATATTAAAGTGAAGACCACTGATACAAAACCAGATGAGAGCTTTGTGCACCTGGAATACTGGTATAACCTGAATTATTAAATTACTAATGAAAATCAAATGAAATCTCCAAAAATAATTCTGACTCACCATAACAAAAAAGCTTAAATGTTTTATGCATCTGACATTAGCAAATTTCCGTTAATCTGTTTATTGTTCCATGCATATGTAAACACAGTCAGGAAGCACTGAGTAAACAGACCATAAACACGGTATTGCAAAATCAATACCAAAATAGTTTTCATTCATAGCGCACCAATCAATATAGTGCACCAATCAAAAATATCTAATTTCTTCCTGTTTTTGTTACATAATGTAAGAAAAACATCATAACATTAATTCTTAGTGGGCTTACTGTTGCTGTAAATATTGTTCTTTTTGTCTTCGCATACCATGTGGCCATGCAGAGATGGAATAGCCGAGATGATTTCACTTCTCAATATATAAAATAGGACTTTACACTTTTTGGTCATTGTAATTTACAAATCTTTTAATTTTCAGTAACAGTGAAAGTCAGAAAAGTAGATTATTATATTTGACTGAAGGGGAACCTCACAGACTTTTAAATAAAATTGATAATGTTTAATGTTTCTAGCAACAAAATTGCTGTTGAAAGTGGCAAAAATTGTATAAGATCTTAATCAAAATCATTTTTATCACATTTTTTATATAAATAGAGTCACTTTAATGACTTTTTCAGATCTAATAGCAAAAATATTAAAATCCATTAGGACAAAGGAAATTATAATTCTCAGGTATCAACTAATGCTTTCAGTGCCGAACATCATCTCCACCAAAAATGCCATCCAAGAAAGTTGTCACCTTTTCTAATTCACACCCTCGTCTATGCCACCCTCATTGTGTATTGACCCCATCACTTGCAAATAATTGTACTCTGTTATATAGGTTATGGGCAATTATTTTTCTTTTGCCCATTGAGAACATTTTCAAGTTAATTTCAGTACTGTATCTTGGGTAATCCCTTGGGATATTTGCCAGCTTACAAATGTCTGCCCCAGCATGTGTATATCAATTATGATCAAGGATGAAAATAATTTAAAAGTGCCACCACCCCCCTGAACACAATATAAATGCAATAATGCCCATATTAAGGGGAGAACAATCATCTGGAAAGATAGAGTATGTATGTGGATTATCTTACCTTTGTCTTCAATTGTGACATTACTACACACAACTGAAGCGTAGGTGTTGGAGATACAGGTGGAGTTGAAAACATATTGACACTGTGATAGATCTTCTTCTGTCCCCTGACACTTGACTGTGGAAATTCCAATTGGAACAGACATATTTCCAAAAGAAGAACCTGGATAAAGACAAAATCAACGTCAAAGAGGTTCTAGTTGAAAACCCAGTAGTCAGCATATTTTTGAATAAATTATGAATGCTTTACTTATTCTATTTAGGTTGCGCTTCAAATGTTTTTCCTGCTAATATTACACCAACAGAATCAGTCATTCCAACCACCAAAACTGCCAACTAATGTGCTGCATGCAGAACTTAATTCCATTTTTGTGTTGTACTGTTGGATTTTGGCAAGCATCTATTACAAACCAAGTTTGTGAACATTGGCAACATTTCTCTGAAGTCTTATTTTATTCTATATATAAAATGCAACAGAATAATTATTTTAGTTGTTAAAAAAGTGTGATGCATTCTTTTAATAGTGATTCAGGAAGCAATAAACTTATAGATGATCTGTTGACATTACAATTTATTTTAAACTGAGGCTGGAAAACAGGATGTGTTCCTGAAATATTGTTAGAAATACACATCTGACTTGACATTCACTGAAATCTGTCTGAAATATTGTTAGAAATACACATCTGACTTGACATTCACTGAAATCTGTCTGAAATATTGTTAGAAATACACATCTGACTTGACATTCACTGAAATCTGTCTGAAATATTGTTAGAAATACACATCTGACTTGACATTCACTGAAAAACTGTCTGAAATATTGTTAGAAATACACATCTGACTTGACATTCACTGAAGAACTGTCTGAAATATTGTTAGAAATACACATCTGACTTGACATTCACTGAAAAACTGTCTGAAATATTGTTAGAAATATACATCTGACTTGACATTCACTGAAATCTGTCTGAAATATTGTTAGAAATACACATCTGAGTTGACATTCACTGAAAAACTGTCTGAAATATTGTTAGAAATACACATCTGACTTGACATTCACTGAAATCTGTCTGAAATATTGTTAGAAATACACATCTGACTTGACATTCACTGAAATCTGTCTGAAATATTGTTAGAAATACACATCTGACTTGACATTCACTGAAAAACTGTCTGAAATATTGTTAGAAATACACATCTGACTTGACATTCACTGAAATCTGTCTGAAATATTGTTAGAAATACACATCTGACTTGACATTCACTGAAATCTGTCTGAAATGTTGTTAGAAATATACATCTGACTTGATATTCACTGAAATCTGTCTGAAATGTTGTTAGAAATATACATCTGACTTGACATTCACTGAAATCTGTCTGAAATATTGTTAGAAATACACATCTGAGTTGACATTCACTGAAAAACTGTCTGAAATATTGTTAGAAATACACATCTGACTTGACATTCACTGAAATCTGTCTGAAATATTGTTAGAAATACACATCTGACTTGACATTCACTGAAATCTGTCTGAAATATTGTTAGAAATACACATCTGACTTGACATTCACTGAAAAACTGTCTGAAATATTGTTAGAAATACACATCTGACTTGACATTCACTGAAATCTGTCTGAAATATTGTTAGAAATACACATCTGACTTGACATTCACTGAAATCTGTCTGAAATGTTGTTAGAAATATACAACTGACTTGATATTCACTGAAGAACTGTCTCAAACATCTCTAACCCATTACTAATAAATTCATTACCATGTTCAGTTTAATTTTTCTGAATAATTGTCTAGATATTTGCTATATCCACTCTTCCCGTAGGAAATATTTAAGTTCTGCCATACTACTTGTCGCTTTACCATTTCAGGCCTGCCATCCTTACCCTTTTCATGTGTAAATTGGAAAAAGATTTTCTTCAAAACAAAAATTTTAATCCATCTGTTTGGTTCAGATATTTGGATGATATATTTATGATCTGGAACCATTCAACTGAAGAAGTAAAAAATTTATTGATTGCCTAAATCATTTTCATCTAATAATTAAATTTACTTATACTGCATCTAATACACATTAATAGATGTATATATAATAAAAGATATCGATAACACTATCTATACAAATATTCATGTCGAGAAAACTAATATCCACCAATATGTGGAATATTCTTCATGTCATCCCATGTCATATAAAAATGTATACCACATAGGCAGGCTGAAAGATACAGATGCGTTATTTCAGATGATTGTCAATTACAAAATTCTTCGAATAAATTACAACATATTTCCAAAAAAGATAATATCTTACACCGTCACATATAATTGATTCTGTGCTGAACAAAGCCCATAATTTTACTCAACATGAGGCTTTAAACACAGCAAAATATAAAAAAGAGAAGAAGAAAAATTCCCTTTACACTGCAATAAAATCCTTCATTACCTAATGTTGGCCTCATAATTAATAAATGTTAGAGTCTCATAAATTAATCAAATAAAACCAGTGTAAAAACGCTTTACAAATATAAACCAATTCTTGCTTATAGAATACCCAAAAATTGTCAAGATGTTCTAATTAGATCTAAACAGACAAAAATTAAAAAAAATAAAAATTTTGTCATCTAAATGTAACATACACCAGGTCTCTCAATGTGCACATATAAGAGATTGTACTTCTTTCAGTAGTGCTAATACCAAAGAGGTCTTTTCTCTAAATGTTAACACTAACTGCATATCATCTGATGTAATTTATTTGATAACCTCTCAAAAATGTAGCATGCAATATGTTGGAAAAACACTTCAAGTTTCTAAAAGGATGTATAACCATTGCTTTCATTAAAAAAATATAGATATCCTCAGTTTTTCTCTAATATTTCAACATATTTTAATAACAATAATCACTCTCTACTTGATTTTTCATTCATGTCAATAGATATTGAGCATGGCAACATGAATAGACTCATAAAAGAAACTTATTGGATTCATAAGTTAGATTCTTTGTATCCTAATGGCTTTAATGCCATTGTACTATATAAAATTGCATATTTAAACAAAAAAATTAAATTGATAAATTGTATATCCTTTATAACAATATAATTAAATGTATTTTACTGATTCAGGTTTCATTAGAGATGTGTATCTTTTAGATCCTGTCATATATATATATATATATATATATATATATATATATATATATATATATATATATATATATATATATATATATATATATATATATATATATATATAGAATATATGTATAGTATGTACGCTGTATCAATGATATACCACGAGATGTATAAATTTTTCATTAAAAGGAAACGAGGCTTGCCAGAGTTTCCTTTTAATGAAAAATTTATACAACGAGTGGTATATCAATGATACAGCGTACATAATATACATATATTTTATTTATATCACATACAAATACAAATATTTGCAAGTTGGAGTTACGATGTGCTCCTGATATATTGCCCGAGTAAATGACCTCCTCACAACCAAGTGGCTGTCTGCTACAAAATCTAGTTCTACGATTTTTCTTGTTATTCACAATCACATATTCAAATTGATAAGTTGATTGTTTTCTTTTTCATTTTCTTTTTTTATTCACATTTATTAAATCAATATAAGACACACGCATTATTTAAACATAAAATATGTTGTTGTGTTGTTCTTTTTAATGAAGAAAGTAGTGCACTGCAAACACGGTGATCTTATCATAGACTATGCATGTACTGTTAGGCATTGATCTACTGTCATATGGAAATTCGCGTGGAATATAAACGAATTGGAATCACGAACCAACAAGAGGTAATTAAAATATTTTAATATATTGACAGTTCAACTAAGTCATCATTTTGATTCAATTAGCGATTCTACAGACTAAACCTCTCTCTTCTCTCTCTCTCTCTCTCTCTCTCTCTCTCTCTCTCTCTCTCTCTCTCTCTCTCTCTCTCTCTGTACGTCTTGACTAACATTGCCATCATTCATAGGTCTAGAGACATCGTCGTATGACACCATCAAAAATCCACAACGCTTGTATTTTCGTGTATTTTTGCTCCAGAGAGGGGGGGGGGACCTGGCGAACATTTGGACAGTTTTATATTTAATTATTAATACTCGATTTAAACGGGTTTCAGAAACAACAACAAAGGCTTAAAACACAATACAGTATGTGCGCATCGTAACCAAAAAATTTAACATGTAGGCCTTGTATGTCGTCTGACGATTGCAACTATGTATCATTCATATTATGAATACTATAGATAAATCCCAAGGAAAGCGTAAGCATAGGTTTACGAGGAAACAGAGTACTGTGGGTTACTTGGTACAAGTTCAGCTTTAATGTTTTTGTCCAGCACAATATATTTATCTCTCACTCCAGATTTGTGCTTATTTTGCATGAGAGGGGGAGAGGAAAAAGACAGGATTCCGATGAAATTGTGTCCCATTTTAATATTTAGAAAACAGGGACTATTAATATTTGTGTCGTTAATTTCATGTCATTTATGATTAATGAATGAGTAGAAATTCTTCATAGAGCTATAGGCCTACGGTAGAAAGAATGTTTATATATTCGTATTATTGCGCTATGGGCGAATCACTATTTGATATACCAATAGTATTGGTATATAGATTTGCTTTATACCAACACTTTAAATGCCATGTTATTTTTAATGTATGTGGTATATATATATATATATATATATATATATATATATATATATATATATATATATATATATATATATATATATACATATATTATGACTATTTTTTCTTGTTTTATTATCACATTAACATTATTGATCATATAATTGATAAATATGGAAATATGGAACCATAATAAATTCTGTTAAACATACATCTTTCAATACCAATTTGTATAATTGCAAATCTTATTATCATGTATACATGTATTTTATAAAATTACAATCTGATTATCTTTTCATATATACATACAGGTATATTGCTGCGAATGTAATTACTTATTTCTCCTTTGAATACGTTCCCCAATCACATTACTTTAGGGGATATTAGCCTGCTACCTCGCGAATCCAGCCCTACCAAAAGACGAAAATTCGTCTTTCCTGTCTATGTCATATAGACAAAGGGCAATAACTCTTGCCCATTACCTCCCCTTGCCGCCCGTTAGGTGTCGCTTCTTTAGTTTTTTAGCTTCGCTTACGCGAAAACACGTACAATTAGACCTCCAATGAATCCAAGCCATCTTAGTGTAAATTCTGACCATCCGAAGTTAAATTTGGAATTACTGTGTTGGATAATCATTCCTCTACAGGTCGTATACATTATTTTACAATATTTTCCAATTTGAGTGACTTTGTCACCTTTTCTAGACTTCGGACCAGGTTGCAACGTGGTCAAAGCATGTAATACATGTAGCACTCAATAATTTCGCTTATTCCGTATGTAACGTTTACGATATTAGCGACTAATAACGTGCTGCATTGATAATGTGTGCTGTATTTATCTTCTTTGACGTTTCAGTAGACTTCAAAAAAGTCTTTGAACGACCAATTGCGACTATTTAATGGCGGACTTCGTGTTGTAGTCACGAATTCATGCGACACTTAATCATTTCGCTTCCTCCGTTAGTTACGGTTATGGAATAGCGACTTAATAGCGTACTGAATTGTTAATTTGTGCTTTGTTTATCTTCTTTCCGTTTCAGTAGACTTCGTCTCTGAACGACCAGTTGCGACTATTTAATGGCGGAATTTCGTGTTGTAGTCACGAATTCACACGACACTTAATCATTTCGCTTCCTCCGTTAGTTACGGTTATGGAATAGCGACTTAATAGCGTACTGATTGTTAATTTGTGCTTTGTTTATCTTCTTTCCGTTTCAGTAGACTTCGTCTCTGAACGACCAGTTGCGACTATTTAATGGCGGAATTTCGTGTTGTAGTCACGAATTCACGCGACACTTAATCATTTCGCTTCCTTCGTTAGTTACGGTTATGGAATAGCGACTTAATAGCGTACTGAATTGTTAATTTGTGCTTTGTTTATCATCTTTTCGTTTCAGTAGACTTCGTCTTGAACGACCTATTGCAACATGCTCACGGTGATAACTAGTGTGGTCATTAAGAGTTAACATGGCACGGAATAATTTGACTACTCCATTAATAACGGTTATAGTATTATCGAATTAATAATATGCTGAATTTTTTTAATCTGTGCTTTGTTCTCTTCTTTTGTCGTTTCAGTAGCAAAGTCGACAACGAAGGCATGAATGGCAAAATGGGTGTTGGCAATGTGGAAATGGAGGAAATTATGTTGACATGGTTTAGGCTGCCCAGTGGATGTAAATTTCACCGCAGGTCCGTGCATGGCTTTCGGGCCTGTAATTCCGGACGCATGGAGTCTAGGCTGGATCAATTGAATCCATTTTATTATGCACTTTCGCCGGCCGTCCAGCCGTCCGTCCAGCCGACACCGTCAGTTCAGCCGGCACTTCAGCAGGCACCAACCGGCACTAGCCATACATCCGGCACCGTCCGTTCAGCCCAAATGGCACCGGACGGCCAGCCGACCTTCCAGCTGGCATCAAAAGGCACCGGCCGTTCAGCCCAAATGGCACCGGCCGGCCAGCCGACCTTCCAGCCTGCATCAACAGGCACCGGCCGTCCACCCGGCAACGACCGTTCAGACCAAATGGCACCGGTCGTCCAGCCGACCTTCCAGCTGGCATCAACCGGCACCGGCCGTCCATCCGGCAACGACCGTTCAGCCCAAATGGCACCGGTCGTCCAGCCGACCTTCCAGCCGGCATCAACCTATGCAGGCCGTCCATCCGGCAACGACCGTTCAGCCCAAATGGCACCGGTCGTCCAGCCGACCTTCCAGCCTGCATCAACAGGCACCGGCCGTCCACCCGGCAACGACCGTTCAGACCAAATGGTACCGGTCGTCCAGTCGACCTTCCAGCCGGCATCAACTGGCACCGGCCGTCCATCCGGCAACGACCGTTCAGCCCAAATGGCACCGGTCGTCCAGCCGACCTTCCAGCCGGCATCAACCTATGCAGGCCGTCCATCCGGCAACGACCGTTCAGCCCAAATGGCACCGGTCGTCCAGCCGACCTTCCAGCCGGCATCAACCTGCACCGGCGTCCATCCGGCAACGACCGTTCAGCCCAAATGGTACCGGTCGTGCAACCGACCTTCCAGCCGGCATCAACCTGCACCGGCCGTCCATCCGGCAACGACCGTTCAGCCCAAATGGCACCGGTCTTCCAGCCGACATCAACCTGCACCGGCTGTACATTTGATTTACGGAGATTATAGTGATGTACCCGTCAGTCAATCTGTACTACTGGTTACATATCACTACCATGAGAGAGATGTTATAGATGTATCTCCGTCCAATCAGACCATTTGAGAGGCAGGTGCCGGTCATAGCCGGACCTTCGCCGACATTCCGGCCGACCATATACCAGACAAATCAGTCGGTATCGCCGGTGTACACCTCCCGTCACGTCAAATACGTGTCGGTGTGATTTTAAAACAAGGGAGAATTAGTGACATTATCAGAGATGACGGAATTGAGTTATCTATGCCACTTGGTATGCGCTACCCAGATATGGCAGCTTTACCAGAACAGGACTTTCAGGCCGACCATTCGTCAGTTCAATCAGCCGTTAGTGCCGGCCGTCCATATGTTCACGGCTTCTCCACAAGGGAGATTTAGTGAAAGTGTCAATTATGACAGAATTGCGTCATCTAGGTCACCTGGTATGCTGTACAGATATGCAAGCTATACCAGAACCAACATTCCCTCTGAGCGAATGGTAGATGGGTGCACAGTGCTGGCCGCACTACATAAGCATTATGTAATTATTATTACCTTCTAGCCGGCACCAACCGGCACCGGGCGTCCATCCGGCAATGACCGTTCAGCCATATGGCACCGGTCATCCAGCCGGCACTAACCGGCACCGGGCGTCGATCCGACAATGACCGTTCAACCCAAATGGCACCGGTTGTCCAGCCAAGCTTCCAGCCGACACTTGCCGGCACTGACAATCCATCCGGCTCCGGCCGTCCAGCCCAACAGGCACCGGTCGTCCAACCGTATGGAGATTTTAGTCATATACCAGTCCGTCCGACTGTTCCGCTGTACCAGCACGGGGACTTTTACCATACCGCAATCCGCACAAATCGGATTGACGAAGATTCTAGTGATGTTTCCGTCTGTCAATCCGTACTACCGGTTACATATCACTACCATGACTCTGATGTTGGTGATGAATCTCTCGATCCAACCCGACCATTCGAGCGGTCGGTGCCGGTCATAGCCGGCCCGTCGCAGGCGTTCAGGCCAAACATATACCAATCAATTCATTCGGCATTGCCGGCCGTCCATAGGCTATCAACTCATCCACAAGGGAGAGTGAATGCCTTTTTTAGAGATGACGGAATCGAGTCATCTATGCCACCTGGTATGCATTACCCCGATATGGATGCTTTACCAGAGCAAGATTATGCACATAGTGAGTGCGATGAATCACAGGCAAATCAGCTGTATGCAGATCCAACTATGGAACGGACTGAGTTCAGCTTCAAAGCCGCAGTGGAGGAAATTTTTAGGGTGTTAAGGCCCCTTCAGAATGCCCTCCACCTCCTGCTGCAATTACCGACTATAGGGTTAGTGCGTCGGTCGATCTGGATGAAGGGGAAGAGATTCTATCCTTCCGCCTCCTTCCCCAGTCGACAAAATTAAGGAAATTAATGACCGTCTGTCGACACGTATAGGGGATCCAGGAAATGCTAAGGCGTTCTTTTCTGAAAGCCAAGTACCAGCGTCGTTTTCAGGTCGATGGTACAAAACTCACTCCGATGCGTTCAGTACTGAGGTCCTGGCTCGGGATAAAATAGGGCAGCAGTCCATATGTCTGCGGCATTGTCTTATAAAGTGGACAAAACTGTGTTCAATGCCACGTCCAAGCTGGTTCGAATGTAGTCGCTACGTCTTCACTGTTAGACCTAGCCTCCCTAGCCATTTTCAGGATCGCTGAAAAATCTGGCAATGAACATGCTTGGGATTCGACGGCCCGGTTAGCTAGGGTTCTTAACAGGGCAGCTCATCATTCCATGGCCAATGCGCTGACTGCTTCTGCCAACCTAGACCTGATACGTCGTGACGCATGTCTGAAGGGCACGTCGCTTAAACCCCATCATAAATAAGCTGGCTAGATATGACCGAGGCACATTTCACGTCCCTATCCCACGAGTAGCGGACATTCTCCGTTGTGCTTGTCGGGACTAGGCTTATCAGTTCCATGTCATACCTTTTGGCCTAAATTTAAGCACTTGGGCTAGTACCAAGGTTATGGGTTACGTCGTCACCCTGTTCCGCTCGACTTCATCTATTGCGTCGGCAGTATATTTGGATGACATCCTCCAGAAACATCTGTCAAGTTCTATTCTGCTCAAAGGCAGAAACGATCTTATATCACTTTATGTCATATAGGCTTTCTCGTGAACTGGATAAAGTTTGATCTCTGTCCAATCCGGATTTTGGTCCATCTGGGTGTGGAGTTTCTCCCGATCTGAATCTGGTAAGGCTTCCTCGAGTTTGCGATTATCCAGATAATTGCACTCGTAGAGTCCGTTTCCGACAGGATGCGCATTTTAGCGAGAGAGTTGCAGATCCTCGGATTATTCAATGCGGCAGCAGACTTGATCCCGATCAGCCGTCCTTTTATGCGCCCTTTACAAAGGACGTTGCTAGCGTAATTGCGCTCTTTTCAAGTCCCTTCGATCCCAGAAAACAGTCATGCTCACGCCAGAGATACAATCATTCTTGAGTCAATGGCACAACCCCTGTAGGCTGTCCACAGGGATTACTCTGGAGATACCCCAAGGGGATAACGGTATGTTCTGCCACTAATACCTACGGTTGGGGTGCCCACCTGTTGCCGAACTTCGATACTGTCAGCGGCACGTGGGTGCCAGGGGCGAGCCCTTTCCACATCAACCTTTCAGAAATAACGGCTGTCATCAATGCCTTTCATTTCGGGCAGGATCAACTCTTATTACAAACTGCCCTCATTATGTCAGACAACATTGTGGTGGTGCCTTGCCCCAAAACACGGGGACACCAATCACCAGACCTGTGCAATCTGAACTGGCGATTTCTACATTGGTTCGACAATCTCCACCTCAATGTACAATTCAGACACATTCTTGGCAGACTCAATGTCTTGGCTGACACTCTATCTAGTCATTCACACAGAATGGTCACTCCATCAATCGGACTTTCTTCCAATTGACACACTTTGGAGACGTCCGATGATTGATCTTTTGCAACAAGATGGAATCGCAAGTTCTCCACCTTTCATCTCACAGGTTCCAGACCCAGAAGCTTGGGTCGTGGATGCTCGATCAATCACCTGGGAAGGGTTGTGGGCATTCTCCTACCCTCCCACGGTCTTGGTACTGGAATTAATCCAGAAGTTAAGGGGTCAGAATTGTCAGATGGTTCTGATTACCCCTCTCAGATGGAACAACTCCTGGGTCTCCGATCTACTCAATCTAGGCGATAGATCTACCCAGGAAGATTACAGTCAGCACAAGTATTCACAAGCAACCGCGGCCAGGGGTGTTCCACCCCTGTCCGGACCGTCTTTATGTTCAAGCTTGGCTCTTGTCCAGACAGCCTTGCAAGACAAACAATTTAAATTTTTGATTGCGGAGAGAATCTCGAGAGCAAGAAGGCCCTCTACTCTGAAGGTTTACGAGGGCAAGTGGCATGTTTTCAGAGACTGGTACCATATCATTCACATTGTTCCTCTGAGTGTCACAATCCCTCAACTGGCCAACTTTTCTCTGGCTTTTCGAGGAGAAACATCTGGCTCCAGTTATTCTCAAATGTTACCGCTCCATGATATCAGACACATTCCGCCATTCTGGTACATGTGCTATCAGCCATGACAAAGATTTGTCAGATCTTTAGACATTTAAAAAAAAAAAAAAAAAAAAAATTTAATCGACTTATATCCCTCACCCTGTTTTCAAATGGAATCTGTCCTGGGTTTTAACATGACTCAATTCAGACAGTATTGAGTCTTTAACCCACGATTAGTTAAAGCTACTATCATACAAATTGGGTTTCTTGATAGCCTTAGCTTCAGCATGCAGGGTGAGCGAGTTACATGTCCTTTCTAGTGACCCGAACTCTCTTTCGTTTCGATCAGAGGGTTTGATGGTCCTCTTGACGCAGCCAGGCTTCGTAGTCCAAAATAGATTACCATACATTGCGATCAACGAGTCGTCATTAGCTCGCTTTCTTTATAGATAAGTCAGGATCAACAGCCATGTAAGATCCTGTTTGGGCACTCTAGCACCATTTCAATGCATAGAGGTGAGTCAGGTCACATACTAGCACCTCTTTCTTCTGGTGATAGCTGGGATATGAGATATCACCATTCAAGCCCTTGCTTCATGGCTGTAGTGGGTTATATGCTCGGCGTACTCTGAGAATTCGCAAATCAGTCACCTTATAGAAGCTGTTGCAGAGTCAACCTTCTACAGTTTTATCTTCAAGTTTGTACTCGCAGAGGCAAACATTGATTCTAGTAGGTCCGGTGTTGGGCAGCCCAGACGCCCACCAGACCCATGTGCAACAATCAGCACAGCCTATTAGCTTCGCTGGATTCGCCAGATAAATTTTCGTAGGTAAGAAGATTTCAATAACTATCTTCTTAACCGCATAAAAGGGTCATATATCACGTGACCCTGGGCTGTGTTGCTGATTGAAAATTAGGAGACCGGGTTATCATTCACATGGGGAATTCAACCATCATTCCCTAGAGGATACCCGGGGTGGAGGTCGGATGCTCCGCATTCCCTTCTCCTATTACTTATTCTCCTAAAGTAATGTGATTGGGGAACGTATTCAAAGGAGAAAGCAAATTTTTTAGTAAATTATGTTTCTCCGAGAATACTTACCCAATCACATTACTAAGAAACCCTCCCAACCACCCCGCCATGCGAGCATCCTTGTGTTTTATATATCGCTCAGCTTAAAAACTAAAGAAGCGACACCTAACGGGCGGCAAGGGGAGGTAATGGGCAAGAGTTATTGCCCTTTGTCTATATGACGGACAGGAAAGACGAATTTTCGTCTTTTGGTAGGGCTGGATTCGCGAGGTAGCAGGCTAATATCCCCTAAAGTAATGTGATTGGGTAAGTATTCTCGGAGAAACATAATTTACTAAAAAATTTGCTATTTCATGCAATAATGAATAAAGGGTGGTCCAACATCTTAAATACTGCGGGCCACATTGACCAAAACTGTTAGGTTTGTTTGATACACATATATACACAGACACACACACACAGACACATACATACACACACTCACTATAGTAATTTTAATATAATTATAGAACCGACCATCTGCAATAGTCTGTGCCAACAAAAAATTACTCACAAGCCACAATTAACCCATGGGCTTGTAGCTTGACCACTCTGTCTGTAGCTTGACCACTCTGTTGTTTATCTTCATTATAATTATTTTTTAAAAAAAAATACATTCTTGATAGTGTCATTACAAGTTCCTAAACTTTATTCAGTGACAAAGAAATTAGCTAGGTAAGCTAGTAACTCAAAACAGATGTAGATATGACACAAATAAATTTACCACCTACAGGAAATACCTAAATATTTGTTCAGTATTTACCTTCTACAGGACGGGCATCAATGTATTTACGGTCAAGACTTCTACAAGCCACTCTGGCAGCAGCAATGTCAAAGCCCACATCGCAAATTCCATACCACTTTCCTTTATGGTGCATCTCAACTCCACCCATATTGAGATTGGGGCTCTGGTTAAGTCTGACTGAAATCAAAGACTAGAAATGTACTTATACAATATGGGTGTCACCACCAATATGATGCTAATGAAGGTCAAACTTCTACCTCAAACACGAGCAGCTACAATTCCCTTTAATTTTTTAAGAGAAAAATAAAATGAATGTTTATTTTAATTTTTAATTAGGAATTAAACCATATAGAGTAAGGTCACTCAATAAACTAATATTAAGTCTCGTACCAAATTTAATTTCTCTCAAGACACATTTAGCAGAAATTAAAATTGTGACAGACATGACATGACATGATGGACAGACATGTGTAATACAATATTCTCCTCCACAGTTATAGTAGTGATGGTGGTGGTGGTAGTAGTAATGGTGGTGGTAGTGGGTGGGGGAAACATTCAGTACACTGCCATAGCTTGAATGAATCTAAAAAAGGCAATGGCTTAAATTAAGAACATTATAAGAAATTATCTTTAAGTATCAAAAAATAAATACCATAAAGAGTTGGAGTTATATTTATTTAATAAATCTTTCTTATGAATCTTGAATATTTAACATATTAGAGTATTTCTACTTGAATTTTGATGACATGTTCACTATATACATATCTGATGACCATACATTAATTTAACATGAGTAACCTTACTCTATATGGTTTAATTCCTAAAGTTTTCATGCAATTATTCATTTTAAATGATTTAAAACTTTACATTAATTGGCACCTAGTAGCCATATCTATTATTGTGCTGATGTGCCATTAAATATTAATTTGTACATTTTATCACGAAGTATCTTGCTGAAAAGTTCACAACGAAGGTCCTACACAAACTTAGTCAAAGATAATTTCCATCAGTTAACAAATAATTGCAGTTGAAAACCAAGTCTATAACATTTACAGAGTTTACATGCTTTGGAACTAGAAAGACGCTACTGTCTTCATTTAAAGCAACCTGGTTTTTTTATGCATGTCCCAAATCAGGAATGGAGCAAGATTGATTTTATCTGCAATGACTGTACTAGTCCTATATAATATACCAGATACTGTTAAAGATGCCAGAAAAAACATACTGACTGGTACACAATATGTCTTCACAGTCCAACACACTTCAAAATCTGAGTGTTGTATTGTGGGCAACCAGGAAAAGAAACTCACAGCTGCTGAAACAGCTATAAATAAACAGGCCAAAGAAGAAACTTGAATCTGAAATTGTTATATAAAGGTCTTGTTCAAACTTAAAATGTGTAATTGACAATTATCATACATAGCAAAGTTATTTCTGACGGTATGGTTTTGTAAAACAAGTGTTCTGCAGAGCTACGTCTTGGATCTGCATCTAAACACTTGTCAGAAAAACTACCATCTTTGACTTCTATAAACATTGCCACAAAACTTTAGGATTTTGGTGACTGAAGAAGGTAAGATGGAAATCCCTCACAAGTAACAAACTTTAAACTTAAAGTAAATTATATAATTGAAACGTTTCAGCTGATAATGTCTACTGATGTCCAAGATGTGTGACTTTCATCACATAAAATATTGTAACATAAAACTATAACATTTGTACAGCAATGAAACATTCTGCTAAAGCTGAGAAGACATAAAAGGCAGGAGTTTGCATGCCCTCCCATTTGTTTGTAAGCTTCCTACTGACTTTAAAAACAAACATTCACACCATTCATCAGTTTATAATTTCCAACCTGACTGCCACTAATATTCTTTAATAACATGACCACCATAATAATGAGAGCAAGTCATTTTCTTTCATACAACTAGAGGGATTTTCTTCATTGTGATAAGAGCCAAATATTTCAGTTATGGTACTTTGGAAACAACATACTTTTGAAAAAATGTACCACATCAATTGTACCACTTGCCCTTTCCATTTTCTTGCTCAATATTTTTTGAGAAATATTAAAGCTGAACATTGCAAAAATTAGATGCCAACAAGACATATATATATATGTCTAGATGCCAACAAGACATATATATCACTGGAAAGGATTTTCTAAGAACAAAAAAAACGGCAAGGAGACTCATTGTTTACAGGAAACTAACTACCATATAATTTGAAATGTAAATAAGATGACCGAGTCCCCTCATTGTCACAAACTGGCTGGACAATGATGTGACCTTGGTCTTACAACATCATTTTTGTTGCAATGACAAAATGGCTAAACAAGTTGGTCCATGTAGTAAACAATTACAGTGCACATGACAGGTTTATTCTCGTAAACCTAAATGGCTCAGAACAGATTTTGAAAACCAAAGCATAATGTTCACAGCGATATTCACATTTTCTGCCTCTTTATTTCTGTTCAAGTTTTAGCTTTCAAAAAGTCCATGACATTTGGTAAAATGTGTTCATGACTTACCATGTTTGTAGCAGTAAACTGAAGCATCAAACTTATGAGTCTCACATGGCATGGATAGTAACAAATCCAGGTTGTCACTGTCCTCACTATTGAAACCTCTGTGAGGACATTCATGAAGGTTACTCTCTTCTCCTGTACACTCAAGATGACTAAGCCATATCGGTCCTTTGCCCTCACCATAGTACCCTCGTGGCTGAATGTCACCATCTGTATAATTAAGCTGTCGACACAAAACTTCAGCTTCTCGTTTATCCCAGTATGAGTCACAGATCGTACCCCATACTCCTTCAATAGCTAACTCTACACGACCATAGTGGTTGCCTCCAGAAATGTTGTACTGGAGACCTTCATAGAAAATGAAAAGAAATTCAATTTTGATTTAAATAAGAAGAATCTATATGTGATATTAGTACTGACTCAAAGCTTCATTTGAACACATCAAATGATGTATAGAACATGATACAGCACAAGCAACCTTAAATTCTCCAAGCATCATAGTAGTGTTAGTGAGAGCATAGAGAGGAATCATAATAAAGTCTCTATGTAAAAAAACAAGTCCTGCTTTAATCATCTAAACAGTACCTAATAATTTATTAGTAAAAAATAAGTTATTTTAGTTTAACTTATTATGCATCATAAGAATGTTATTTATTATGAATAAGAAATCAGAAGTTGAACTTAATTCTGTATCCCAAAATTGTGAAATACCTGTACTTAGAAAAAAGAAAAGTTAAAATCCTACAAAGAAAACAATGATGAAAACAACATTTTCTAGCCATAGGAAAACCCTTGTGTTTCCTTGTAAAATATGTTTCTTAAAATATACTTACCCAATCACAATACCTTAGAAGAACAACTACTGCCTTGTGAATCCAACCCTCCCAGATACTCCTTTTGGCTAAAGGGAGCTCAAATTTGTCTGCTGACTTATTTCTCTATCAGGCAGAATGATCTCCAGTTACATATAAGACTTGCAAGAATATACCAGTTATTACTGGAGCAAAGGACACACTCCATTTAGATCTAACTGCAGGGTGGCCGGGAGGGTGTTTGTATATTAATATGGAGTAAGTATTTTTGAAGAAATTTATTTTACTAGAAAAAATTGTTTTTTTATCTTCTAATACATTTTCCAATCATAATACCTTTGGAGAAAAGATAACAGGTAGAGGGAGGTACATCCCCTTACCCTGGAGATAGCAACTCTGGTTCCCTAATGTACTAAGGTACTGAGACAAATTCTAGGTAACCCGACTGGAAGAGACTCTCTCTGTCAGTGCACAGCTTCAAAAGGGAAACCCTACCACATATCCAGTCAAAGTCATGAAGATACATCTTAAGAACATGTTGGTCAGTCTGGAAGATAGACCTATTGAGCTGCAGATATAGGTCCTACCAGATCAAACTGACCTTTCTGGGATGACAGATCTTGGAGATAAAAGCTAGAAAATGAGACTCAAATCTGCATCCAACAGTTTGACCAATGTTGGTTAGTGAACAGTTCGGGTTTGATGCTAGGTTAGTCACATTACTGCTTGAACCTCTTGAAGCAAAGTGCATAAAAGTTCCTATATGCTGAGCAAGTAACCACCTTACTTTAGGATGTGATATTCTGTTTTGATCGATATTACTATCCTTTAATGAGAAGTAGAAAGAGGTGTGATCTCCCTCAACACAACAGTTCTGTTCATATCAATGAATCACCTAAAAGCCATGACTGGGTCTTGTAAGTGGCCTTTAGTTGATGTGTCTAGAGGAGACAGGGTTTGTGACAAAAGTTTAGCTACCCATGGAAGAGAGATGATTCTGGCAATAAAAGTGCTTTGCTGTCATGAATGAGACTGACATGTCTTGTCTGGATTTGTATTTAAATCAAGCCTGCTGATATGGCATGCATTTCAAGAATTCTGTCTGTAGTTGTTAATGCCATGAGGAAGCATATCTTGTAGGAAACAGATCACCATATATGCCATTTAAAATGGTTTAAGAAGTGTCTTATCCAGCCAGGTTAATACATAAGATAGGTTCCAATTTGGGCCTAGCATTAACGTTTCTCATAGCATTAATCTTGGATCATACCGATACTCTGCGCTAACTTGATCCCTTCAAAGAGCCAGAGGAGGATGAAAGCCATCTGTGGTGTTGATGCCTGGAGAGGTAAGATATGTTTCTTTACTTATCACTAACTGTGACATTGACTTGAATGTTTTAAGAGTGGAGGGTAAATGTGCCTGGGCAATTCTCTCCATGACTAGTTGCAAAAATGTTGAATATTGTTGGTCTGTTTGATGTGCAAGTTCAGGGCTCCAAACAAGGATGAAATAACTGCCATCATAGTTATATTAGTAGATGAAGGAAACCCTGAATCATGCCGAGTTTCTGATGTATGACTGATGAGAAATTTAATCCACAACTCCTCCTGTTTTTTCATCTTATTATTTGTGTAAAATCAGTTTGTAACTCACGTAAATTTGATACAAATCTGTGTATATTCTTTCCTTTTCTTTGTTTCAAATAGCAGTGGTTGTTGTTCAGAATTAAGTGCATATTTTATTGGATTACTCTTCATCCTAATGTAGCATGATGTCCCACCCAGTCACATTATCCTGACACCAGGCTGACCAGTCCTAACACTAACCTCTTAATGCTGAGTGTCAAGTGAGGCAGCTGTTAGTACCATTTTTGTAAGTCTTTGGTATGACTCGGCTGGGGATTGAACCGACAACCTCCCGTTTCCGGGGCGGAACGCTCTAACCACTAGGCCACTGGAGCGGTTCAGAGAAGCTTCTCATAAATATATATATCTCAGAGAAGCTTCTCATCAAGTTAGTTCAGACCTATATGAAATAATGTGAAACTGGACATTTCAGGAAGTGTCGCTGATATTGATAAACATGGAGCC
Organism: Unio delphinus; assembly: GCA_029339505.1. Lineage (NCBI taxonomy): Eukaryota > Metazoa > Mollusca > Bivalvia > Unionida > Unionidae > Unio > Unio delphinus. The sequence continues at coordinate 7,666,392 of JAQISU010000278.1, forward strand.
ACAATTTTTAAAGATATTTTTATATCAGCTGTGTAGGAACATCAACATCAAACTTTTCTAAACATCCATTCACTAAATACTTCAGACACTTGTAAATCTTCTTTCTTTTGCTAAGTGTATAGTACTCTACATATGTATGATTCTCCATTTAGTGTCTAATTCATAATTGCTGACATCTCAGCCTTCCATATATGGTCTTCAAGCAATTGCTGTTCAACTATTAGTCACTCTTAAGTCTACCAGGGGTGATGGAGGTGTTCAATGCATGCCCATGTATAGTGGTCCCACTTATGAATTGCTCCCCTGATCAGATGTCACCCACGTTTTATGGCCAGAATACCTTGGCACAAATTAAATTGTATTGAAAGGTACTCCTGAAGAGCTGCCATGCTTCTAAATTGACCAGTAAAATGTACCCCTCACAAGCGGCCACCTTGTATGTTAATATGTTTCCAGAACCAGGTTTTAATTCATACAGTAAGGTAAGTAATCTGATTATTTTTTTTTACTAACGTATGTTTTCAGATGTCAGGTTTTTGTTACTGAAAGAAGTGTTGGCTACTAAGGCCAGCAATATGTCACTAATGCCAATGTTTACAGAAAAACGGGTCAACAAATGTTGTTATACAGCTGTTGAGCTGTTTTCTTTCATGATTACAACATGACATAATTGTCAAGACCATAAAATGGGTAGCACAGAGATTTTGTGAATTAACACTGAGACAATATAACAGTGAACATAACAAGGTACCAGACAAAGACCGAAACATAACAAGGTACCAGACAAAGACCGAAACATAACAAGGTTCCAGACAAAAACCAAAAAAATCAGCTGATAGTACTAGTATCAGTTTGTTTATAAACATGACAGTGCATCTACTCTACAAAATGTTTGTCTGCATGATTAAATTGCAGTACTGTAAAATTAGCAACATATGTACAAGTCATTTCAAAACTTTGAATTGTCATCACATAAGGGAGAATTTATACTTTAGAAGAAAACATAAAAGTCACACAACTTGACAACAATGGAGAGAGTTTAAGAGTTCTTGCAAAAAATATATTATGTTGGAACAACTTAAATAAAGAACATCGTAACCGATAAGGAGAATATTCTGTACCAAGATTTAAATATTGTTTTTGACTGATTTGCCATACATATGCCAACAATACCCCATTTGCATTTCATGCCTAGGAATAGGAATTTTTTTTACTGATAAAGCTGCAAATGTATGGTATATCCTTACCATTTGATCCATTGTAGCAAAGAACCGATGCAATATTAGAGTTAGAACAATTGCCCAAATCTGTGCGATCATTATGCGGGCACGTCATAAGATCCGTCTCATTTCCTGTACAGTTTAATCCAGCAAGCCAGTAAGGACCACGAAGCACCTCTAAAACAGTACTCTCTGAATGCTGGTATGCTATCCCATTATTGAACCCAGACATTCGGCACATAACAAGGGCATCTTTGTCATCCCAATCTCGGCTGCAAATTCGACCAGTGATTCCATAGTGGTCGACCTTCACCTGTCCATTGTCTTTTTTTTCCAAACTGAAGCTATACTTATCTGAAAGACATCACAGCAATTACTTGAATTTGCATACATGCTAGCACCTTTATTTAAATAATAATAGTAATAATCAAAATAATAATAATAAAAATAGTAATATGTAATATATAGTATTATAACAAAAACAATTTTATTTAAAGAGAGTGACACAGTTTGCATGGAATTAATCCTCCTGGTGGGCATCTATTATATCTATATTTAGATATATAAAATACATAATTAAACACAATATGAAAAGGCACATAAATTCTTATTCTGTCAACAGACTCCCCCACCTCCCACCCCCAAAGAAAAAATATAAAAATGTCAAACACAACTTCAAAATGAAAATAAAAGACAAAAGAGGGCATTTAAAATAAAATTTTGTGAAAGACATAAACAGAAAACTGTATATTAACATGTTTTTTTTAAAAAATGCAAAAAAATATTTTAAAAATGTGGCAGGTTAAAAAATAAATTGCAGCATAATTGTCAAATCAAAGACTTACAATTTCCATTTTTTGAATAAGATCATAATTAAATGCATTTACACTTTTCTCTAATTGCCTTTGTGACTATGTTCTAAACTAGTGACCCCAAATACTGAAAACTCTAATTTGATTTGCAACTCTTTTGAAAATTTATAGCCTCAAACACTGAAAACATTCACTTCCATTGGCATTCTGTTAACAATTAGTTACTATAGCCCCAAACACTGACAACACTAATTTTCTTTGGGATTCTGTTAAACATTAGTAGCTCCAGGCACTGAAAACTCTTATTTTCTTTGGAATTCTGTTACACATTAGTTGCCCCAGACACTGAAAACACTCATTTTCTTTGGGATTTTGTTAAAATTTTTTCCACCCCAAACAATGAAAATACTAACTTCCTTTATGAATCTGTAAAAAGTCAGTAGTCCCAAGCGATGAAAACTCTATTTGCCTTTGTGATTCTTCAACAAATTAGTGGTCCCAAACAATGAAAACTCCTCTTAAGCAGTTCTTCAATGGTAATGGAAAGACAGTTGAAACTGTTCTTCAAGTGAGAAAAGTTTTCTAGTAGGAAACAATTTCTATAATTTTGGAAACTATGCACAAATATGGAATTTCTGAAAAGTTCACTTACTGTTAGCATTTAATTGCATTCATTGCATTTTGCATGTTTCAGCATTATCTAGTAACAGCTGGTTTGGTACTATTTCATTTGATATTGTAAAAATCAAAAGTTTATATTGGGTGGAATTTTTCTCTTAACATAAATTTCTTAGTTTGATGTTATTAGAGTTTAAAACAGATTCCTAAAATTTTGAAAAGATATACTTTAATGAAATTCATTAAACATATATGCTATTTTTACATCTGGATTAATAATCTGGCCTTCCTGGTTATGTTATTGGATTTTTTTGGATGACCTTGGCATCTTCAAATTGTTAACAACTTTCAATACTGAATTCTTATCACAGTTATTTTCACAAACTGATTGATACTAATTCTTTGCTCCAATGATCATTATGGTTACTAATTATTTATCCAGTTTTTATAATTTTCTTGTCGATGATCAATCTGAAATAATCACAGGTTTTCAAAGCATTTAGAATGTCAGGGGTTAATAATTAGTTTGAAAGAAAGTTCTATTTTTTACACTTTCTACTTTTCAGAGGTATAGGTTTATCTACCACTTTCACAAAGTTGGGAGGGGTCCCAAGTGGCCGAGTGGTACAACGTGCTCTCCATTACGGATCACTGCCATCTCACTTCTGTCTGCATGGGGTCGAGTCTAAGATTTGGCTAATGTAGTTATGTGAGAGAGCTTGCCAGTAGCTTCTCATGGGTAGCAGCAAGAAGGGTGAACAAACTGAAACTAATTTAGACAAAACTAAAAGGGGAAGGTGAACAGACTGAGTTTTCAAACAAACATAAAGCCTCTGTTTAGAGGGAGTAAACAGACCGAAACTAATTCAGACAAAAACAGAAAATAAACCTAAACTAATAAATGACAGTTTCTATTTGTCGACCAACACTGTTGCGAAATAAAACAACAACAGAATTTGCCTCTGTTATTATGGTTTTGATTTACTCGATGCTGTTAAAAATTTAAGAATAAAAAAATTTAGAGATGTTTTTATGCGAGATCAATTACCACAACAACCAAACAGCGCTGAAACCGGTATCATAATGATAAATTTGCATGACCCTAAATCAAGATATCATATTGGACATGATAAAATATTCAGCTAAAACCATAACAGCTAACAAAATCATGACAACAGAGGCAATTTCTGGTTTTTTTTCAATTTCGCAACAATGTTGGTTTGACAAATAGAAACTTCGGTTGAAACTGAAACTCATTTTTTAGTTTCGGTTTATTTTCTGATTTTGTCTGATTTATTTTTGGTATGTTCACCCTTCTTGCTATGACTCAGCTGGGGATCAAACCCATGATCTCCCACATCCAAGGCAGATACTGTATGTAACCACTAGGCCACCGGAGTGGTATATCAAAAGTATCATCCACGTCATCAAATTAAGATACTATTCTCCAAAGAACTTTACTGAGATCTTCCAGAAATTTGTTTTTATCAAAATGCTCAAAAGACCTATATGTCAACGATTTTATGAGCTTTTGGATTTTGATCAGTTGGTCTTGAATTTTATGCTCAGAAAAAATATGGAAATGATCATAAAGACCAGTATCCTGTGAGTAAGTATTTTTCATATTTTCTTGTATATTTTTATAGATATGATCCATTCAAGTTTCTGGGTAGTTGGTTTCTTGTCCTGATTGAGTAAAACTGCAAACAATGCAGAACCTGATCTGTCATAGCATAATGTGCCTGCCAGTATGGGTCTATCTACTGATTACTACTAGCAAACTGTATAGACCCAGACCTGATGTGATCACAACACAAAGACTTCTCATTCACATCCTTTACCTCAAACAATAAATATCAGCAACACCAACATTAAATTAATAAAGTCAGTACGAAACCTAGGTGTAACTCTAGAGAGTAATCTCACATTGCACCAACATGTCACGAATATATGCAAGGCTGCATATCTTGATCTGAGATGCATCAGCTCCATTCACAAATATCTTTCAGTTGATGACACTGAAACACTTGTGTGTTCATTAGTACTTTCAAGACTGGACTATTGTAACTCAATTCTGTGTCTTATTCATCTCAATAGCTACTCCAGAAACTTCAGAAAGTTTAAAACACAGCTGTTTGGATCATCCTTAGAATGCCATGATCAGAGCACACCTCCCCACTGCTCTGTACCCTACACTAGCTATCCAATCGATCCAGAATCAAACACACAACATTTGTTCTCTGTGCTATGTTTCACTAATGGACTCCAGTCCAATATATTAATCCAACCTCACCCATGTGTACACACCAGCAAGATACTGACACTCCTCTTCTGACAATCATACTCATTATACCCACTATGAAAAAAAAGTCACATGGCCCAACATTGTGAAATGAATATCCCACTGAACTTAGACAAGAAGACACAGTGACCCACTCAAAAGTGCTCCTAAAAGTCACCTAATTTGACTGCAAGAACAAACTTAGAGACCTAATAATGTTTCCTACTTTAAATATTTTCAACATGTTTTGTTTTCTAATTTCATGGTAGTCTCTTTTGTAATTGTATCGTTATATATGTTCTTTATATATGTTATCTACATTGTCTAATGTTGTAAAGCTCTTAGAGCTTCTAAAGATTATGTGCTATACAAAGTCCTCATTATTATTATTATTATTATTATTAATATTATTATTATTATTATTATTTACATGTATTATTATTATGCAATAGCAGATCTGGGTCTTTGCAGATTGGAGTTGGACTCATCTTTATAAGCAAGTTAATATGGTACATGTACTACAAATTTCTACCTACTTTCCTCAATACTGTAGTTAGAGAAGCAAACAGCTGATGCATAGAAGCTGGAATTGCATGGCTTATCTTTGATACAGTCTGTTATATTTTTGTCATCTCTATCACAGTGCAAAGTGTTATTGGCAATAACATCAGTGTACGTCACTCCAAATCCAGAGCAACATATCGAACGTCCATTGACAAAGCCCAGTTCCTCACAAACCTTCTTGGCAGTGAAATCATCAAAACCGTCATCACATACACGCCACCATCGACTGTTTTTGTAAAGTTGTACAGCTCCACTGCTGTCACTCCTACCAGACAGAGTGGACAGTTTCACTGAAAATATAGAGAGACAGTACATGTACATGATAATTTTAGTGGAAAGCTTTACAAAAGATTGATTCAGCAGACAATTATTAGCTTACATGAATGGAGCACAAAACAATAATAAATTCCTTACTGAAAATGTGACTGAAATTTCCGTGAAATTAAATGAAATGTCCTTCTACATCAAAATTATGGAATTTCACCAAATTTGCTGAGACTGTAACAAAATTTCTGAAAATATCAGTGAGATTTTGTGATTGTAATATCACTGAAATTTCAGTCATAAAATACTAATGAGAAACCATACTTTACTGATATAAAAATACAAACCTTATTCCATAATAATATAATTTTTTTTGTTTCTTGTACATTTTAATTGTTTTTCAGCAAAACATACAGTAAAACCTGTCTTTAGAGACCACTGCTATGAGAGACCACCTGTCTTGAGAGACTAGTTTCTCCATGTACAGATTTATTGATTATATAATGTTATTACCTGTTATGAAAGACCACCTGTCACGAGAGACCATTATGTTTTGACAGAAGGGGTGGTCTTTCAAAACAGGTTCCACTGTATTACCCTTCATGATAGCTCTCTTTTTATTGTTCATTTTGGGAACAACTTCTTTTCACAAATTTCCATGCTATTTTGCCTTTCTTTTTTGTTTATCGATATGGATTTAAATGCATCAGATAAAAAAATCATTTTAAAGGAGGGTTTCTGGTTTTATCCTACCTATCTGAATCTGATTTTCCTTAATATGGATGATTTTTTTTATCTATCATCTCTGAAACTGTTTGTCTAGTCCCATTCTGCAATGATCCTTATAATAGTATTCATTCCATATATTATTTAGCAGATGATTGCTATGAAGAGCTTTCTGATTGGTCAAAATTTGGTACTTGCCCAATAAATCTTCACATAACAAAGACTGATGGGAACAAGCAAGTAGCACAAGAGTTTGAATAATGGTTTGAAAAATGCACAGAAATGAGGATGGCTTGAGACCAAAGTTGATGGGAATGTAATTGGTCAGTCTATAAGGAAAATGAATTCCTGGACTAGCATTTTGTTATTTTTTGACAAAAAGATCTGAACTACTATTACAAATTCTTCATTAGCTTTAAAGATGTTGAATGAGAAGTTATTTAATTCTAAACTGATTCACCTCCAGCATTTAATGAAGAACAGCATATAGGCCACTGGTGGGGAAGTGATATTATTGTTGTCAGATATCCATGTCTATCAAAGATGGTCATATCTTTGCAAAGTTTTCATGGCCCACATGAGTAACATAAGTTAACAGAATCTTTGTAACACATGCAAGCAATATGTAAAGGCATACACGTGACAAATTTCTGAAGAAGTCACAGCATACAAGAGTAGGGCTGGAGTAAGAGAGAAGACTTTAAAAAGCTGTTAGAACTTAATGCACAAATTAAGCTCAAATTTCAAGGACAAAAACAATGCATAGAATAATGTTGTTGCTGTTATGCTAGTTTTCAGCACAAAATAGGCAATACATAGCAACCAGTATAACTGGTGGATGAAGAAACTGGGAAAACAGAGGAAGAACCACAACCCACAGGAAGCAACTGGCAAGCTTTTTCATGTGCCCATATTGGCTTAGGCATAGAATTATTTTTGGTTTTATTTACATACCATTAGAATAACAGGAGACTCCAACATCATCCTTGTGCATTTCACATGACCATCGTGTGGCTAGCTCCCATCCTCCAAGTACACACTCATTCAGGTCATTTTCATAACCAGTGCACATAAAATGTGTATCCCACACCTTCCCTTTAGCAACATCAGTATAGGTGCCTGCGTAAATCTCCCCAGTTGAAAACCCCAGCTGTCGACATATGACATCGGCTTCACGGCTGTCCCAGTTACGATTACAGATAGTGCCTTCCTCCCCATTTATTACAACAGTAACTCTTCCAAATCGGTCACCTCCACCTGTAAGCTTATAGAAAATTCCTGAAAAAAAATAAAAATGTATCTAAACTAACCACATTAAAATTTATGACTCTTCTTCTATACATATTATTTTCATGTCTACTCTTTTTGGTTTCTTTACTTCAAAATTTAAATGCTCACTTTTAGTAGTTTAAATTCAAAACAGAAGATAAAAAATAAATTGACATTACTTGAAATCAAGCAGAAAAAAATATGTTTAATTGTGAAATTACAATATTCTCTTAAGTTATAAAAAAGATTGCCATGTCCACTTTTGATGACTGGAATAAATGTTTTAATAATAAAATTTATCTTGGATGTTGATGACACGATGGATGGGTACACATATGGATGACCAAGTGATCATGAATCAAGCTACTACCATGGCAGGCTAAAAAACGTTTTAAAAAAACAAAACAAAAGTAATATTCTATACCATTAGAAATCATGACCATAACATCCTCGTTTATTTCATATTGTGCTATATTACAATGATTCATTTAATTTCAAATAGAAAATTAGACAATACAATTGAAGTTAATGCAACGAATAATAACTGGAGTCAACAACATTGAGCAAATGAATTATAAATGATATATTAAGTCAGCAACAAAATTTGATTCATCTACCACGTAAATGTGTGTACTAAATCATCATATTAGGGAGTGAACCATAGGAAACAAAGTACAAGTAGGATCCAACAGCAAACAGATACACCCAGATCTGTCTTCACATACTGTTCAGCAGATCCAGGTCTATGTTACAGTTCTACATCATTATAACACTGATGTCAGGGTACATAACTGCTGACAAAATTATGTTCTGAACTGTATTGTATTGAAAGTCACATTATGTACGGAACTGTATTATACTGAAAGTCACAACTTGTACTGAACTGTATTGTATTGAAACTCACATTTTGTACTGAACTGTATTGTATTGAAACTCACATTATGTACTGAACTGTATTGTATTGAAACTCACATTATGTACTGAACTGTATTGTATTGAAACTCACATTATGTACGGAACTGTATTGTATTGAAACTCACATTTTGTACTGAACTGTATTGTATTGAAACTCACATTTTGTACTGAACTGTATTGTATTGAAACTCACATTTTGTACTGAACTGTATTGTATTGAAACTCACATTTTGTACTGAACTGTATTGTATTGAAACTCACATTATGTACTGACCTGTATTGTATTGAAACTCACATTATGTACGGAACTGTATTGTATTGAAACTCACATTATGTACGGAACTGTATTATATTAAAAGTCACAACTTGTACTGATTACCATTATATTAAAAATTGCAGCATTTATGGAATGGCATTATATTAAGAATTGCAGCATGTATAGAATAGAATTCTATTGAAAATCACAGCATGTATGGAACTGCATTATATGGAATGGTATTATACTGAGAACTGCAGAAAATATGGAATGGTAATATACTGAGAATTGCAGCTTGTGTGGAAAAGTTTAAATTGAGAATTGCAGGTTATGTGGAAAAGTTTAAACTGAGAATTGCAGCTTGTAAAAATGTTATATTGAGAATTGCAGGTTGTATGGAACTGAAGAGAAAAGATTAAGTTTCCCCTTGTTTTTTTTAAAAACCCATATTGTTACACATTTGTATGATTTTTGCAACAGGGTCAATGGCAGTATCCTGTTACATGTGGAATTGCATTGTAATGATGTGCATTAAAACCAAGAACTGTGTTTCCATCCATGAGACAGATGATTTCATAACAGATTTAAAAATCTTGATCAGCAGTTGGCTTATAAACCAGTATACTTTTTACCGACCAAAATTTTACATTTCAAGAAGATTGAAAATAAAACAAGTGCATTTTTTTTACCATAATATCTAATCTTTTAATACTATAATGAAACAGACATTTTTATATCAAGAATCAGATTTTGATTTTGATGGAAAATATTACAATAACAATTCTTGCAATATTGTTTAGCTGGAGATGTCTTAGCATTGGGAAAAAAGCGTTTAACAATGTTACATGAATATTTTTTTTAAAAAGCTGTCCTTAAATATTCCTCTTAAATATCATGAAGAATACAGTAACAATTAAACAAGACAAAAATCAAAATACTTCTTTTAGTATGTTTTCCAAAATAATAATGTATGGTTGTCTATCCATTTCATCTACTTTCCACCAAAGATAAACTGATTTTCATCATTAATCCCTTTAATACATATAACACCTAAAAGAAATCCCACATTTCTTTGTAAACTTGTCAACTTCTAACATTATGCTAATCAATTAGCAGCTTGCTGTGTTCATATCAGCTGATCTTTAACAATTCTAATCCTATTGCACTGCCAAGCATCATTTAACTGTTTGTTTTCCTGGTGGAACATTTCCACAGACCTAAACACATCTGGCCACAATTAACTGGTTTGTTTCTCTAATATGTCAAAAGAATGTTCATTTTTAAAAAAGGTGTTAGGTGGAGAAAATTTTTTCTCTAAATTTCTGTTCATTTTCAAAGATGTCAACTTCTAAATGCTATGTGCCACAGATAGCCTTTAAAACAGATTTTTTGGCCTACCACCAGCAGAATCACATGAATGGTTTTGCCTTGCTAATCATTAAAGCTCCACAGAAATGAATCATGTAAAATATGTAGAAATTAAATTTTAATATAGCTTAACACCTTACATAGCTTTTCAATGTAAATACCTTTGTTACTGTAGCAAAAAACTCCAGCATAGTGGCGACTATCACATACAGTAACATTTCCAAATCCTATGTGTTTACACTCAGACAGATGAGATTCATTTCCAGTGCATTCCACCTGACTTGTCCAATATGGTCCTTCATATTCCAAGAATGTGAAAGGTGATTTGTAGTGCAAGTATGCCTGGCCATTTTCATAACCAAGTTCTCTGCATGCTACACTGGCATCTTTATCATCCCAGCCATCACTGCAAACACGACCAGATACTCGAAGGTACTTAAGTGCAAGCTGGCCAGTGTATGGCTGTTCCCCAACAATTGTCAAGGCATGATCTGAAGAAATCCATTAATTGTGTTTTACATTTTAGAAAGTACACAAATTCAATAAATTTAAGGAATTTAAGTAGCATTAATGGAATGTGTTCCAAATAACCCTAATCCAAACCTAAAAGATCATCAAAAAGAACTTTTTGTTATAATAAATTATCATTTATCTTAATATGTTTGTATCTTAATTTATATATATATATATATATATATATATATATATATATATATATATATATATATATATATATATATATATATATATATATATATGAGTAAAACCTCCAAATATATTCTAAAGTCATTTCCCTAGATTATTATGGTCCAATAACATCATTATTTTTTGGTCATGCATAAATATAATCTTTTATCTGTGCTCATTCCAAATGAAACATTATGAAACTCAGTCCAGCCTCCCATTATAATTCTTAAAAACCCATCTTCCTTCTTAATTTTACATTTTGGAATCATACTATCCTATAATCATTTTTGAATGATAAGGACTTCTTTTGAGTTTCAGAACTAAGTAGAGGATCATTCCTTGCTTCAGAAAATGTCATGACATTTTCTACATTGAAAACACTGTAAAATTGTTTCAACTTTGAAATGAAAGATCATAACATAAGGTGTGATCTGCAGTATATAAAATTGAATGCCCAAGACTTGTTGGTGTTTTGTAGATTTAAAGCAATTTTTCAGCACACAATTGATTATACATAGCAGTCAATATATTTGGTAGAGGAAAATCCTGGAAGTGACCCATGGGAACCTTATGCCATATGAATCACTTCTGGACAAAAATGTATGCCTATGAATGCAGGTTTAATATCCACATTTAATTAACTTTAAGTTCATGTATTAAAAATAGGCAAATATGATTTGAGATTTTAATTTTTGTGGTTAAGTAATGCTCTACAAGTCCTCACCAACTGTAGTAAAAAAAATGTCTGACTTAAATGACCAGCTACATACTTGCTAACAATTAGCTATTTGAGTCAAGGCAATTCCTCAAACTCACCATCAACAGGCTGTGATCCATTATAGCAAGACACAGCAGCATAACTTTGGTAGCTACATGGTTGGTCATCAGTCTGGACAACATAATTACAGTCGGTCAGCTGTTTCTCTGTGCCTGTGCAGTTGATGTTCAGGATGCTGTGACTGCGGAAGTTGTGACCATATGGAGCACAGCATAGGGGTAATCCATGTTCATGTCCCAACACTTGACAGGCCACATCTAAAGAAAAATGTACAATAAAATGTGTTCATTAAAGATGAATGCCCCTGCATTCACCTTTTGTTCAACCCTGTAGTTGAATGGGCACAACAAACTGAGATGAAATTTAAAAAATCTACCAGTCACTGCAACTTGAAATGAAGAATACACAGAGCTAAATTTTTGTATAGTGGCTGCTAAATAAGTATTGTACTGACTGAGACACAGCCACGCAAAGTAGCATTTATGACTACTTATGCCTAAGAAATCGACTTGAATGAAAAACATAACCAACCAAAGTCACTGGAATGTGACATATAGGTTAGGTAAATATTTAATTTTTTCAAACTAAATGTGGCTATTGGGGAATCCTTTTGAAATGTGCTTAATTATAAAATGAATTCGAATAAAACAAAAAAAATTCCTCTGAATGGTTTGGAATTACACTAAAGCTTAATTGTCCAATGAAAAATGGTTTTATCTTTTAATATTAACAGGATGCATAATTTTCATTAAAAATATGATTATCTTTCTTTCAATGAATACATTCCTTCAAACAATTGCAAAAATGTTCTATTTCTGAATGTTCACTGAATATCTGTCAACAATATGTAATTTGTCTTTGTTGTTACTTAAAATTCTTTTAACAAAACCAGCTCTTACAAATGCTCATAAGTATTAATCTAATTAAGAACTAATTAATAATACTTCTTTGAATGTTATTTTGTCTTCAGTGCATTGTATACATTAGTTGTTCACCCAAATAATCCAGCTTTCATTTAATGTTGGTCTTACCTCAAACCTTTAAATATTTTACATAATAATCTCATTTTTCTCTTAACCACAGTTTTCTCTTCAATCCAATCACTCATTGATTTAATACTAAATTAGGTGTCTGCTTTGGATGTTAAATATGTTAAAGACACACACACACACACACTAACACACACTAACACACACACACACACACACACGCACATGTATGTCCTTATGCAATAAGTGTCTTCCTTCAAAAACTGAAATAATGCTTTCATTCACACTATGTTAAAAAATATAACACTACTGGTCACATGTATTTCTGCACTAAAATGAAATGAACAAAATACTTACCATGAAAAATTTGCTAGTGAAGTCAGCTTTTTAGTTGAAATGAATCATGTACAATTTTTAATATTTACCTTAAGTTTGCCAAATTTTGTGCTTACCTGCTTCTTTCCTGGTAAAGCCATTAGCACATATAGTACCCCAGACTCCATTTCGGAAAATTTCAACAATCCCATTTGTCTTTGAGGTCAGGAAATCTCCACGATTAAGACGCACTGACAAAAAAGGAGGAAAATCATAAAGTAGTATACCTAATTATTGTCCATGATGACTAGTATACCTAATTATTGTTCATGATGACTAGTATACCTAATTATTGTCCATGATAACTAGTATACCTAATTATTGTTGATGATGACTAGTATACCTAAGTATTGTTCATGATGACTAGTATACCTAAGTATTGTTCATGATGACTAGTATACCTAATTATTGTCCATGATTACTAGTATACCTAATTATTGTTGATGATGACTAGCATACCTAATTATTGTCCATGATAACTAGTATGCCTAATTATTGTTGATGATGACTAGTATACCTAATTATTGTTCATGATGACTAGTATACCTAATTATAGTTCATGATGACTAGTATACCTAAGTATTGTTCATGATGACTAGTATACCTAATTATTGTTGATGATGACTAGTATACCTAAGTATTGTTGATGATGACTAGTATACCTAATTATTGTCCATGATGACTAGTATACCTAATTATTGTCCATGATGACTAGTATACCTAATTATTGTTCATGATGACTAGTATACCTAATTATTGTTCATGATGACTAGTATACCTAAGTATTGTCCATGATGACTAGTATACCTAAGTAGTGTTGATGATGACTAGTATACCTAATTATTGTTCATGATGACTAATGTTCATGATGACTAGTATACCTAATTATTGTCATGATGACTAGTATACCTAATTATTGTTCATGATGACTAGAATACCTAAGTATTGTTCATGATGACTAGTATACCTAATTATTGTCCATGATGACTAGTATACCTAATTATTGTTCATGATGACTAGTATACCTAATTATTGTTCATGATGACTAGTATACCTAATTATTGTCCATGATGACTAGTATACCTAATTATTGTTCATGATGACTAGTATACCTAATTATTGTTCATGATGATTATTGTTGATGATGACTAGTATACCTAATTATTGTTCATGATTACCAGTATACCTAATTATTGTCCATGATGACTAGTACACCTAATTTTTTCCTGATGACTAATATACCTAATTATTGATCATGATGACTAATGACAGGCTTTACAACTATCTTAATACCTCTCTGGGGTCTTAAGTGAATAGAGCTGGTGTGGTAGTTTGCAGGTTCAAACCCCATCTGAGTCATTAGCTACACACCTATCTGATCAAGTGTCCTGCCCAAAAAATTTTGTTTTATTCCCAATCAACATAATTTTGTTTATAAAACATGATTTCCAGCAAATTAAAAAAACTGTCCTTTCTTGACACTCTAATGTATGCACATAATCTGTATCAACAGTTACCATATCAGATTGCTGGATAACAGTTACCCTAACAGATTTATGGATAAATAATAATAATAATAATAATAATAATAATAATAATAATAATAATAATAATAATAATGAGGACTTTGTATAGCGCCTAATCTTCAGAAGCTCTAAGTGCTTTACAGTATCTATAATGATATGATTATTCTACAGAAAAACAAATGACAGAAACACTGAAATTAAAAAACATAAAAAAAAACAAAATAATTTCTGTCAAGTCTGATTGTGTTCAAAAATATTAATTGCATAACAATACTATTTCAATAATTGGAGTGGTAAAACGTAATTATTATTTTTTAATTATGATTTTTTTTAAGGCAATGTTGGAACTCAGGGAAGCATGAGCCATTTGTAACAGAAACAAAAACTAAATTTCAGAACATCTGGTTCATGACTGACACAAATTTACTTCATGAAGTTAGCAGCAATGTTGAGTATTCACAAACCATAAACAACCTGATCAACATTAGTCACATTTCTGGAGTATTATATGTACACTACATATGTCAATACAACAACACTGCCCTGTATGAGCACATATGTAAAATGAGCATTTTCAATGCTCATAAACATTTAACTATATTTTCAGCAAAGTTTAGACACCAGTACGATGAAATGTCTAATGTATGCAGAAATGAAGAATAATGATATAATACCACTTTAAAACAATCAAATGCACTACTGAGAGCAGCAAAGTTGGCAACTACAGTTATTGCAAGTCAGAAACTTTGAAGAGTTTTACTATTTAATGAGCATGTGGTTTTGTTGTTGTTGTTGTATGGTTTAATGCCATTTTTTCAGCACACGATAGGCAATACATGGCGGCTAGTATTATTGGTGGAGGAAGAACCTGGGAAACCCCCCGGAAAGAACCACTGACCCACGAGAAGCTACTGGCAAGCTTTCTCACATAACTACATTAGCCGAATCTTAGACTCAAACACACGCAGACAGAGGTGAGATGGTAGTGATCCGTAACGGAAAGCGCTTTAGACCACTAGGGGCCCCAGCATGTTGCTGTGAGTATGTGAGTTGTGTGGTGATGATGTATAATAATTGTAGGTCATTTTGGAAAAGAATTAAATAGTGAAAGAAAACATTCTTTTAAAATTTCATTTTTTTAATTTCAAGTCATTTTCTATAAGTTATGAATACATCAGAAGATAACTTATTTTGAAATTTACTATGTCTCTTGTGTCCATGGTCTCCAGTTTTTAACCATTAATAAGAGTCCACTGATTGGATGCTTTATTAATAAGAGTCCACTGATTGGATGCTTTATTAATAAGAGTCCACTGATTGGATGCTCTATTAATAACAGTCCACTGATTGGATGCTCTATTAATAACAGTTCACTGATTGGATGCTCTATTAATAACAGTCCACTGATTGGATGCTCTACTAGGCAAAAATAATTTCCAGGAATTCAAGATGGTACCATTTTTGCTTTCTAGCCATTAATACCATCTCTGATATTTTTAAGTAATTACACATTCATTATGGACAAAGTACACATTATTAGAAGTCTTTTAGTGAAAATTTCATGTCATATCAAAATGGTCCCATTTTTATTTAGGACCAACTAGACATCAAAAAGACTTTGTTGGTGATAATCTAATGTTGACAACATCATCAATTCAAGACAAGTAACAACAACAAGATTTTCAGGATTGCTGTCTTAAGTGTCCATACTGGATGCTGACTGGAACAATTTTTTGTTAGGACCAACTAGACTTCATAAAAATTCTTTTAATGAAAACCTCATTTTGATATTATTATCCGTTTAAAAGAAGAAATGATACATGATTTTCAAGATAGCCAATATGTGCTGTAATAATGGATGTCAAATTAGCATCATTTTCATTTTGGACCAACTAGACATAAGCAAAAGTCTTTTAGTAATAATTCTACCAGTAAGAATTTCCTACCTGATTAAATTTCCTTTTAAAGAGATAAAGATGGAGTTATTCTGATTATAATTGTCAGAATTTCTTACTGGATTAAATTTCCTTTTAATGAGAACAAGATGGAGTTATTCTGATTATAAAAGTCACAATATCGTACCTGACTGGTAGCAAACTACTCCAGCATCGTTGTAGTGAGAGCAAGATGACACTTTCTTCTTGTCCCACGTTGCGCGACATTGACGGAAATCTGTCTCATTCCCATTACACTCAACTCTGTTCATCCAGATATGCTGGCCCTCACTACCGCTGTATATGGCACTGCTTTCTCGTCCACCAGCATATCCAATTTGCCGACAAAAAACATCAGAATCATCATCCTCCCAGAATATGTCACAAATTGTACCCCACTTTCCATTAAGATATACCTCAGCACGGCCTACATCTTCAGTCCTATTTCCAAGGCGGTACATAACTTTTTCTAAAACAACAAACATTTTATTTTAATAAAAACATGTTATACCCCCCATGCCCACCCCAAGACAAACTATGGATATTTCATAAGGAACAACACTTGGCCTAATGAGATCCCAACCCAGTAAATGATCTAAAGGACCTGTTGAAATTTTAAGGTAATTTTAAAATATAAGTTTTTATAAACCAAATACAGTGCAGATTGGATACTGAACTACTGAAAACATAAGTTATGGACTTAATGTCCCCATTCAAGAACAAATTCCATGAGCAGAAATGATACAATATGACAGGCAGGTATTATAAATGAGAATTGGTAGCTTTACAATATAAATTACTATACAGTATCACAACTTTTTTCAACAGATACTGTTATGAAGCTAAACATAGCTGATCCAGTGTATTATTTTTTAGAGGATCATCAAAGTCGTATTAACCATTGATATAGCATGGATTTTCAAAAACAAAAGGAATGATGGATCGACTAAAATGCCAAATATGAATTAACTGGTTAGTAAAATAGCTAGAAATGAAAATACTAAAAAATTACTAAATTAGCTGGAAATGAAAATAATCAAAAGTGTCCTTCTTCTTGACCCCCAAAGGCTCCATGATCTGTTGACATTACACACATGGACAAAAGCAGTATAGCAAATAAGATAAATTTGTAATCATATAATATTTCAAATCTGAAATGAATTGAGTAACTGCTCATTAAAATATAAGAACTGGAAACAAAACATTAATACATGTACTTAAAAGTGCCGGACATATTAAACAACTGATTGACTTGACCAATGGGCAGGTGGGTAAATATGTGATATTATATTCTCAGCATGATAAAAACAGGGTTAAGTTGCTGTTGTTGTAGGGTTTAACACCATTTTTCAGCACAAGATATGCCATACATGGCAGCCAGTATACCTGGTGGTCTCAGGAAGAACCCTGGAAAACCCTGGGAAGAACCACCAACCTACAAAATAGCTACCGGTACTGGCCAGTTTTCTCATGTACCTATGATAGCTGAGCCTGAGACTCAAAGCAACGAAGACAGAAGTGAGATGGCAGTAACCTGGAACAGTAAGCACTTTAGACCACTTGGCCACTCTGGGCCCCAAACTGGGTTAAGGTGTTCTAAAAATCAAAATGATGGAAAATGTAAATCAAATTGTTTTGCATGAACATTTGAACTTTATGACCCCACAAGAAAATATAACCCTGGCACATGAAGAACAAAGTCCATGAGACATGTGTGCTAATATTGCTTTTCAAACATACAAAGTGCCTTCAAAGGACTTAAAGGAAATATAACTGAATTTTAAAAAACTGGGACCATAAATAATTAAGTATTAAGTTTGACCCCATAGCCTCCCATTCCATTGTCAAGAGTCTTATTGATTAGAATTGATGGAATGTCAAACATTAACTAAAATCCATGGAGCCAGGGACACAATTTTGGTTTGAAAGGTAATATATGATAATATTAAAATCCAAAAGGAAATGAATTGGATAAAAAGGTAATGAGATATAACTATTTGAAATCTTTATCAAAGCTGCTCACAGACATCCACACCCACCTACAAATGGATGATTCAGATGCTATTTATTCACAGTTTCTGGTGTAAAATGGTCAATATATGTAAGACCTGAGTATGTATATAAAAATGGAAATGCACTGTCATAGAAGTAACCTCCATATCTGTATCAGTCATATAATTAATTATACCATGACGGTTTAAAGGTATAGCGGCAATTTTAGGTTTCAATGTATTGACTGCCTAAAAAAAAAAAAGACATCATATTTACACAGACTTTACATTCTCAATTTCACAAGAGATATGAGAAAGAGCATGCTGCTGTACGATTTTTTTAAAAGACTATTTTCCCAAAACAAACATAAAGAAACCAACAACCGAATCTACAAATAAATTTTCAAAAAAACATCAATTGGAAGGCATGCAATGACAATAAATAACTGGTATATGATAACTTTTACCATTTACAGGACATAAACAAAACCATTGACTGGATTGAAAAGAATGAAACAACCCATATATATTACAATCTACCATTATCTTGGCTTATTTTCAACATACCAATACATTAATGATACACCCCATTACACTTACCATTTGCATATTGTGAGCAGACAACTCCAGCCTGAGACAGCCTCTCTGTACAATTATGCCCATTGATAAATTCATCATATTTACACTGATCTAGTGATGTTTCTTCCCCAGTGCAATTGATATTTGAAATGAGTATGGGCAAAAGTCCTGTGTAGGTTACATTGATGGCAAAACCAGACTGATATCCCATCATTTTACACGTCACATTAGCTGCTTTGTCATTCCAGTACATATCGCATACTGAACCAGTAATCCCAAAACGGCGTACCTCAAGGGAACCATAGAAAAGTCCTTCAGTAAAGTTGACTGCGGCAAAAGCTGATGAAGAGAAGAATCATAGACATATTACAGTGGTTATAAATGTTGATTTATCTTTGCAATACCGCCATAATGAAGTAATCTGGCTTTACCATTTTGTCTATGACAACTAAAGCATATATTAATGGAATGGATGAGATTCAAATATAAGCCAGTATTGTAGATTCAGTTATGTATAGATCTGATAAGGTTTCAGATTCAAAATTTAGATTTTAATTGATGAGACTTTTGCACATATGTGCTTGTAATATGGAAAGGAATTATCTATTTACTTTTGCATGAGATTACATGTTTGAAGCATCAATTCAAGAAAAACATTTCAACACATGTTTTGACATACACCTGCAGTTAAGCATCATATTCAATGGCAACTAAATATTGACTAAACTTGCATAATTACAGACATTTTCAAAAATATATGCAACTTTTACTTAAAAATAATTTTTGTTAAAATGTAAGTTATGTTTATGAAAATACTTACCTGATTAATTAACTTTAGGAAATAAGCCTGCTATCCCAAATTTAGCCATGCTAAAAGAATGAAAATTCATCTTTTCTGTCCATAGCACATTAACAAAGGGCAATAACTCTTACCTATTAACTCCTCTTTCTGTCATCAGGTGTTAACAGTTTTTAAGCAAAGCAAAATACCAGCAAGGATGCTCACATGGTGGGGCTGCTGGGAGAGCTTTTAAGTAATGCAAATGGGTAAGTATTCTTGGAGATATATAATTATTTGAACATTTGCTTTCTTCTTCAAAACTATGTTGACCCATCACATTAATAATTGGAGAACTGGCAAATGGAGAAAGGAGTAGTATCCTTCAAGGGAAATAAAGGCATGACTTCCAATGTGAACAATAACCTACTGAACTAAGGTGGCGCTCTACAGTTTCATACTTTGCATAGGGTTAGAATTTTAAAGAAAAATAATTTTCTGGGATTTCTTCACTGGTTATACTGGCAATATAATAAAGACTTTGTATATCTTAGGTGTTGGGAGAAGAACTTTCAATTCCCTTTATTTTGATGTATGATTGATGGGTGTACTTTAGGTTCTAGAGTATACAGCTTGGGCTAACTTAAGATGGGCTCGAATAAAAAAACTGCTAGCTCTGCATAGTCATTTTCACTTACTGGACTTCAGAGGTAAATTGTAGAAAAATGATCTGATAACTTTATTTACTTTTCAGATATTTTGTAATTTGTTCATTGTACTTTCAGAAGCTGCTATTGCCTACTTCAGCAAAATTCGCTTTCCCTAGTTTAATAACTGCTAAAGTTAGTGTACTTTTGATTAATTATAGCTAATTTTTCAAGCACATGGGAGCATCAATTTTGTTATACCATGTGCTTAGATCATGTACAATTTCCACAAGTGTAGTATCCAAAGAAATATCAGCCACATTACAACAAAGTAGCATTGAGATATGCCAACATTATCCCCATTGTGCATGTTACAAATGCAAACAACTTCACCTCACATACGTTACTATCTGAAAAGTACATACTAACTGGTGAGTTCCCCCTAACTGGAAAGCAAAACAGCCTATGGTCATGTGATCTGAGTCTCATTTATCTGGTTAAGAAGAAGCCTGATTACCAATTCATCTTATTGAGCTTGGTCTGGTGGTCATCTGGAACACTGCCCCAAGACTGGACACCAGATTCAGAGTTTGTGTCTGCAAATCTAAATCTATGATCAAAACTCGAAAAGGTTGACTCTGTTCCTTATGTCTTGGTTAGAAATGTTGTGTCCAAAAAGCAAGACTCCCAGAGATCATTTAATTTCAAGAGCTGAAATCCTCATAATGCATTCCGACCTTTTGAGACTTCTGAGTAGGCCAAGCATGTAACCCGCTTTTATATAAGTTTGGTGCTGATTTTCTTTTATGTAAAGTTCTTGTTTGCTATTAATGACTGTAGTTGGTTTTCTTTTATGAAGGTTGCATGTGTTATTGGAGTTACCACTAGAAATACAGCTTTAGAGGACCACACCCGTTTTTTATGGCAAAGTCAACATAAACTCTTGTAGAACATTAGTAGCAACATTTTTTTTTTTTGCTTAGTATTTATACAGAACAATTGGTGCTTCAAAAGTAATCAGTTTTCTTTGAAGTTTCAGCAAAACTATCTTTTCTGTGTACATTTTAAAAAACATTAGGAATGTGAAATGAAGAGTAATTTTACATATAATTGTAGCAGTCACTGTTCTTGCCTTTAAAAGTTAGTCATTTGTAGCTAAACACAGTAGCATGACTATTGAAAAGACAAAAACAAGTAGATCTCTTTTTTTGACTGGCTTTCTTTTGACATTTCTGGTAGATGGTGCCTTCACACACATCAGAATATTTTTTATAAAAAGGCCAGCAGATGTTCTGATTTGACAATTATTACTACAGTTAATGTTAGTGTTCTGAAGGATTTGATTCTATGATTGAAAAGAAGAGGAATTTTACTTACCATCTACATACAAAGGTCAGTTTAATAAATATGTTAATTATTAGCAAGTTGTTGTATGTATTAACACCATTTTTCAGCACATGATAGGCTAAACATGACGTCTAGTATTAATGGTGAAGGAAGAACCCGGGAAAACCCCCATAAAGAACTACCAACCTACGAGAAGCTACTGGCAAGCTTTCTTATGTACCCAAATTAGCTAAATCTGAGACTTGAACCTACGCGGACAGAGGTGAGATGGCAGTGATCCGTAATGGTGACCACTTGGCCACTCGGAGCCCCCTCATTACTAGCAAGTGGAGTGGCCGATAGTCCAACACTATTTATATCTGAAAGATCCATTTTGAGGTAGTGCCTTGTCCACTTGTTTCCACTACCATAAATGTCTACACACAAAAAATGAGGAGATCTCAGCATACAGTACTATGGCCAGATGTCAGAAATTGATTTTGATAAAAACAATGCACTATTAAGATGGTTTGTCAATATGAACAAAGAAATTAGTTTATCTGCCAACAAATAAATTCCAGTGCATTTCCTATCAAGTTTGTTACTTCCTTTCATGGTGCCTCTGAATTTCATTACTCCAAATCCAAGATTCTGTATACAAGTTCAAACAGTCAACAAGGTCACAAACAGTAATGAAATCAATTGCAATTCTGCAACATTGGCAAAGCCATCATCATCCATGAATAAAATGTTTACATGTTTTATTTTTCTTGTATTTTTAAGAACAAAAAAGGTTTTTCGATGTACAAGAAAAATATATGTATATATGAATTTGTATTAGCCATGCCATGATTCCCTTATATTAGAGTTCATACACAACCTCTTCCCCAAAATGATTTTGCTTGTTACTTTTCATACTTTTAAGAAGATTTTTTTTTTCCGCAAATAGGAAAAATACATGTATATCAAATTTAACAAGTTATATTCATTTACCCCATAGAGTGTATGTGGTTTTTGCCCTTTGATATACATGTAGCAAATTTACCCAGGTCAGTGCACCATAAATAAGTGTATGTTACATTTAACAGCAATTTTAACCATTTTTACATTATTGGTCCACATATATTATGTATGGAAAGATTTAAGACTAAAATCCAATCATTATAGGTGTATAATTATTTTTTATGAAAGAATTTTGCATGTGCTTTAAAATCTTGAGAGAACTCATTCACTGTCAAGTCAGTGAAGCCATGTGACCAACCATAGCTGCCATTTCTCATACGCCAAATTTACAAGTTCTTTGTCTGCGTCTACATCATTAAGTCATCTGGATTTGAAATTTTTTTTTTTTTAAAAATGGCTGCATACATTAAATATCAGAGCCTTTACCTAAGTTATTGAAGCTTTCATAGCTGTGATTCTAATTGCGAAAACTCAAGTAAGTACTGAATGAAATCCATTACCTCCATTTTGGAGAGTGGAAAATACAACCAAGTTATTTTAAATAGCAGATTTTGACCAGAGCATAAAATGTGACCACATAATCATTTACACCAATGAATGTAGTATATAGTAGGGTTTTTCCCTAAAGGTGGTGCTACAAAAACCTGCTCAAAATGGCTGATGTCTACACCATGCATCAAAGGCACTTCTATGAGAATGGCATAAAAGCATCAAAAGGTGCTTGTATGCAAATGGAGTAGAGGTATCCAAAGGCGCTTCATGAGGTAAAGGGATATCTGAATTTGTGTTGTAATGGAGCATGTTAGAGTGTGGTCATACTGTAAATAAAAATGGTAAATGACTTCATCATTAAACGAGGTACCTTCATCATTTTTAAAAGAAAGATTTTATTGTTCATATAAACTCAACACAGTTCAAATACAGTCTTTATGAAATAACCCAAAAATTCTAAGGTCGACACAAACCTGTGCACCAAAGAGAATTAACTAACAATTTACCTTCAGTTTACATGCTTACTAAAATGTCTAATTTTCTGAACAAACAATGGAAAGTGTTCTCTTTCCTTACTAAATGCAGAACAAATGCATCTGAGAAAAGCAGATAAAAGGAGGCTGCAGTTTTTTGGAGGTTTGAGTATGAATATATGATCTAGATGTTATGACAACAGCAAACAAATATACATCAAACATCAATTACCTTCTACAGGTGTAGAATCCATGCTGCATGCCACAGAGACATAATTCCCTGATGTACACTGTCCTATGCTGTAAATACACTGTTCAAAGTTAATCTCCATTCCCTGGCACTTCACATTGGTAATGACGATAGGATTGTGCTTTGTCATTGTGGTACCAAGTGCAGAACAACATTGGGCTTTGCCACTTTTGTGACCAAGTGTTTTACATACAACCTCTGCCTCATTGTTGCCAAATCCTTGGTCACACACTGAGACCCATTGCTTATCACGTAGTACCTGCAACTGACCATAGCTAGGGGAGGTAGATCCAGACAAACGCACTGTAAGAGAAAAAACATGGCTCCAATAATGTTCTAGTGGCAATTCTTGTCATCCTTAATAAAATATAGATGATCTATTTGAATTCTATAATGAAAACCATTACAACATACTGATATTCATGCCAGACTTAATGTATTAATACACATACTGGATTGAAAAATGCAGATAGGGAAAGCTAGAATACATAGTTGAAAAGCTGTTCTGCAACTCAAACTCGATAATGCCATTTATGTATCCATCACTATAAAATCTAGATTGAAGTCAGCTTTTACCTTAAACAATAATTCTTAGTTGAACATCTTGGCTTTTAAAAAATTGATTCATAGTACCTATAGTCTTTGTCAGTTTATTTAATTTTGTTTTGTTTGATTTTCCACCATTTTTAGTCACTAGCATAATCATAAATCCTCTAAAGAACTGAAATTATAAAGAAATCTCAGTTTATCTGGCATCAACATGGTACAAATTTATAACTAAGACTTTTAAAGTCACATATGTTTTTGTGAAAAGGTTTGAAAAAGTGAGGTGAATTTATAAAAAGGAGTTAGTAGGGGTTAGCAATGCTGTGCCAAAGAGTGAATTTAATCTATTAAACTTTGATTCTGGAGCAAGTTTGATATAAAATAAAAAGAAAATTATCTTTTCTTAAGCTAATACTGGATAAATTTCATCCTGTGGTAGCAAAAGCTTTGATGCTGCTTAAAATATATTTTTGGTACCACCCGATGAAATATATTAACATAGGAAAAAAAATATCCTCCATGTATATTCTTGTAAACGTTTGTGGAGCTAAACTAATTAATAACTGAAAGAGAAATAAATATTTTTTCATTTTTTTTCTTTTGTATTTTAATGGAACCATCCCAAACCATAATGCATGCTTACGAAAAGCTAGCTGAGGTTGCACAAGGTAGTAAGGGCACTCACACAAGCTTGCAAAAGAAATTTTTCCAAGTCTGCAAGCTTGCAAAAATTTAAAGTTCAAGATTGCGAAACAACTTTTTCCAAATCTGCAAGCTTGCAAAATTTAAAGCTCAAGAATGCAAATGGAATTTTTCCAAGTCTGCAAGCTTGCAAAATCTAAAATATTTGATATAAGCTGGCACAAGCTTGCAATATTCAGTATTGAAAGTTGGCAGTTCTGAATGAGATTAGTACTTACTGAATTGTTCAAGATTATATATTGTGACTGGATCATGCTCAATATAAGAAACTACATTGTCAAATTAAAAGATATTACCGGTAATCAATCTTTTACTTATTCCATCTGATAAATGAACTTGAGTTAAATAATATACATTTTCAGTGTTACAAAAATGCTAAGAACTTTAATTACTTGTGCATAATTGTTATAACTAAAATATATAATTCCAGCATTTCTGTTTAAGTTAAATATGAACATTATAAATATATTTCAAAATAAATTTAATTATTTCTCGATCAAGGCACAAATGTCTTATTTCTAATTTTCAAATTATTACAAAAATTATAAATGTTAGAGAAACAATTATTTATTTCTTTTGCATAAAGAAAATTCTTTAAGTGAATGCACACTCAATTAGCTATGCCGTCTTTTTGTCAGGGAATGGATGACTGGATAGAGAATTCCATTTAGTAAAGTTATTTATAGACTATAAACCTAATACAGCATGATGTTTTTTATGTCAGGTATTTATAAATGCTATTTAAATGCACCATCACATATAGTCTGTAAATCTTGTAAAATTAACTTCTGGCATTATGTTTTTGAAAGAAAAATTGTATATTTGTTTCAATGATAATCTGCTTCCAGGAGAAACAAAATAATTGTCAGTTACATGTACTTACTTAATAAATTTAAAAAAAATAAATATACGTGTACATGTACAACTTTTGTTTTTCTTTGAGAGAGAGAGAGAGAGAGAGAGAGAGAGAGAGAGAGAGAGAGAGAGAGAGAGAGAGAGGAGAGATGCATCCCATTCTGCCAACATTCTATAAAGAATTGAGCTTTATGAATTTTGCTTGTTTAAATAAACAGATGCAAAATGAAATGTAGTTTTCTGCAACAGAGAATTAGTTCGATATTAAGATGCTAAAGGTGGTTACTTCCCCCTTTTTATGGTCATGAGACTGGTTTATGAACTCTAAATATGCACACTCAACATATCTGAGTCACAAGAACACAAAACAATGATTATAGCACAGTGTTCAAAATTAGGTGCAAATTTCAAGTTTGAACTGTCACAATTTAGCTCATTAATTTGGGAAATTACATTACCTGCATCACCAATATATGTGCAGTAACCAATCCTATAACCTGAGAGATAATTTGAAGTCATAGAGTTATCATGTTCATGAGCAAACTCAAGAGTGTGTTGTATTTTCAGGACTAGATTGTTGATAGTATTCTGTTCCACTTTTACGATTTAAATACATCAAAAAATGACTTGTAATGTTGCTTTTCTCAATGATTGAGATGACAACTCTGCAGATCATTATTATTTATTGCTGAACTTGCCAAACTGCACTTCATTCTTTTTTTATATTATGACAGTAAAATCTCATGCTAATTAATGTTGACCATATATTAACATTCTCACTTAATGTTGACCATATATTAACATCACTTAATGTTAACCATATATTAACATTCTCACTTAATGTTAACCATATATTAACATCACTTAATGTTAACCATATATTAACATTCTCACTTAATGTTAACCATATATTAACATCACTTAATGTTGACCATATATTAACATCACTTAATGTTGACCATATATTAACATCACTTAATGTTGACCATATATTAACATCACTTAATGTTAACCATATATTAACATCACTTAATGTTAACCATATATTAACATCACTTAATGTTAACCATATATTAACATTCCATTTTATATTGATATGACATACTTTTCAAACATAAAGAGCTAGAAAATTGGAGATATGGAACGATGTATATAATAATTTAATTGATACCATATCAGTACCTCTGATGCAGCTAGCTAAGTCAGCTTTGTTTGCATGCTCATAACTGGTAATCTTATGCAATCTAAGATTGTGCAATGTTATTTTGCAAGCTTGCTGCAATCTTAAAAATAAGCTTGTAATTTTTGTTTGGGAAAATGATTTCATCCAACTATCATCCAACTATCATAGCTTCCCTTGTAACATACCAAAAATAGGCAAACTTTTATTACAAATGTCATCATGTGCAGATGAGATAAAAAAAAAAAAGACTGGCCACAAAATGAAGTAAGATTAGATAGACAATTATATATGGACTTTACAAATTTTGTTAGAATCCAAGGGCTACCATAAAACTGGGTTTGGAGTACCACATGAATTCAGGTAGAAAAGTGAGCTACCAAATAAAATGGATTGTTTCAATACAAATGTAACAATACAAAATTATGCAAGGGGTTACAATTATGGATCATTGATGACAGTAAAGAAAGCACATCCTTTAAGGCTCAAAGTACATGTTCAATCTCTATTCTGGGCTACTGAACTAAAGCTGGGCTATGAGATTCTTGTCATGTAGCCTGCAAGCTGGATAACTAAATTTAAACTGGGCTATGAGATTCCATTCCTGCAGCATGCCAGGCAATTGAATTTAAACTGGGCTCTGAGATTCCATTTCTGCAGCCTGCCAGGCAACTGAATTTAAGCTGAGATTTATGGTTATCAACTGCAGCCTACCAGGTTAGGTTACTGAATATAAACCAGGTTTAATATATCTTTTCCTGATGCCTGCCAGACTATTGAATTTAAACTGAGATTTAAAATCCTTTCCTGTAGCCAACCAGGCTACTGAATTTATGCTCAGATTGAAGATTATTTCACAGCAGCCTGCCAAGCTAGGTTACTGAAATTTAAACTGGGCTAATATATTCTGTTCCTGCAGCCTGCCAGGCTCTGAGCTACTAAACTAGACAACAAACTTTTTCTCAGTGTAGCCTGCCTAGTGTAGCCTGTGTAGTGTAGTGTAGTGTAGTGTAGGCAGTGTAGCCTGTGTAGTGTAGTGTAGTGTAGTGTAGGCAGTGTAGCCTGCCTTTAAATTTGTAAAAGCCTATCAAGATCAATTCAACTTGATAAAATTTTCATCTGAGTTTTAAACAAAGATAATTAAAAAATGGATTGCAAGACTCACCATGAGCATAACATTTGACAGCCAGGTCATATCGATGTGATAAACAAGATTCAGTTGGTTTATCTCCAAAGCCTGACAGTGGACAATCGACGATGGATGTCTCATTCCCTTTGCACTTCATAAAGTTTATAGCCACCTGTCCATTTAGGCTGCCAAACTTATGGTACCGAATTCTTGTTCCATATTTAAAATTGTTCATGCGACATAATACTGTTGCCTCATCATCAGTCATTGTCTGCCCACAAATGCTGCCCCAGACACCTCCAAGCCTGATCTCCACTAAACCTTCACCTGGAATGTTTCCTCCTTTTATCCTTACTTCAAGTTTGCTATCCTCTGTAAAAGCAAATACAAATTCTATAAAACTCAACTTTTATTCCTGAATAATATTCACTCTGAACTTGGAAAGGGTTCTCAGTGATGACAAAATGCAAAGTAAACTGAAATGTTTCAAACTACATTTTGGATCTCATTGTGAAAATTGTGTTCTTCTTCATTTGTTCAATGTTTTCCATCAGGGAATTAACAAACATGCAGAATATTTCATTTTTATTATTCTGCATTTATGTTTCCCTAAGAAAATCAAGAAAAACCAGATCTTACCAGTTCTTATAATCAGGACTAATGATTTGGCAAAAATCTATTTCATGAGCCTTCAGAAGGAAACTCACCCCAGCTGCCAAAATAACTTAGAAACCATTAGGACATGTTAAAAATGATGCATATACTAAATACCGGTAAGTTTCTACTGCAGAATTCTGTATTTGTTCTGTGAATGGCACTGTTATGACACAAACAATTTGCTTAAACTGGAAAAGTGAAATCCTAGACATGGCAAATTAGGAATACAGAATAATAAAACCAAACTTTTAGTTTAATACAGCAATTTATTTATTTATTTATATTTTATTTATTTATTTTTTAATCTCAGGATGAACTAAAATGACTCTTTATCTATGTTTAGTGACAACCATAATTCCAAATTTAGAGAAACCTGCCCAAACCTAAAAATTGGGATATATTCCAGTATAAAATGACCACTATACAAGATCGTATCTACAATTTTACAAGTCTTATCTGTGACATGCTTAGGGTGTACAAAGATTTTCCATGGACTCCTGTTTAACACCATTTTTCAGCACACGATAGGCTATACACAGCAGCCAGTATTAATTGTGGAGGAAGAACCTGGGAAATCCCCCAGAAAGAACCACCGACCCACAAAAAGCTACTGGCAAGCTGTCTTACACATCCACATTGGTCGAATCTGAGACTTGAACCCACGCAGACCTAGGTGAGATGACAGTCTTCCGTAACGGAAAGCACTTAAGACCACTCGGCCACTCAGGGCCCCAACCTAGTAGATTTGTAAAACTAAAAACATTATAAAGCATACTGTATAACTGGAACATCCCAGCTTACATTTCAATCATGGATACAACCTCTGCCATCATTGTCTCTCTTAAATGTGGCATAATTCTACCAATCATTGCATTTCCAAGTTATTAATTGAGAACAGACTGAATAATATAATTTTATTTTACACTGATGTTGCCTCTATCCTGCTTGCCATACAGCCAACTATCTTGCCCTCCAATCTTAGCTACAGCCAGCCAGCCCAACCAGGCAGGCAAACAGACTGGCTTGTTTATGTTTCCAATGTGCAAATTGGACTCACTGACGACAAGTGATGGACCTGTCTTGCGAACTACACCCCTTATATAGGTGATTCAAAGAGAAATTGACTTTTAGTAGCCCTGAAAGGTGGAGTGTATCTTATAGTCAAATTCACTTATAAATGAGTAACAAATTATATGATACATACATTATAGCTCAAATACATAATTTTATCATGGAAAAACAAGTCATTTTCCATGAACTTACAATATTTGCCTTAAAACATAAATACAAAATCTGAACACATATCAAGCGGAAAAATGTGTGTGTGATTCAGATGTTTGACATGGCTTTAACAATTTTTCAGTCATTATAATCACTACGATTTCTGCAGTGTGGCAGTTTATAGTGATGCCTAGCATTGCAGCATTTTGTCACAGACATGATGTCCAACCCAGTCACATTATCCTGACACCAGGCCAACCAGTCCTAACACAAACCTCTTAATGCCGAGTGCCAAGCGAGGCAGCTTTAGAACCATATTTGCAAGTATTTGGTATGACTTGGCTGGGGATCGAACCCACAACCTCCTGTATCTGAGGTGGATGCTCTAACCACTACGCCACCAGAGCAATCTCAAGCTAAAACAAAAATTGCTAGCAAATGGAAATGTGATGTCTACCTATATACAACACTCCTTCGATAACTTGCACCCTGATAACTTGTAAACCCACTACAACATGGGATCATGCATGGATCCCATTTATTTAAACCAGAAAATGCCCAAAAAATTATCCTCATTCAAAAACATTTGAAGAAAATTGCGATCAAAATTGGTAACTGAAACATTGATATATCACTCATTTTATAGTCAAAAACAGTAGATAGGACCTCAAAATTATAATCACCAGTTTTAAATAATCAACTTTTAATAAGAAGTCATACATGTGGTTAAATTTTCTTTCCAAACAACATTCTTATTATACCATCATTCAAGATATTCAAGGTATTTTCGATCAATGAAAATGTCACTTACGCCTAGTGTAGAAAGTACATTAATACTTAAATACCAATTAAATAATTTTTGTTAAGTGAAATTTGTGTTTTAATTCTTAGTTCCTCTTATTTGTTGGAGTGTTGCAATGAATTAAAAGCTGGCCTGTCATGTTAATTACGTCTTTCGAATCAAATAAAGGCAGTGGATCAAAAGAAAAGTTAAAAGGCACACACATCCTACAAACTTAAAATCTAGTAGCCCTGGTTGTATGTCTGGTGAAATTACTTCATGAATCAATCAGATACTGTTAAAAATATTATTGTGTATATAACATAAATGAACTTAAATTAAGCAACTCTATTTCATAACTGATGAAAGATAGCAAGGTAACCAAGCTAAAAGAATACTTTGTAAAATAAAGAGCTTGGATTCACAGATACCGACCATTGTGGGCAAGTAAGTTTCAGAGAATTCCTGAACTGGCACTAACTGATATCATCAATGACGATAAGAAGTTTTACTATTACTTTCAATAAAATCATGACATCAATGATGTACTAACTGAACAAGTCAGAAATTGAGTTTTGATGTAGACAACTGTAGCATGAAATGAACTGGTATGTTGCTTGTTTTTTTTTTAGAAGGAATCTTGTTTGGTGGTGTATTCCCAGTTAGTCTGGTTCCCTACAAACATATTCCAAATTTGGCAGGATACTTTTAAACTACACTCCAGGAACCATATTAATAAATTAAAAAAAGCAGTAATGTAATACACAGATTTTCTGCATACACATGATGGTTGTTGAAATCAGTTGAAACCTTTCACGTCTTGGACATTTTAAAAATTATTTATTTATTTATACAGAATAATGAACAGCTTCATTAGAAAAAGTGCGTTATTAACAATTATTATTGACGTGATTCTAAAATGAGGATTCCGTCATTAGTCAGCTCAGTCACCTAAATCCCCACCTCCCCCTGTGTTTTTTTATGTTTAAGTGGATTTTTTCAATTTTTGGAGGTCCCTCAGTAACTTGCACCCTCGCTTATCAGGCAGTCAAATGTTTGTGGACCTCATTGTGTGCAAGTTATCGAGTGAAAAAGCATTAACAAATTCATGATTAAAGTGCATTTTTATCAAAGAACTTACCCTCTTTCATATAACAGAAAGCTGCAGCATGACTGTCAAAAGAACATTTCTTTAGTTTTCCCCACTTTAGCGGACCACATTCCTCCAGACGTTTCTCTGTACCATTGCATGATATACCACTCACCCAGTGAAGCTTTTTAGTTGCAGTCAACGGACTTGTCACACTTTCTGCAGATCTGTTTAAGAATGAATGAGTTTCTGATTGACTTGAAAAAAGAATTATATACACTAAAACACCATTTTATTCATTAGACTGCTAACATGAAATTTGGTTAACTTCTGCAGACTGTTTCTAACAAGAGAAGCAAATGAAGTAGTTTTTAAAATATTTCATATCTGACTTGCAAGCCATTCTTGCCTCACTACTTTTATCAGACTAGTCGAATTCTGTTCTGGGTTTTTTGAGAAATTGTTAAGCATGCATGAGAACTTCCCACAAAATAGGGTTTTCCTTATGAGCATAGGGGTGTCTCCTATACATCGCATCCCTCATTCACCTCTTCCATTTAAGTAAAAGAATTAATTTATTGAAACATTTTGGCTCCATCCTAGTATTTTTATGGAATAATACTATTGCACATGATCATGTCAATGTAAATTGGCATAAGCAGGTGAACAATTTAGTTGCTAATTTTACCCTCTGATCCTGTCTGCAGGGTCCACTGAATTCATTTTTGAAATTTATTGAAGTGGAACAAACTAATTCTGAAGGGATTAAAGACATTAATGAATTATAGTTTGGTTATCAAAGACCACAATCAGCATAAAACATTACTTTAATTCTCTCCACAAGATATGTTTTATTTCATGTTTAACATTGTCAAGATGGATTAAAGTCTATGCTATTACCGGTATTAAACAAAAATAATTTGAACAAGATTCTATCCCAATGCCAGAACACGAAAATCCAAGCAATCAAAGTATCAGACAAAATTCACAGCAGGATGGAAATATGAATTGTATAAATTTGTTACAGTAGCAAGTTTAAAAATGGAAATTGAACAAAACATTCTCAAGAAAACAATCAAAAGCTACTCACATAGTGAATATTTTATTGTTCCGAAGAAATAATAATCTTCGATAATAATAATAATAATAATAATAATAATAATAATAATAATAATAATAATAATAATAAAAATTAAAAATAAATAAATAATAATAATAATGATAATAATTAATAATAATAACAACAATAATTATAATAACAACAATAATAATGATAATGATAACAATAATAATTTTTACAAATAATAATAATAATGATAATAATACTAATAATACTATGAATAATAATATTGATGATAAAAATAACTAATAATAATAATAACAATAATAATAATAACAACAACAATAATAACAATATAATTAGAAACAATAATAATAATAATAACAATATTAATAACAACAATAATAATAATAATATGAATAATAATATGAATATGAATAAGAATCATTTCAAATAATGTCACTGTCATTAGTAACCACATGTAGAGCATGACCCATAACTAAAGATTTAATGCAAAATATGCATTGGACACTACTACGAATGAGCGCATAAAAAACATAAACATCACTGACCTTGATTTAATTCTTTAAAAGAATGAATGTAAACCAGATTAAGGTACATGTCACTAACTGTAGTCTCTAATTCTTGAGATGAATGAGGTCTTTTTCTTTGTCTATAAATATTGCAAGTGATATTCAATTTCAGGATTAGATTGTCATTTTCAAAGTGTGGTGACAATGATGATAATGATGACATGTCTGCAAATCAGGCTTAAACTTACAAAGAGCATGATCATGTTATAATGTATGAGTCAATGCTTCATGTAGCGTGTCAAATGGAGTAGTAATACAAAATATTTAAGATGGTCACCATGTTCATTTAGAGTGAAACTCCATGTTGATCTGATTGTCCATTCAGAAGGAGAAACCATAACAATATTTTCAACTTAGATGGAAACTATGAAGGCCATATCTTAGTAAACTTGGCACCATTATCATTTAGGAATAACAAAGCAGAAAAAGAATTGGATGTCAAATCAGCAACGTTTTCATTTAGACTCCTAGAGACTTATTAAAATGCCTTTTAGTGAAAACCCCATGTTGAAGATGGCCTTGTGGCGGCCATCATGTCCCTGTTTCATTTAAAACCAACTAGACCATAAAATGAATGTGTGTGAAAAGTTTGTTACGGCTATTGGATTTAATTTTATTTATTTTTTAATTATTAAATCCAAAATTGTCATTTAGGATTTATTATTCATTAAATGGGAAATTTTTCTAGAAAATTCAGTTGACCTGTACTTTACTGATAAACAGGCTGACCTTGGCTTACAGTGGTCTAGTTCCTGACCATGCTTTGGACATTGTCAACAGGTCTTCAATTTCATTGGTCAATTTCAAGGACAACACTTTTATTGAGGGTGGGAAGTGAATGATTTCCTTCTAGAACATTCCATTATTTAGTGACTTGGAGAAGGTAGCTTTTTTCCATGACCTTCCAGACTCACATGATTCCTCTTGTTTACGAGGGAATTACAATATATATAGCTGTGTTTTAGAAGCTAACTTTAGTAGATTTTGGGCTTATTGTAAGTTATAAGTTGTGTATTTATGTTTGAGTTATAATTATCTTGTTCTGGACTTGTGTCAATTCGTTGGAAAAGAAGAATTATTCTCATTATCTGGAAAAGGACATATGTTTATGATATTCATTTGGATGATTAGAAACAAGAACTGTACCACGTGACATTGTCAGCCATTTTGGATTACATCGACAAGATTCGAACCTGGAACTATTAGAACATTTATTTATCAGGACTTGAAATTCCATTAGTGGATTATTTTGTGAATTCTATATTTGTTGGATTTGATTCTCTAAAACCGTAAGTTTATTTATTTTATGAAAATAATTGTACTTAATAAAATCATTGTTAAAGTTTTACAAGCTTGTTAGTTTTCACTCTTTCTGTGTTGCTGCTTATTCGAGCCTAAGCACGTAACATAGAAATTGGTGGCTATCGTCCGGGATTGAGATTGAGATTGAGATTGAGATTTGAGATAAATTTGAATTTAAATTTGAATTTCCCCTAGTTTTTGAAAAAAATTTAAATCTTTAGTGAGGCTAACACGCTTGTATCAAAATGACATCTAAGGTAGAGATATTTCTTTCTAATCCTACCCAGGAGCAATTAGATCTTTTCAAAAAAGACGAGTTGATTCAGCTTGCCAGGAAATATGATCTTTCTGAAGTGAAGGCTTCTTTAACGAAACAAGATATCAAAAAGATTTTGGTCCAGTATTTGGTAGAACAGGATGTTTTGGAACAAAGTGCTTTGATTCCAGTCAGTAAGTCTGCACCAGACTCTGACATTAAACTGAAGGAATTAGAATTAAAATTCAAGATGGAATTAGAGTTGAAGAAGCTGGAATTTCAGAGAGAGAGAGTGAATTAGAGTTAAAAAAACTGGAATTACAAAAAGAGCGGATGCGGATTGATAGAGAGAGAGAGGAGAAAGAAAAGCAAATTGAATTACAAAAAGAGCAAATGCGGATTGATAGAGAGAGAAAGGAGAAAGAAAGGCAAATTGAATTACAAAAGAAAGAGAGAGACAAGAAAGGGAGAAAGAAAGACAATTACCAAAAGAGGAGAGAAAGAGAGAGAATTAGAGTTGAAGAGGCTGGAATTTCAGGAAAGGGAGAAAGAAAAACGATTACAACATGAAATTAAAATGAAAGAATTAGAGCTGGCAAGTGAAAAATTCCGTCATACTTCAAATCAAAATTTTGATATAACAAGGAATATTAGATTAGTGCCCCCTTTCAGAGAAGAAGAAGTAGACAAATACTTCATTCGTTTTGAGAAAGTTGCTGAAAATTTAAAGTGGCCAAGAGAATATTGGACCATGTTATTACAATGTGTACTTACTGGTAGGGCTAGTGATATTTACTGTTCACTGTCCGTTCAGCAAAGTGGTGATTATGATGTAGTTAAAGAATGCATTTTAAGGGGTTATGAGTTGGTCCCTAAAGCTTATCGGCAGAAATTCAGAAATTCCAGAAAAGAAGCTGGACAAACTTATGTCAAATTTGCTAGAGAAAAGGAGCAGATGTTTGATAGATGGTGTTTAGCCAAGAAAGTCAAACAAGATTATCAAAATCTCAGGCAAATTATATTAATTGAAGAGTTCAAAAACTGTGTCCATAGTGATGTTAGGACTTATCTCGATGAGCATAAGATTGAAACCTTGGAAAATGCTGCTCGAGCTGCTGACGAATATTCTTTGACACATAAAGTTCCTTTTGTTAACAAGACTTTTACTCAACAATTTAATGGCAGAAAAGAATTTCTGCCTAATTCAAGCCCTTCTAAAACTCAAACTAACACAACTTTCAAAAATCAGACTTCAGAGAAGTTTGATTCTAGATCCTTGTCTCTTCCGACGTGTAACTTTTGCAAGAAAAAAGGACACGTTATTTCTGATTGCTACAAATTGAAAAATAGGCAACAGAATCAAGATAGACCAGTTCCAAATGCTCTTATTTACAAGAGGTCAAGGTCACAGTCGTGTATCGAAAGCAATACATTTGTTGGGTCTAATAAATCCCAGTCTGATTGTGATATGGAGAATTATGAACCATTCATATCGAAGGGTTCTATATCACTCTTGGGTGATTCGGCCAATCCCGCCCCTATTAAAATTTTAAGGGACACAGGAGCTTCTCAGAGTCTTTTATTATCAGGTACTTTGCCTTTTTCTGAGAAGTCTTCTTCTAATGAAAGTGTTCTTGTTCAGGGAGTAGAGTGCGGCTTTGTTAATGTTCCTCTCCATTGTGTAAATTTGTCATCAGACTTAGTGTCAGGACCTGTGACAATCGGAACAGTCTCGGTTTTACCTGTTGAGGGAATAGATTTATTGCTAGGCAACGACTTAGCTGGAGACAAGGTTGTGGTTAATCCACTTGTGACTGACAAGCCTAATTTGGATCAGAAAGTTGATCCAATTGAAAAAGAAATCCCTGATATATTTCAAGCTTGCACAGTTACTAGAGCTATGGTAAAGAAAGCTCTTGAGAATGAAGTTGAAAAGGGCAGTATTCCCTTACCTGGCACCTGCGTGGGTCAGGCTTATGTTGAAAAAGCCAGTATTCCTTTAACTGACATGAGTCAAGGTCAGGTTTTCAATGAGGTCACATTTACTTCTTGTTTAGATCAATCAGAAAGTATTGATCATAGAGATCCTCTTTTGACAACTCATTCTCTTTATTCTAATCAGGGTGGTGATTTTGAGAGTGATGTTACAGAATGCAGCATTCCTTCAACTGGCGCTTGTATAGGTCAGGTTTTTGATGAGGTCACTTTTACTCTTGGTTTAGATCAATCAGAAGGTATTGATCATAGTGATCCTTTTTTAATAACTCATTCTCTTAATCAGGGTGATAAACGACAGTCACTTGTCGTCGAACAGGAAAAGGATCCTGAGATCTCCTGTTTGTTTCAAAGGGTCATAAATGAGACTGAAGCCACTGAAGTTCCTGTCTGTTATTTCATTAAAAATGGAATTCTTATGAGAAAATGGAGACCTCCCGAGGTACCTGCTGGTGATGAATGGTCAGTGAACTATCAAATAGTAGTTCCAAAACCTTACAGACAGGAAATACTTAATCTGGCCCATGAAACTCCTTTGGCTGGTCATTTAGGGATTAATAAAATGTATCACAAGGTCTTGACTCGCTTCTATTGGCCAGAAATCAAAAGTGATGTTGTCAAATACTGTAGATCTTGCCATGCTTATCAAATGGTAGGAAAACCCAATCAGAAGATACGTAAGGCTCATCTGCAACCTATTCCTACGTTTGATGAAACATTCAGTGAAATTATGGTAGATTGTGTGGATTCCCTACCTAAAACGAAGTCAAGTAATCTATTAAAGTTAAAAATTAAACTATGGTTTGAAAGAACTGAAAGGGAGAGAACTTTTGAGTTTGATAATGGAGTTGTGTTACTCTTGTTCATTCTTCTTACTTTTCTTCAAATTAGATATTACGGCCCTTACAAAGTTAAGAAGAAAATGAATTAGTTAAATTATAGTATTAGTGCTCCTGGGATCTAAATTAATTATAGGAGTAACAGTGTATTGAAAGAAATAGCTATGTTAAATATGTAATTAATTTAGTTGTACCAGTCCTACTTAGTGAAGGAATATCGTCGGATTCTACTGACATTGGAGCGACGAATTGATGGAATTCAGAAATTATAAACAAATCTAGACCAGAAACTTTCACAGTTGCAAGTGCAAGAAAGAAATGAACTGAAAGTTATTATTATATGAGCACTTATGTCCAGATATTCTTACCAGGACAAACAAAATTTTCATGACGTTGAAATTGAAAATTCCAAACAACATCCATGCTGGACGAGTCCACTCAAACAGGAATACTTGAAAAAGGAAATTCAGTATTTGCTGAAGAATGATTTTTAAGCAAGCCCAGTAAAAGTGATTGGAGTTCACTATGCATACTTGCTCCTAAACCAGATAAAACTCTCCGTATGTGCACTGATTGATTATAGGAAGGTGAACAGAGTGACAAAAACAGATTCATTCCCATTAACAAGAATTGACTATTCTATTGATAAAATAGGGAATGCCAAGTACGTCACCAAATACTGACCTTCTGAAAGGATATTGGCAGATTCCACTACGGAAAGAGCAAAGGAAAACTCAACATTGTGACTCCAAAAGGACTCTATCAATATAAAGAAAGTCCATTTCAACGTCTCACAAAAATGATTATCTCTGGTCTAGA
Organism: Unio delphinus; assembly: GCA_029339505.1. Lineage (NCBI taxonomy): Eukaryota > Metazoa > Mollusca > Bivalvia > Unionida > Unionidae > Unio > Unio delphinus. The sequence continues at coordinate 7,705,498 of JAQISU010000278.1, forward strand.
GATTTGTGACGTCATCATCTACAACGACACCTGGAGAGAACATCTAGCAACAATTAGAAAATTCTTTGACAGACTCACTAATACGTGTCTGACTGTTAATTTATTTAAAAGTGAGTTCTGCCTTGCTAGAGTGGTTTTTTTTTAAGGACATTTAGTGGGACATGGACAAGTTAAAAGTTTGAGGCTATTTCTTGATAATATAATTGTAGACATTCTTTCCCATGTATAATTCATTATATTGTGTAATTTTTAATTTCAGATGTAAATTGGCTTGTGATAAAAAGAAAGTTTTATCATATAAACCTTTCTTTTTTTTTATGGGGGAAGGTGTTACGGCTATTGGATTTAATTTTATTTATTTTTTAATTATTAAATCCAAAATTGTCATTTAGGATTTATTATTCATTAAATGGGAAATTTTTCTAGAAAATTCAGTTGACCTGTACTTTACTGATAAACAGGCTGACCTTGGCTTACAGTGGTCTAGTTCCTGACCATGCTTTGGACATTGTCAACAGGTCTTCAATTTCATTGGTCAATTTCAAGGACAACACTTTTATTGAGGGTGGGAAGTGAATGATTTCCTTCTAGAACATTCCATTATTTAGTGACTTGGAGAAGGTAGCTTTTTTCCATGACCTTCCAGACACACATGATTCCTCTTGTTTACGAGGGAATTACAATATATATAGCTGTGTTTTAGAAGCTAACTTTAGTAGATTTTGGGCTTATTGTAAGTTATAAGTTGTGTATTTATGTTTGAGTTATAATTATCTTGTTCTGGACTTGTGTCAATTCGTTGGAAAAGAAGAATTATTCTCATTATCTGGAAAAGGACATATGTTTATGATATTCATTTGGATGATTAGAAACAAGAACTGTACCACGTGACATTGTCAGCCATTTTGGATTACATCAACAAGATTCGAACCTGGAACTATTAGAACATTTATTTATCAGGACTTGAAATTCCATTAGTGGATTATTTTGTGAATTCTATATTTGTTGGATTTGATTCTCTAAAACCGTAAGTTTATTTATTTTATGAAAATAATTGTACTTAATAAAATCATTGTTAAAGTTATACAAGCTTGTTAGTTTTCACTCTTTCTGTGTTGCTGCTTATTCGAGCCTAAGCACGTAACAAGTTACATAACAATCCTCTAAGCATTTGAGGAGGAATAGCAATAACAGACTCTGCAAATGGATGAATGTACAATGGACGCCAGACCATCTCAAAGAAGCTCTTCTGGTTTTTGACAAGTACATGTACAGCTAAAATGAAGTAATCATTTAAACAAGACTACAATTACTGGTTTGAATTACCCAAGCAATGACATGCTTGCACTAATAGCTGGACGTGTGAATGATGGATGATAGATGTTGCACAACAAACTTCTTATCTATTAATAAGATAGTTAAAAATTTCACGATCTGTTGCTTTCACAAGATTTTGTCTTACACAGCAATCATCTGCAATACAAAAGGGATATAACTCTAACAAAACCATCACCAAATTTGTCCAGATGGATATGCATATTCTCAGATGAGGAAAATAACATGTTGAAAATTTCATGTTGATCCACTGAAACTGAGACTGTAATCAAACCTATCCAAACAGTCACCCAAGCACAGCTGTCACCTGGTCAAAACAGCCATTTTAACTTCACTCAAACTTGGCAATACCATGAGATATCATAATATGATCAACCATGATATCCATCTTATAAAATCAACCATGTTAAACTGAGATACCTTATTTATCACTGATAAAATACCTAATTGCTGACAGCATTGCAATTTTAATACAGGTCTGATATAAAGTTTCATACCTTTCACTAGAATGCCTGATTTCAAATATGCAAGGGACCAAACAAATCAGTTTGATGGATCTACTGTATGGGTCAATGAATTTTAATGTAATTATAAATGTTGTCAATTCTTTAAGAAAAGTTGAAGCAATATTAAGTGTTCAAGTCAAACTATTTCAAGCTGAGAAAATACTGTATATTTGAAATGAGTAGTTTCATATCATACAAGCCATTTTTTTCAAAGTGTCGTATTTTCACCATACAGAAATATCTTGTCTTAAAACCTTTGTGTTTACTTGATATTATTATAGCTTCTTCTCTAGTGCAGCCATAAAAACCATCATGATTGTAATACATTTAGCCAACACTTTAACAAAAATAGACACCTGTATATTAAAATCTACAGTTATAATATGATTATGTACGTGTTTGTTCTTTATTTCTGTGTTTCTGCTTATCTTCCTGCATGTCATTTTTTACTCACCTATATGAAAATCCTCCAGTGAACCCCAGCTGTTTACATGTGACGTTAGCATCTCTTGCATCAAAACCTTCAGAGCAAACATAACCCCACTGGTTATACCACTTCAGCATAACAAGACCAAAGTTGTTATTACTTAGCCGGACATCAAACTCTGTAAATAAATTATTATTTCCAGCATAATTATTGATACAAAATTAAACTTACTACAGAACATTATAAATTATTTAGTCTGCCATTGTTTTTAGACTTGTGTTAACAGAAGTACTGCAAGCTAAACTGCTTGTCAAAGCTGACAAACAAAAAAGTGGTCTCCCTTTGGATAGAGGAGCTAGCACCAAATCCTTTCACTTCCTTTGCTACTATTGGAGCAGATGTGTGTAGTCTTCCAGTTAAGTAACTGCTGGAAAAACTTGGGAGGATGTGACCATATTATGACTGGGTAGTAGTTATCAACGAAATACATTTAATAAATAAAATTGACTTATTCAAATATGTTACCTGACCATAACACATTAGAAGGATAGGTACGTGGACATCACTTTCAAATGAAGCTGGCCCTGTCTCTAGTAACCTAATATATGTGAAACAGCTTCAATTTGTGTCAGATCTGGGTTCGGGGTAGTACATGGTTTAGTTGTAGATGTGGTTTGAAAAAACTTGTTATACCTAATAATCCAGTGGAAGAAGAGGAACCGACATAATTTCTGAGCTACAGGGAATCGACATAATTTCTGAGCTACAGAGCCATTTCTGAAAGAACAAAACTCTTTCATGGTACAAGCTAGAGGATGTTGTCTGTGACCTCTGTCCCATGACTTGATTGATGTCAGATAGGAAGAAGCTGTGTTCAATTGCAATTATAGCGATGACCACTTCATAAGCTAAAATGCTCAGCAACTTCTACATTTGGTCTTAGTATACCTCCTTGTAAGCTAAACAGATAAATCCATCATACCCAATAAAATGGAGCCTGAGCTGAAATATCTCCCTCTTCTGATTGGCACAGTCCAAATTTTTGTACCACTTCAGAACCCTGAAGATGTCCTTGTTGCAAAGGTCCAATGGATGATAATCATGAGCTGTAGTATGTTACTGATGATGAAAGCATGGAACATTTTAATTTAAAGTGATTCATTGCAGTAATGCAGATGGTTATGGTTGATATATGTTTTATTTACCTCACTGATCCTGCCTGCAATAGCTTTTATTACTTGGAAGTTGGTTTTTTATGACAGGGGATTTCAGGAGGCTCTAACTGTAGTTTGAAAGTTGCATTATTCAACCAAGTCAGAACATAATAAAGATTTGATCTCCAGATTCTGGCCCAAAACTTTCAGTCAAGGCAAGTCATAGTTTGCAAGAAAACTTGAGAGGTTTTATTCTGTCTTATATACCCCCTTCTTTGACATCAAAGTGTTTCTAAAGTTGTAGAATGTCAAACCCTCACTGTGACATGAGGCTTTTAAAGAAAAATTAGTTTTTGTTCAGAACACTGGGAGAAAGCTTTTTATTTTCCGTTTTTGCTTTCAAACTGGTAGACCTTCTTGTCCTTCACCACATGTTCTGAGAACCAATTCCTTTTTAGTGCCTGGTTCACATACACCAGGCATGCAATTTAAGGGCTGTTGAGTTTCTGATAGAAGAGATGCATTTAATGTAGTTTAAATAGTTTCATGTCTGCCACTGGGATAGAACAAATTGTCTACAGTGTCATCATGAACATGTAACCAAGGAAGTGAAGACCTGCTGCTAAACTGAGGAAACCATTGACTAAACAACAATTCTCAGTGCAAAGGAAGACACTTCTGAGATGATTTTCAAGACTGGCTTTAAAAGATACAGGCTCAGTTCAAATTGGCTTCTGAACTCCCAAACCTGAACCAAAACAGGTAAAATGTTGTGGTGTAATGAGATCAAATTTTTCATTCTTGACAAGGAATCTGGAGGAAAATTGCAAAACAGAAGATTTCATGTCTAGATAGGTAACTCACTTGATGTTTTTAAGAATGTCATCCAGGCAGCTATAAGTCATGGATGTCAATTTGATTCAAAGACTCAACATGACCCAGGACTTTGGTTTCTGGTAACATCCAAGCACTGATACTAAGACAAAAGTTGCTGCTCTAAACTAGTATGCCATGTCTCTAGAGACCATCTCCAATTTCCAAGGAATTTCTGGGAATACTTGTAGATGTGAATGTGGATGTAAGCATCTTGCAGATCTATGCTGACTGGGAATTCTTCCTCAAGAATGGTTTGGTTAACTTATATCCCTGTTTTCATCCTGTATAATACTGCATAAAATGAACTGGCAGAGAGAATTTAGATTTAGATTTATGACCAGAAAAAAAAGTTGGCCAATAGCATTGGGGGTAAAGAACAGTCTAGCACAAAATCTATTAGTTTACACTGAACATTAGCTATTATGAGAATTTTATGACACCTGAAGTGAAGAAGCCTTTGTCAATAGGGAAATGGGTACTGAAAGAAATAATTGATATCCGCCATCAAGGGTCATTGGGTAAGAGTCTTTCATATTCTATAGCAACAAAGTATTGGAACCGAAATCACTTCTGCAATGATTGAAATAAGTGGCTAAAGCATGGCATAATTTCCTGTGACATAAAGGATATCAGGGAAATAGATTGGGTCACAAATGATCACTGGCTCCCTATGTCTTTACATTCGTGGCCTTTTAAACTGAGTTGTCAATGAAAAGAAAGGGAATGCTAAATTGAGTTTTCAATGAAAAGAAAGGGATTGAATGATGGTTTCTTTGTTTGATTTGACCTAAATTGGGCAGGGCCTTCCTGTTTTTTTTATTCTCTCTTCCAGACAGAGGACTAAGTTTTAGACTTCAACTATCAGGTCATGAAGAGAAAACTGGAAGAATGAGGTTACACTTTAAAGAATGAATGTGGCATTCTTTCAGAAAAGTGTACATGGAGAGATGCATCTTTTAATGCAACTATAAAATAATTGATGCTGCATTGGTATGACTCTTATGCCATTAAAAACCAGTTCTTTGAAATTAAATGGGCAATTATGTATGCTGACAGTGTGAATAAAAGTAATAAAAGTACTATTGATGGGCTATTATGCCTCCAACCCAAGTTTACTAGTTTTCTGTGCCAATAACTGAACTTTCTGCAAAGAACAACATTTTCTTCTTCACTCAGAGTAATCTTGAAATCTGCCCTTTTGAAATCAACAAACTTTTTCCATAACATGAGTGCAATCTATCCAAAAAAGATTAGGCTAGGTCTGCTATATAGACCTAATATTGTTGTGTGGAAAACATGTCATCTTTTAGTAAGTGACCATGCCCTTTTAATCCACAAATCAAAAGATTTCTTCCATATCCAAAAGGTTTGTTTGAGGATGTCATGAATATGTTACTGTGTGGAAACCATATTTTGCATCTTCTGATCAGTGACCTTGACCTTAGATATAATAACTCCAAAATCAATAAAGTTTTACCTTGAACCAAGTGCAAGCCATCCACAAACTTTAGTAACCATAAATGATGGAAGCCTTGAGTTATTGTGCAGATAAGATACTTCTTCTCTCAGTGACCTTGACCTGTAATCTTTTGACCCTGAAACTGATAGTGTTCTTTCTTATCACAAATGCAAGTCATCCACAAAGTCTGGTAACTGTAGATAGTGGACAACTTAAGTTATAATGCAGAAACAAAAATGGTACAAATAGAAAACATCATATGTTCCACCTCATGGTGGGTATATAAAAACCACAATGTGCCTCAATATTTGGATTGGACTAATCTGCAGATTTGGGAAATTGCAAACAAGTGGGCAGTGGCAGATTCAGTATCTGCTCGGGAAATGTATGAACCCGTCCATACACAAGTCTCCTGCTGCCTTTCAGGTTGGCTTTGGTTAGCCAAGGGATAAGGAAGTAAACCCTAAAAAAAATCCTGAGTGGAGACTCTAAGGCAGTTGGATGATGTACTACATCCCCTTTAGGCAACTCCTTGGTCTGGAGAGGGATGAGCTCCGCCAGATGACTTTTGCCCAAGACACACTAATAATGCTGGACAAATCTGAAGATATCATACCGGATTGGTCATCTCCCAGGTCAACAAGGAATACGCCTGCCATAGTCCACCAGGACGGAGGTGACAAGTGTGCTACTGGTACTTTTCATAAAATCAGAGCGAGAGACAAAGTTGATATCGCCACCTGGAACATTAGAACTCTGGCACAAACTGGAAGACTCCAAGAGTTGATACATGAGATGGAACACTCCTCATTGCACATACTGAGACTCTGTGAAGTAAGATGGAAAGCCCAAGGAGAACACCATACTGAAGATGGGAATACATTTTACTATAGTGGAGAGTTGGACAAGTCCATAAATGGAGTAGGCTTCTTTGTAAACAAAGCCATCAAGGGATCTGAGCTGGAATGTTGCCCCATATCTAGCAGAATCATCTCCATTCGTCTGAAAGCATCCCTTTTAACATCACAATTATTCAAGTCTATGAACCAACTACTGATCATGATGATGAAGAAATGGAGGAGTTCTACAACAAACTCCAGGGTATAATAAATATGGTAAGTAAAAAAGACATCCTCATTATACAAGGAGACTGGAATGCCAAAGTTAGCAAAGATGCTCTAAAAGACTGGGATGATCATTGTGGACCTTCTTGCAATGAGCTTACCAATGAAAGAGGAAGACGGCTGCTTGAGTTCGCAAGCTACCAGTACCATTCAAGACAAAAATGGAAAATGCCTCACAGAAGCAAGTGACATTACAGAAAGATGGACTGAGTATTGCACAGAACTCTACAACCATCCATCCACAGGAGACCCAGAGGTGCTTAAAGTTCCAAACTCCACAAATGATGATGATATCCTCATTCTCAAAGAAGAGGTGAATTCAGCAATAAGAGCACTGAAGAATAGGAAGGCAGCTGGAGTAGACAGCATCCCAGCTGAACTTATTAAGAATGGTGGGGAATCAGTGGTAGAGTTACTAACAAATATCTGCAACAAGATCTGGCAGACAGGCGAATAGCCAACACAGTAGACCCGGTCGCTAATTATAACACTCCCCCAAAAAGGCAATCTCCAGCTGTGCCAAAATTACAGAACTATCAGTTTGATCAGCCATGCTATTAAGGTGATGCTGAAGATCATCTTGAACAGACTGAACCCACAAGCAGAAGAAATAATTGCTGAAGAACAGGCAGGGTTTCGGAGTGGAAGAATCACAACAGAACAAATATTCAGTCTTAGGGTTCTGTGTGAAAAGTACTCACAACATCAACAAGACATCTATCATGTGTTCATAGATTTCAAAAAGGCTTTCTATAGAGTGTGGCATGAGGCATTGAAGCCACAATGATGAAGTACAACATGGGTCAAAAGTTGACCAACACCATCAAGCAGCTTTACGCCAAGGCTACCAGTACAGTAACTGCTCAAGGTTCTGTGGGGTACTGGTTTAAGACAACAGTTGGAGTATGGCAAGGCTGTCTCTTGTCACCCACTCTTTTCAACATCTACTTAGAGTGCATCATGAATGAAGCCCTGGAAAACCACTGTGGGACAGTCATCACTGGAGGGCGTAACATCACCAACCTCCACTTTTGCAGATGACATTGATGGACTGGCAGGCAGTGGAGATGAGCTTGCCACCTTGGTGAAGAACCTGGATGAAACAACTTCCAGATTTGACATGGAGATAAGTGGCAAATAGTGGCAAACAAATCTCAACCAAGATTAAAGTCAGATGACAGGAACTGGAAATAGTAGGCCAATTCAAATATCTTGGTTTCATAATCACGGAAGAGGGAAATTTTGTCATGAGCAGCACAAACAACAACAGCTATGTCAAAGCTAAGACCCATCTGGAAAGACAAGAATATCTGTCTGAAAACTAAAATCAGACTATTGAGAGTACTAGTCCTCTCAATCTTTCTGTATTCAAGTGAGGCCTGGACCCTGACATCAGAATTACAACAAAGAATCCATGCACTTGAAATGAGATGCTACAGAACCATCCTTGGCATCTCTTATATGGACCACATCACAAATGAAGAAGTGGGTAGCACCATCAAGCACAAAGTAGGCTTATATGAAGACCTCCTCACCACTGTCAAAAAGAGATAGCTAAAATGGTATGGCCATGTCACTTGAGCCAACAGTTTATCCACAACAGTACTGCAGTGTAGTGTCCAAGGTGGTAGAAGGTGAGGTAGACAGAGAAAAAAGTGGAGTGACAACATCACAGAATGGACCAGGAACAGTTTTGCAGAGACACAGGCATTGGCACATGATCGAGACAAGTGGAGGGAATTGGTCAGATGTTCAGCAGCACAGTGCCTCAATGACCACACTAGGACAAGAGACTGATGATGATGATGAAACAAGTGCAGAAATACATTTTGAGGTCATTAGGTTAGGCTTGCCATGTTTTATATATGTTCCTGTAAAGTTCTTATACATCTGTTTTTAACATAAGCTTGGACCTTTTCTGGCCATGGCCACTTTTCAATACCACTGTCATTCACTCTCAGAAGTTAAATACTTAGATACTAGACTTGGACAAACTCCTGATGAATCGTTTATCTGGTGATCTCATCTTTTTAAATAAAATATTAGCAAATGTGTATCAAATCGGTTGTACTTCTCACTGAATACTGAGCAGATCAAGACAATCTGAGAAGACTGCTTTCTCAAATATAACAGTATTATATAATGTGTGCAATTACTATATTTGGAAACAAGTCAAGCATGCATTCATTCAATACATGATTGTGTAGATATTGTCAAACAGTGATGCATTTATGCCATAAATTATCATCAACTAACTGCTCTGAATTACTACAACTTGTAAAAATCAGCAAGTCCAAGTTAAACAGTACCTGGCTCCAGATGTCTGACCACACTGTAATCAACCCTTTGAGGGTTTATTATGCCAATAAATGAAAAACAAGTTCTTCTTTGGCTTGGGAGGTATAAATTTGGTAGGTAGTAGATTTACCAAATAAATGCATTATGATCAGGTAACGTATTTGAAGAAGCTAATTAACAATACCGATGAGCTAACCAGTTTTGACTATAAACTGATGATACAAATTGCAAATTATTTCTTCTAGACCCACTAAATAACGGCCAAATTACTATCTTAAATAATAACGTTGGTTTTCTGTTGCATCAATCTTACTTATCATGTCAACCCATTTCTAACATCACCTAAATCTATAGTGATTTCCACGACCGATGTTACAACTTGACATTGACTGATTGCTGTAGTCATACTAAGCCATCTACATTTCATTTATCATCAACATATCAGTGTATCCCATAAATAATAACAACTAAAATATAGTTGATCTAAATACAGTTGTCCATATTACTTTCCTACAAAACTTTATTTTAAGCTAAAGCATGGAAAAACAGCCAAATGACTGTTAGATCTGGAATACTACCAGCTATTTACAGATATTGCCAAAATGTGAATTATATAAACAGAATATAATAACAGTCATAATAATGTCATACCAAATTGTGGCTCAGTCTTAGAACAAACCACTGAAGCATATTCTTTGGATTTGCAAGAAAGGGCACCATATTCAAAAGGACACTGGGTGAAGTTCACTTCTGTACCAATGCAGTTTACATTGGATATTAAAATTGGACTGGAATTCACATCTCCAAAAGCTGAGCAGCATAGACTGGTTCCATATTCAAATCCCATGTTTCTGCATGCCACCTTGGCATCTTTATCATCAAAGTCATCTGAACAAACTGCCGCATACTTCCCATCATTCCATACATTGACAGGCCCATAGTTATCTTCAATGTTTGTCATCACTGAAAAAAAGTTTAAAATTCAACTGAATAAAATGACTTATAATGCAGGGCCAAAAGCATCTGTTTTTAAAATCATACATAGGTAGCTCAAAATTATTTTAACCTGAATAACAGAAGATAAAGGTCTACCTTTGTCAATGATTTTTGACTAGTTTTAGTTTGTAAATGATTCTTCTTGTGGTTTTGTCTTGTTTATTTAATTTTAAATGGATGTTTGCTTGTGTTTGTATTCAAGACAGCCTTCATTATGACTTTAGAATGTTAGAGAAATAAATTTGTTTACAAGTCATTGTATTGTCGTACATTTTTATTTAAAGGTTTGGATCAATCAAATTATTTATTTCTATCTGAACCAGATAGAACCAGTTTTAAATTGTGTTCAGTCATAAACCAAGAAGAATTATTTAATTATTACAAAGAGCAGCAAGAAAGGTCAACAGAACAAGTTTTAAAACAAAAATAAGGCCTCTACGGAGACCGAAACTATTTCAGAGAGACCGAAATTATTTCAGACAGACCGAAACTAGAGAGAGAGAAGGGTGAACAGACAAATTTTCAAACAAAAATAAGGCCTCTACGGAGAGAGAGTAAATAGATCAAATTTTCAAACAAAATTAAGGCCTCTAAGGAGACCGAAACTAATTCAGACAAAACTAAAAAAAAAATGACAGTTTTGGTTTCATCTGAAGTTTCTTTCGGTAAAAGTCCTAAGACGAAAATTCTTTAGGATGAAAATCCTTTAGGTATACAGACTAATTTGTAAAGTATCTCCTCCTAAGTCAATCAAATTATTGGACTGGTCAGTGAGTTAAAATTAATTCTCGTTAATGAATCATTATGACATCGCATATACACTGGAGATTTGTTGGATCTTCAATTATTAAAAATCTGGGTGGAGCAGTTGGTGCAAACGAATATAAAATGTATCCCTGCTTGGCTTGATTTGATATTTCGCTAATACCCTTATCACGAATAATATCAATAGCTTTCATCGATAATTGTTTTGCTATTGGTGCTATTTTTGGAGCCATCCTTGCAAATAACCTTTGAACAACATCACTGAGACCATCTCCGTAATACACCTTATCAATAGATAATTGTGAATTTACTACGTAAGTCATAGTTGGTTTATAGTGGTTGTAGTGTATCATTTTATTTAAATGCTATTTATCTAATCGCAATGACAAAGTCATCAACGACAAATCACCGGTGACAATTAGTCACTATGATAACCACTGATGGTAAAACCGTCCGCGAGTTCATCAATAAATTCTCGATATACACCAATATCCATGATATCACCTTCAAACAGTCGTCTGCAGATATCAGCGGCTTCATTAATTACTTCCGGTGAGTTATTTCCAGCTTGTTTTCCTCCAATGAGAATTTCTAATCGTGCTATGTCTCCAAGAACATTATTATGACAATGAACAAGACCACTACCCCAAGCACCACACTCTGAGAAAATCCATCACTAGTAACACCAGTTGCCCCTTGCTCGCGAGATATTTAATCCAGTGATCTATTAATTCTTTCTACTTCATCATCTGTTATTTCTTCTTGTTGAGGTGAGAAAGACTTTTGCTTTGAAGATTTTGGTCTTTTTCTTTGCAATTTTCGTTGTTTTAATTCTTCCTTTCACTGTAGTGTTTCTATATTTTGTTATTTTATGTCTACATATTTATTATATGCTTTATTTAACTCGTCAAGATATCCTATAGGCGGTCCACTTGTTGAATCAATTCGGCTTGTGTGTGTTTTAATTTTATAAAGTACATGAGCCCAGTGTTGTGAACCTTTAATGTATGTTTTATGCTTCGGTTTCAACATTCTTTTTTATCTTCGTAACGCAAAGCAACAAATTTAATAATTTCTTCCGGACCACTCTTATTGATATATGTTAAAAAACATTTGGTAAATTTATTTCGTAATTCCTGGATTGTTTCTTCCTCGGAATTTTCGGACCAGTTTGAAGTCTTGGAGGAGGAAACTTTTGTAGCAGTTCTGATGTTTGTTTAGTTTCTTTTGCTATTCTTTCAAGTTCAGGAAGAACACCTCTCTTTATTTCTTCTCCTTTCTTTCCATATATAACCTCTTTAGTGGTTGTAGTAACAAATTTAAATAATTGTTCACAGCCTATTGTAAATCAGCTTGAAATTATTGTCACGCTGGCAATTTATTTCTAACAGAATCTCACATGGGTATAAGTCTCTTTATTGCCTCTAAACGCTCTCAAGCTAGTCTGGTTGTTAATGATTCTCCTACCATTATTGTTAGATATATAAATAATTTAATTGGAAGCAGCTAACCACCCTCCCCCTGACAATAAGGCAATTTCTGTTTTTAAAAACACTCATGTGTTTTCACTTCCATGTTCGATGATAAATTCACTGTGGTGCAAAAATAATGACATACCCATTTACATAAATACCTGGAAAGTTATCATACCTGTAAAATATTGAAACTTCCTAGTAGTGTTATAGAATTTCAAACCCATACAAATACTTTTATTGCTGTCAAAAGGAGATCATTCCATGTGAGTTGTCAGCAACAAAAGAATTTGTATGGGTCATACCTGTTTTTTTATTCACTGAATTTAGCAAGTCTCACATGTCTCATTTATGTAAGATCATTTCAAACTTCCTGATAGTGGTTACTATATTTCTTTTTGAAAAACATTTACAATGGCAGTGTTTTGTTGTGTTTAATAAGTTCTTTAATCGTTTTTATTCTGGAATTTATAGTTCATTTAACCTCATATTGTCTATCGAGTTCCCCCGTAACCTTTTCGACTGCGGTAAATAGCGGAATGAATTTATTTACGTCGCTGTTGTATGCTAATGATTCGTTAACGGCTTGTTGTATTCGTTTATTAAATGCATACTGGGATGGTAATACGTACTTGTTATTTTGAACGTTATCATCGAGATCTTGAAAATCAGAGAGAATCTGATTACAATCTAATTTATCTAATAATTATATTTTTTTGATTTTTTTAAATCTGAAATTGCGTTTATGATATCATTTTTATTTTCAAGATTCATTATATATATATATATATATATATATATATATATATATATATATACAACATCCAAAAATATAGGGGTCAATTTTGACCCATTTTCAGTTTGTATTTAATCTTAATTAAGGGTAATATAGAGACATTACAACATTTAATCTTAATTAAAGTATATAGAGATGGCACAACATATAATCTTAGCTAGGTATATATGATGATGACATATCAGAACACCTAGCCTGTCAACAACAGTCTATGACGACAGAATACCTAGCCCGTCAACAACAGTCTAGCGAATCCCAATAAGGCGTGGTTTGATGATGAATGACAGGGCGGCACATACAACTTTTTACATACGGGCCATCCTCTACATTCAGCTGAAACCACTCCCACCCCAAAAATCACCCTGGAGAGAATACAAAAACTTTCACACCGCATGACAGTGTGACGTAGAGTGGTTTTCAGTTGAACTTCGATCATAGCTTGGAGCCCAATAACAAAAACCGGCTATAAAATATATAAGCTGACTAATACATGAAAATCAACAACAAGAGAGTGTGATTTTTACTCTCGTGTAACTTAATTGTGATTATTGACAGCATCTAAACAAAGCAAGATACCTGACAACGGTATCAAAAAAAGAATACCATAGTTGTAAATATTTATTTGTTTGAATTGTTTTCTGACATAAAAGATCAGAGAACAAATACATGATTATTCCCATGAGATCATAGAGGGTATTTCCGTAACAACAACAAAAGAGTTACTTCCCTTTGGTGTTATACACACATTACTATACGAGTTATTTCCCTTCGGAGTTATACAAACATTACCAAAGAGTACAAAAATGGAATTTAGATGTATGCAAATTGAATTTTTTGCCCAAATCGCTTTAAAAGTGCTGATTTATAACTATTTTCTGCAACATATCAAACTAAATGGCATACAAATATAAAAATACTTGCTGGCACTATTCATTGATTGAAATGTGTTTTTTCTTCATTAGTTTCTACGTTGAGAGATTTAACCGCTCTTTTTCCAATGGATTTACAAGAACCAGTTCTACCCAATGCAGCATTTCAACTCTTGAGTGATAGCTCGTAAATTAATTAAAAAATTATTCCTAGAATTTGAATCAATGTGATCAATTACAAGACCATCTTTTATCACCCCAAAATAACATTAAAAAAAAAATACGATGGCAGAGATGACTTCTCCTTCCAGCGGTAAATATCAAATACCCTTGATTGTTGATAAAACCGACTGGTTTTTTCAACCTGCGGTGTCTGACTACACCATCATGAGATGTTTCATAATGAATGATCACGGGATGTGGTTGAAATTCTTGGCTCATCTATATACATATATATTATTTGTCTAATTGATTATTTGGTTTAATTATTATTTATTGAGAATCTATCAATGTAGTCTTGAGGTGTTCTTATGATTTTGTCATTGACGCTGTAAGGGACAGAGTTAGAGTCTTTGATGGAGTTTTTGATTCATTTATCATTATAGTGCTTAAGCTCCCTGTATCGTTTACCACCACAATTGAGAAAGAGCTGCGACTTACCTCGCGCACCCCAAACCCACATTGTGTGCAGGGTAACGGACCTAAGCTTCCTCGTCGCACACTCTGTGAATGATATCCACAGGATTCATTTCTGCATGATTTGTTACAAACGGTTACTGATCCTATCATAAGCCATTTACAGTGATTCATTATAAATAAATTCTTTATTTAAATACTTGTTTTAATTATAATATGGATGACTTTAATAGATAATCATAAAACCCTGGAAAAAATATTGCATTGAATCACGATCGAGTATCCGTAGATGCACCAAATAAGGGTCTAATAAGTGATAAAAGCATCTTGGGTAAAATCCATGAGGGGTTTAACGAATTTAAGCGTGATGTTGCATCTCACTGTTGGTAAAATTTTATAATTGATGGTTGTTTTGATGCTACCATGAACGACCAAAAAGCAGCAGCGATAATATCACATCTTGATCATAGAAAGTATTTTTTTAGAGTGAAATTCAGTATCCGTTCAGAAACAGAAAATTGGATTATATGAGTCAAATTTGAACCTGTTATGAAAAATAAAAGAACTGTCACTGTGAGTCAGGATTCTAAACCAGGAACGCTGACTGGAATTGACAAACCGTATTATGAGAGAGCTTATCCTGTAACCGCGGTTATTTATGGGATCTATCTGATAAATGACAAACAGAGTATTGAGAAATTAAAATCCATGAAATTGTCAGGAATAAATTGTGTAGCCGAATGAATAATAGAGCATTTTACAAATGCGTTGCATGGAAACAAGTTGACAGATCTAAGACGCAAAAAAATAAATGAATGGGGGTTAACAGTCAGGGATGATGGGGCAACAATTCAAAATGTAGCTGAGCTAGAAAAGATATTAAAATTTCCAATAACCGTAGCGACAATAACAGGAGAAGTATTATACGAATCGAAATATAAATCAAGGGGATCTCCAATAAAAATGATTGACCATAATGCACATGCATGGTCTAACGCAATAACAATATTTCCAAGGGTTAGAACCATAAAATATCTACCCATGGAGTTCTCCCGGGAGGAAAATGTGTTTCATTTTATTCACACGGAAAGTAAAAACGATCCTGTGTTAGTGTGGTTATTTCAGAGTTTTGAAGACGAACAGTGTAAATTTGATGAATTTGTAAGACCTAACGGCGAAATATACCGTACTGAATCTCTTCACGACGAGATGATAAAACTAGCTTGTGGTTTTTCAATGGATAACGACAAGGAATTACTAACAAACTGTTTTATAATCCTGTCAGTTGGAGCTCATTTTGCGAGAAAGAAAAATCTGTGGAAACCAACAAGAGCTGAATTTCTCTTAGATGTCCAAGCAAGTTGTATTGAGTATGGACATGGTGGATTATGGAATACCAAATATTATCCTGAAAATGTTTGTTCGGTTGATATGGTTGCATGTTATCCAGGGAATTTTCTGGGGTATAGAGAGTGCTCTGAGTATTTTAAAAGATTTTGGACATCCTACACGTGAGATGACCCGTGTTGCGATTAATGGGCCACTACCCGATTTTGATCTAACCGGATTCGCTCATGTAGTACCATTAGAATTTGCTAAAGGACTTCATCTTATCTGTTATGTTTGGTTTGGTAGACATATATCTGTAAAACACTGGGTGCCAATAGTGTAATTATGGTATATGATCGATTCTAAAATACTGATATCGCTGACTGTCATTGAAGCCATTATATCATATTGGAAACAAACTGAGGTTTCGTTACCAGAACATGATAGTCTAGATTGTATAATTAGCGATAACAAAAAAAAATGTCCTTCCCTCAACGAAGAATATATTGTTAAATGATCCAAGGAGATCTTTGAAGTCAGAAATAAACATGCAAAGGATCTTGGTAGAAGAATAATTGGTAACCCAGGGTGGAAGAAAATATGATCACAAGCAACATTATTCACAATTAATATAGATGATGCTGAATACGATTTTATAATCGTGGATGCAACATCTAGAGGTATATATGTCAATCGTAAAGACGCTTTCTTGTCCGATGGAACAAAATTCAGTACAATTGTTACTTACGTAGATGGATATAATCCCCAATAGACACATCTAAGGGCGTCTATGCTGGCTTATGTTTCTATCAATTTGCTATCGATGATAAATAGATTTCCTGACACCGCAATTAGAGTCGCCATTGATTCATTTTTTATCGATATCAAACATGAAGAAACAGTGGCTGAATTTACAAATTCCGACAAGTGCTGGGGATCATCAAGAATAAAAAGGAAATGTTGTGCGATTATTCTAAATCAAAAGATGTTACGATTGAAAACAAATACATAAAAAAATAATCAGATATCAGAACTATCGAAAGTCCCTTTGTTATCTAATCCAATATGTAGATATAAAACCAGTTACTTAAATGGATGTGGTGGGTCAGGGAAAATGACTTGTGTGATCGAATTATTTCAAGGGAAATCAAACATGATTGTGCTAACACCAACACACAGACTTGCAAGAGAGATGAAACAGTGAGGAGTTAATGCTTGCACTTATCACAGTTTCTTTCGATGGAAAGGTGATGCATGGACTCCTGATCGAATGGGCGAGAAATATATTCCTGAAATTATTATTTGGGATGAGATATGCACAGTGTCGTTAGAGATATTAAAAATGTTTCTCGGGTGGTTGTTATAAAAAAATACAGCTGTGATAATATGTAGTGATCACAGTCAACCACCACCATTTGTCGAATTATCTCAGCATTATTGGCTGAAGAATTTTGTAGATTATTATGAAGAAATTAATACTGATCATAGATCTCTTGATAAAAAATTAAGTGAATTTAAGAACTTAATTAGATTACAACCAGATAAAATCCAGTGTGAAATAGCGTGTGAAATAATTTCAGAAACCCCATTAAATGATTTCTGGGAAGCGTGGAGACCAAATGATTTGATAGTGGTAAGTAGAAAGATAGTCAGAGACACACTTCAGATGAAGTTATTTGAAACTCACAATGAAAAAGTCGCAACACTTCCAGTGCCCTTGTGTTATAGGCCTACGGATACACGAAGACAGAATATTGAATTTGATATTCCAGGACAGACTGAGAAGCAGATTCTCGTGTTAAATGATATTGTGTCAGTTGATATCAGTGTCGTCCAAGATGCATTATGCGCTGATAAATCTCTATGGATGCTAGGATACGCAATGATGATACATTCTTCGCAGCGATTGACTATATCCAATACAATTGTTTGGATCGTAGATAATCGCATCGAGCGGTCGAATTTAGTTTACTTGGCAGTGTCCAGAGTACGAAGAATAAATCAACTTCGAAGAATTGCTTTAGATGCTAATGACACTAGCAACTATGAAATTGTTGATGATATAATCGGAAAAAAACTCACTCGTTATAAACAACAGGATAAAAAAGTAAACAAGAATTTGATATTGATGCTGAATTTATAATTACGCTTAAACAACAACAGAATAATCACTGTGCGAGCTGTAATTGTATAATGTGTTGGTCGTGGTCAGATAAAGATCCTCGCCAATTTACCGCAGACAGAAAGGATAATAGTCGTGGTCATACCAGAGATAATGTGATGTTGACCTGTCTTGAGTGTAACAGACGCAACAGCGCTAGTTAAGACTACACGGCTGTAATTGAGTATCCTCGGGTATCACTTGTAATTTTCACGTGTAAATCCGCGCTGAGGAGCAGTTGAATCTAATATTTAGATTGAAGGTCTACCCATGGATCTTGTTATGTTAGATATTTTATGTGCGGTGACACTCCAAATTGGATCAGTAGCTCTTTTTTTACCACATTCATGTTCACCCGGCTCATACAAATATCTCAGTGACATTGCCGAGTATTCATTGTTTTTAAAAATCATTTTGTGGCTTTTGTACATGTATATACTTTTTTTTATAGCGTTAATAGGTTTCATATTAATTGTTTGAGTAATTTTATTATTTAATGCAGCTATCACACCTGGTAATCTCTTGACCCATTCACGAGATCGTTTATCCTGGATAAATTCCTTCACTTATTGATATCCAAATAACCGCTCAGCAAGTGTCCCATTAAATGTTCAACAATTGCCTGATTGCGATGTAGTACAGTATATCCTCATCGTATCGTGGTATTATGATGCTTCATTGTTGATAACACTACACCCTCAAATTCCTTGCCAGGATCAACCTGCAATAGATTTGGCCACTGCAGAGGACCTCGTTGATAAATCCTTTCAAACGCAGAGGCTACTTCAGTTGATGACTTTTTCTTTAGCGGCTCTGCTTGTTTGTATCTACTCGTAACATCAACTATGGTTAGCGCTAACTTGTATGTGTATTTATTAACAGTATCATGTGGCAGAAATAATATATCAGCCTGATGAACTTTATTAAGGACGCTGACATCAAAATGTGCGAAATTAATTTGTTTAGGCGGTGGCAGATAAATCTGCCATATCGCCTGTTTGGATAACCAATCAGCCGCAGTAGCTTTTGTTACTTTTGCTGCATTAGCGAGTTTATCGATTGCTGATTTACCCCTCCAGTATCCTCTTGGGGCATAATAAATAGATTCCATATTGTTATTAATTACCAGCACCCAGCAGTAATTTACTTTTCATCGCCGATTTTATCAACCATGAAGCTAATTTTTCTTTGAAGGATTTGTCAGTGATAGAATTCAACGCATGAATCAATTTAACATCTGTGATATGTCTGTGTTGCAGATTGCTGCTTTTATAAGCAACATCATGAGCATGATACGCCTTATCAATGGCGTTTATTGTATATTCACCGGGTTGAGGTTGGTCTTGATCATTGAGTCGGATATCGAGTCTGGTTCCAGGTCCACAATAACTATACCCTGGAAGGTGTTTTTCTCCTGGATATTTTGCCCATGGAGTCCTGGGAAGTTTTGTCAATTTTGCTGCAATATCACCTCCTCGGTTTTTTTTTAAATCCATAGAAACAAATCTAAATTTTTTTGTACCACATTGTACACACTTACCAGCAAGTGCTGATCTGTTATTGCTTGTTGTAATAGTTGTCAAGTCATTTGTGCTGGTATGCGTCCTACATTTAACACAATATAGATCCATAATTATTAATAATAACATGAATGTAATTGATTTTTCGGCGACAAAAACACGAGAACCCATTAAGCATCATGCAGTGCTACCAAATTCTATTCACATGATTATAATCGGACCATCTGGAAGTGGCAAGATGCAGTTGATACTTAATTTGATAACAAGATGGATGAAATGGGATAAACTATATTTGGTAGTGCCGAGTGTAGACGATCAGTGATGTTACGAAGCGTTAAAGGATTTTAACAAGAAAGCAAAATCAGAAATCAGTGAGGATATTATTGAATTTATAACTGATATTGAAGAACCACAGAGTATTGATTCTATTGAAGTATTAACAATTTATTCATATATGATGATGTGATATTAGATAAACAAGCAAACCCTGCCAGGATATTTTCCAGAGGTAGCCATAAAAATACTGATGTGATTTATGTTACTCAGAGATATACACAACTGCCAAAAGTGATCAGGGATAACTAATATTCTTGCTGTATTTAATGGAGTTGACACCCATACGCTACAAAATATTCACCAGACCTGGTGCAGTGGAGATATGGATTATAATCTCTTTAGAAATTTCTTTAGTTATGCTAAGTCGGTCCCACATGGATTTATAACGATAAATTTGCATGACCCTAGATCAAGATATCGTATCAGACTTGATAAAACATTTGGTTAAAACCATAATAGTTTCGGTCTCCGTAGAGGCCTTATTTTTGTTTGAAAATTTGTTCACCCATCTCTCTCTCTAGTTTCGGTCTGTCTGAAATAATTTTGGTCTGTCTGAAATAGTTTCGGTCTCTGCAAAGGCCTTATTCTTGTTTGAAAACTTGGTCTGTTCACCCTTCTTGCTGCTCAAAGTGCTCCTTGACTTTTGGATAAAACACTATTTTGGGATTATATCATTGTGATACAGCAATAATATTGGTACATCAGAACATTCAAGACTACCAGTACATCAGCACATTCAAGACTTGAATTTCATTTGAAATATGCTTCATTTTTGTATTTATGACTGTAAGAATTTTAATGATTATTTCAGATTTAATTCACAATCATGTAAGTTCCCCTTATAAATTTCATTTTATAAATTTGAGAATTCAATCATTTGTTGAATTTTATGAAACTTACAGGTTTTGCTTTGCTGTTACTTAGTTTCAGCTATATAGTTGTAACAATGTATCTGCTATGATGTGGATTTAAAAATTCAAATACAGATACCTAATTAGTCTATGCCTAAGATCTTAAAACTTTTACATGCCAGCCCAACTTTTCCACTCACCTTCCCTATAACAGTAAACTGATGCATCCCTTGTGTGATCTTTACACATGGAATCCACATTTGTCCAGCCTTTATTGGGACATGCCAGCAGGGTAGCTTCTGTAGATTCACATGCCATATCTGACAAATACACTGGCCCTGTGCCAGGACCATATGGTGACTTCTAAAAGTAGATTTTAAATGCTATTAATTTTCAGCCAAAATCTGTTTGGAAATGAAAATATTTTGTTTGCATCACAAAGACGCAAAATTACCAGCAAATAAAAATAGGCATTGTTGTAAACTTTTTATATACAAACTTTGAGCACATTGATATTCATCTCTATACATGTGGCAGGAAATTACAAATAATGTTTCTATTCTCTGACACATATTGTTAGATATTTCACAGATTCATTAACTTAGATTTTCTCAACACTAATCATTGGTAAATTTCATTAGAAGACATTCAAATGTAAAGGTTGCTGTACTTAAAAAAAAATCAAGAGCAAAATAATAAGTAATCTTAGTTTCCTTACATCGTCTTGAGTTCTTAATCAATAAAAGACCTTATTTCAGAAAGGAAAAAATAGTTTTAATAATAATCTTAATAGTAACAACAACAACAATAATAATAATAATAATAATAAACAGCACTTTATTTTATGAGGGTAGCTTAGTTAATATTCTGTCTTGAGGACCTCAGATTACTGTAAGTACAAAGTGTATATGATATGCATTAAAAACAAAATTGGAAAGCATATATTTCAATATTTCAATAATTTAAGTAACTGCCCTTCAGTGTACTAATTAATCATTATACAATTTTTTTTTGAACACATGTTGATTTATTTTTAATCTAAGGGCTATGGGGAATTCAATCCATAAAATAGCACAAGAATAAGCAAATGAGTTGTTTAATGAATTTGTATTTGGAAATGTTATTCTGCACTGATCATTTATAGTTGATCTCAGTTTAGTTTTTCTGACTTAAAATGAAACATACCAATGCGATTCTTCAATTTGAGCTTTAATAATGACTTGTGGTAAGATAATCTGCTTTTAAATTTGAACCATGTTCATTCCGAGAATAAAATTTTTAATAGTGTATCTAATGGTAAATTTATTATAATTTTTGCTGCTTTTATCTTAGAAGTTTATGGATTGTTTCAATATTGGTATAAGCATAAAGTCCAAAAAAGGAAGAATGAATGAATTGTTGACCAATTTCTGCTAGTTGAGTGGTGGGTAACTTGTTATCCTCTGTGAAAGATAAATTCTTGAGTTTAATGCAGCAAAAACGTGTTTCACTGGCTTGCTCTAGTAAATATTCTTGTCAAAACTTTATATTCAATTATCTTTCTGATAATCTTTTGCCTTATTCCAAGCAACATTGTCTTGGCCTTTTAGGTCTTGATACTAATAAGTACCGATGTTCAAATTAAAATATTTATCCAATTGTTTATTTCATGTTTTAACATTAGAATCAGACTTACACAGATTAGTCTCATCAGCATATAGATTAGTCTTAGATAAGGAGCTATTCATTTATAAACAATACAGACCATAAAATAGAGCCCTGTTGAACTCCTTTTTGCATGGACATTAGCTCTTGATGTAATGTTTTCAATAACAACTTGTAGGCTTCTGTCATATAATATGTATGATTGAAACATGAGTGTGAGAACATTTGTACTTTTCAAGGTTCCATGCAAATATAGTTACATCAACTCAATCAAATCCTTCTTAAAATAAAAATATATTGTTCCAACAAATTCTCCATTGTCCATATTACATAACAAAGCAAACGGTCATCACTGAGTTTTGTTAGTGCAGACTGACAGGAATGGTTCTCTCTAAATTCTTGGGAGGAGTGAATTAAACAATACTTTCAAAGGCAACCACAGAGATTATTGGAAATATGTATTTCAAACCGTCTGTATATTGTTGGCAGAACAGCTATTCTGGATTTTGATTTTGAAAACAGACATTATCTAGGTAGCCTTCTGTTGAGATGGGAAGATTCCATTAGCAATTTGATTAATTGTATAGGTAAGAGATCAACCAATAATGATTAGATTAGTGATTAGAGCTACTGCCTTGGATGTTCGAGGTCATGGTTCAAACCAAGACTCAGTCATACCAAAAACTTTGAAAAATGGTTCTAAGAATTGCCATGCTAGGCGCTCAGCATTAAGAGGTTTACGTGTTGGCCTGGTGTCAGGATAATGTGACTTAAGTGTGGCATGATGCCCCAGTGTTAAACATCACCATAAACTGCCAAAATGCAGAAACACATATACTGTTTTTGTTTGGTCCATATTTTGGTTGAGTTTTCAGCATTTTTAATTGATGTTTTGTAAAAATGTCTTTTCGCAGATTGATTCATAGCAGTAGATCTGTTTCACATTGCATGTAATTATAAAGTGCCATGACATTTTCAAAGTAAGCAGCATATTTCCATTGCATTACATATGCACTGAAATATCGCAAAAACCCTACCTTAAATGCTATCCCATCCTTGAACCCCTGTTGGCGACACAGAACTCGGGCATCAAAAACTGACCATCCATAATCACACACCGTACCCCATACTCCTTCATATTGAATTTCAACACGGCCATAGTGGTCACTACCATTTGAATTGGCTAATCTTACTTTAATCTCTGTGAAATGTAAATAAACCAATTACAATTTTTATCTTAGACAGCTTATAATGTTTAATTTGCACAATGAAAGAAGTAATTAACATCAATCATTATCTGTAATAGTGTGATTGTTCTTGTCATTGATGCATGTTGTCTCATCCTGATACAATACCACTTGAAGAAGGAACTATACCTTAGATGTACAGTGCAATCTAGATTTGGAATTTTACAAAATAAAATCTTTTTGAGTGATTGAGCCTGACCATGTGAGAAAGCCATATGAGAAACAAATATCCCATATCAGTGCAATTATTGACACTACTGGAAATTTCATTATGTTCTTGATGTCAAGGATGTCTCCAATATTTATATTATGACTTTAAATTGATGTTGAAAAGAAATTAAACTAACTAGTTATGTTCTATCCAAAGATATAATTTTTTAAGAAAATATTTATCTTTATCTAGTTACACCCAAACTGATGATTTTTTTCCACCAATCTATTCTAATCAGAAATTAATAAAAAAAAAATGATACATAATATAAATTAATGTAAGATAGAAAAATCCCATCCTGTGGGATCATTTTTTTGTGTACTGGAACATATTCTGTCACCCTTTGGTGGGATTTCCCCTATCGTACATTACTGTATAGGATGGATTTTATTATCATCACCTATAAACAGAGCTATAACAAATAGAGCAAGTGAGGCAGGAATACATGTAGTACATTTAATGATAATTAAAAACTATTTCAAATACAGAAATAAATGTAGACAGGAGATAACTTTAAAATCTTTTTATATAAAATTGTAATACAGACAAAACCAACACCAATACACAATGAAAGGTGATATATGTGTCTTGAGCAAAACTGAGCATAATGTTTGAAGAAAATACTATCTTTTAATGGAAACACATGTTGAAACCACTTTTATTCTTAGCAAAATATATTTCTTCATTAATACTTACCTAATACACTAGAGAACTACTACTACCTCGCAAATTCAGACCTACCAGGCTTAAACCTTTTAGTTAAAAAGCTAAAGGTTTTCTGTCCACATAGGTGGCAGTTACAGTGATCTCCCCTTATAACTTACAACATTTATAAAAGCATCATGGATATTGTGATAATCTCACTGTCCAATAACACACATCTCCTAAGCTGATTGGTAATTTTTTTTAAAAAATCAAGTTATGTTTACACCTGTGATAACCACCTGCAAAAGGTGTGTCATCTTTGGGTGAGTGGCTCTCACCCTCAATGGTCCATAGAAGAGACAGAATAAAGTCAAATCAACAGTTTCCTGATCAAATGTGTTATGAATGTAATCACAGTAATAAGACACATAATTTTACAGTCAGATTGCGTATTATGGCTTTGTGTCACTGTTTGGGGGTGGGGTCTAGTATGGTGGTGGATGGTGAAGTGTTGAATATAGAGGAGAAAGCACAGTAATTTGCATCGAAAGCCATTCCATTTGTCTAGTTCCTCTTGCTGAATGAATACCTTCTTATGCTTACTAATTAGTCAAGAACATGGAACCTTCAATGATTTCAGGAAAGCAATGCATAATTATCAAACATTCCAGACAAAATCTATTACCAAAACAATAGCTTTATGAAACACTATGTCTTGCTTGCAAAATATGCTATGAGCATGACTTCCAGAAACATTACTAAAATGTTTTTATTAACAAAACAAAGAGACCAAGTTAACTGAAAAAATGATACCAGTTTCTAGTCTATACTTTGCAAGTGATACAGAATGTATAATTATTATTATTTTCAGCTATCATAACTCAGTGATTTTAATTTTTCTTCTTACCTCCAGATTTAAAGCACATCACACTTGCAGATCTATCAGAGACTGAACACTTGCTGCTTACAACACGACTCATTGGACAGTCTTTAAGGAATGTCTCATTACCCATACAATTCACTTCTGTGAACCACACTGGATTCTCTCGAACATCAGGACCCGGACTGATTGGCACTCCAAAGGCAACTCCTCCAGCATAACCTTGCTGCTTACATAAAACATTTGCATCCCTGTCATCCCAGCCATCTGTGCAGATTGTTCCATTCATGCCAAACTGCTCCACCAAAACTTCCCCATGGAAGATATTATTTCTTATGCTGAGCTTAAGATCTAAAAATGAAAATGTTTCAAAATGATGGAATTGACTTGCTTCAATTTTTTTTTATTATTGAGACTAGTAGCATACACAACAATCTGTCTTACACTACATCAGGTTCCCATATATCAAAGGACAAATCATTGATGTTTTGTTGATCTTCTAATACATTAAATAATTTTTCTATGTATTATGCAACACATGGACAGATTCATTTTTTTCAGACAGACAGACAGACAGATAGATAGATAGATAGATAGATAGATAGATAGATAGATATACAGATAGCTAGACAGACAGACAGACAGACATACAGATAGATAGATAGATAGATAGATAGATAGATAGATAGATAGATAGATAGATAGATAGATAGATAGATAGATAGATGCGGTCCGTTACATTTTGTGCGGCCGGTTTGGCACAACCGTTTTGGCACTAGGATGTTTTGGCATGGGCCATTTTGGCACTGGACGTTTTGGCGCTGGAAGTTTTGGCACCAACAAAAGGATTAACATCAAAAGATTACACATTATCCTTAAGATAATTAGAAGCCATGTCGGCATTTACAAAAGGATTAAGAAATAACAGTATAAGCAGGACGCTTAAGATAATTTACTCTATTGGTATATTGTCCTGTGAGTCCTGACCACTTAACGATTAACATTTTAATATTTTGATGTCTAACATTTTATTTATATTTGAAAACGAAAGCAATGATAAGGTAAAAGAAGTCCACACAAAGGATTAACAATTTAGCCATTCAGGCTTAAACCCACTTATATATAGTTGTTTGTTTATATCAGTGTGCTGTCAAATGTATTAACGTAAAAGTTTTTTTTTTTTTGGAAATGAGCGTTATGAAATCAAAGCGTGGTCAAGAAAAGTACGCGCACGATGGATATCAATACGTTTCTACTGATGAATGAACATAACATAGGTTTAGTTAAAGTTATTTTATTATTTATTGGAATAATTTTACTTTCATTTTTCACTTTATATTTCATTTACACAATACATTTCTCTGATCGCTGAGATAATCAATGTTGTCCTTACCTGCTCCACTAATATATGGTTACCTCTCAACAGGAATAACAATTGCTCGGCGTCAAAGTGGCCAGCGCCAAACCGGCCCATGCCAAAACAGCCGGTGCCAAACCGGTCACGACGGGCGCCAAAACGTTCTGCTTCGGATTAATGGATGGATGGACGGACGGACGGACGGACGGACGGACGGACGGACGGACGGACAGACAGACAGACAGATAGATAGATAGATAGATAGATAGATTCCAGATGGCTACCATAGAAGAGATAAGAATAATTTGTAATACTTGGATCAGATGCTGACTTGGAGCACAGCACACTGGCTTGATTCCTTTTGGGGTCCTTACAGAACCCTGCTTCAAATGTGCAATCCTTATGTGTGTTGGTACCTCCCTCTTTACATGCCATATCTGTATAGTATCTCCATGAACTCGCCTCACCAAATGACACTGGTGCAAGGATCTGAGCATAGGGAAATCCCAAATCTCTGCATACTGTGTCAGCATCGCTTTCATTGAAGGAAGTCGCACACACTGTTAGCCAGTTGTTTGCTCCAGACACATCCAACACTTCTAGACGGCCAGCAATATAGTCAGCTGAGCGTGAACCACCCATTAGACGAACTGTATAGAAGACAAAATAGACCTTTGTGGTTAAAATATTGTAAAAAAAATGCGCTTCGTGAAAAGAAATCCAACACTTCCCTAACTACAAGATAATAATCAAAGATAATGATAAAAGATAATTACACTGCAAAATTATCCCAGCAAAATGGACAAACCCTACAAGAAGTAATACACACTATTAAAGGCTGTAATTTAACATTCAGCTGGTATTCCTAGTAAAGTTTGTCTTCACCTGAAATATTGATGTATTTTAATAAAAAAAATTGTTCCATTAACATTCCATTTAAATGCAACATAATTCATTTTTCAATCTCTTTTCTTAACTGTCTTCTGACTTACTTTGTAACGTATTATGTCTATTGTCCTATTCCTTAAAATGTCCATTTCGTGATGTGATCATATAATGATACACCCACTCCTTCATTTCAAAGATATATTATAATTAAATAATCAGTAAAATTAAATAAATGGTAAAAATGCCTAAACCAATATTTTGAGAAACAGGAGTACAATAATTAATGAAAATATCTAGACATTACAAATAATTACTTTTCTGATTGTCCAGATAATTTATGTGTTAAAATATTTTTCTGAATCTTTTGTCTCAAAAAGTGTTATCTCATTTAGGATTTTGCACTGATGCAAGTTTAATGATTTTCAGATGTAAACTAGGTTGCATTGTACCAAAGCTTGGCATTAAACAACATTTTCATGATAATGCTATCTTTAACATAAAAATAACCTTGACTTTTTGGTTTGTTCTGTTGCTAGTAAACTACATCAGTCTGTTCTTGTACATGAATTAATATTAGTGCATGTGTTTCTAATACCCCTTGTGACCAGCCCTTTACAACATATATTAATTTCTATAAATTCTCGACAAGTTCATGAACAAGGCAAACCGCTCCGGTGGCCTAGTGGTTAGAGAGTTCACCGCGGAAGCGGGAGGTCGTGGGTTCGATCCCCGGCCGAGTCATACCAAAGACTTACAAAAATGGTACTAACAGCTGCCTCACTTGAAGCTCAGCATTAAGAGGTTAGTGTTAGGACTGGTCGGCCTGGTGTCAGGTTAATGTGACTGGGTGGGACATCATGCTACATGTCTGCGGCATGATGCCTCAGTGCTTAACATCACAATAAACTGCCTCACAGCAGACATCGTAGCGATATGACTAAAAAATTGTTAAAGCTACGTTAAAAATCCTAATCAAACAAAATGAACAAGTCAAATATTATGTTGTATAAGTGTCAAAATAGACATGAGGTATTAACAAATGAATATGTGTGTGATTTTGATTTTAATGCAGCTTTAATAATATTTCAGTCATATTGCTACGATGTCAGCATTGTGGCAGTTTACAGTGATGTCTATATATTTTGTATAAGTCTTTGGTATGACTTGCCCGGTGTTGAAACCTGTGACCTCCCAACATCTGAGGCAGATGCTCTAACAACTATGCCACCAGAGTGGTCTATTAGGGTCAAATATGTCTTAATTTATGCTAGAAATTGAATTCTACCATAACAAGAGTATAATAATGTTTGCAACTTCTGATTGGAGCATGTACTAATAACAATACCATTCCAAAATGCATAGATTGTCTATGACAACATAACGTATGGCACAAATTCATGAAACCATATTGACACATCAATTCCAAATATGGTGAAGATCCCCCCCACCCAAATATGAAAAAAGCCAGATCACTTGAACTGTTACAGAAATGTATTGATATAATAAATTTGTTTTAAATACTGGTAAAAGGCAGAAGACAAAAAAAAAACTATATCCAAAAAAGAGATTTCCAAGGGGAAATTGACTAATTAATAAATTACAAGAATTTGTGTAGATAGTTGTTACTGTTTTATACAGGAAACTACTGGATGATGAGTTGTAGAGTTTGTTAACTACCAATTCATAAAAAACACCTGTTAATCCATGTGGTAATTAGTAATCAGAGTAACTTATCATGTTGTCTATTCAATCACCTTATTTTTGAACACAGGTAAAACAATCCTTTGTTTACATTTAAATTTTAAACTTATCAGCTTAGAAAAGACATTTAGTCCTGACAAATTTGAGTTACTTATGCAAAGTATTAAAAATTTTGAAAATAGTGACAAGCTTCAATATTTTTCATGCTCTGTTTTTTCTTTTTGTCCTTGCGCAAACTTTCAACAAGGGAAGCAACTTTGTAACTATAACATCTTTGTCTAGTAAGGACAAATGAATGTACGGTAAGTTTTCAGTGATACATATCAGAGAGATATGATAAGATCATGGATAAAAATTGAAAATGCAATGTATTGTTTAAAGACTGTCACATTTAGTGCTTAAATTGAGACAGACACAGATAGTGCCATATTGAGACTGTCATAGACAACGCTTCAATTGAGACAGTCACAGATAGTGCCATATTGAGACTGTCATAGACAAAGCTTCAGTTGAGACAGTCACAGATAGTGCCATATTGAGACTGTCATAGACAAGGCTTCAATTGAGACAGTCACAGATAGTGCCATATTGAGACTGTCATAGACAAGGCTTCAACTGAGACAGTCACAGATAGTGACATATTGAGACTGTCATAGACAAGGCTTCAGTTGAGACAGTCACAGATAGTGACATATTGAGACTGTCATAGACAAGGCTTCAATTGAGACAGTCACAGATAGTGCCATATTGAGACTGTCATAGACAAGGCTTCAGTTGAGACAGTCACAGATAGTGCCATATTGAGACTGTCATAGACAAGGCTTCAGTTGAGACAGTCACAGATAGTGCCATATTGAGACTGTCATAGACAAGGCTTCAGTTGAGACAGTCACAGATAGTGCCATATTGAGACTGTCATAGACAAGGCTTCAATTGAGACAGTCACAGATAGTGCCATATTGAGACTGTCATAGACAAGGCTTCAGTTGAGACAGTCACAGATAGTGCCATATTGAGACTGTCATAGACAAGGCTTCAACTGAGACAGTCACAGATAGTGACATATTGAGACTGTCATAGACAAGGCTTCAGTTGAGACAGTCACAGATAGTGCCATATTGAGACTGTCATAGACAAGGCTTCAGTTGAGACAGTCACAGATAGTGACATATTGAGACTGTCATAGACAAGGCTTCAATTGAGACAGTCACAGATAGTGACATATTGAGACTGTCATAGACAAGGCTTCAGTTGAGACAGTCACAGATAGTGACATATTGAGACTGTCATAGACAAGGCTTCAATTGAGACAGTCACTGATAGTGCTTAAATTGAGACTCATTGACTGCTTCAATTGATATAGGTGGATCTTTGTATGCTGCTGTCACACATTTATTAAAATTAGGTAATTTCAATCATATCACTCACTGGGGTATTGCATTCCTAACATTGTCAATTTATTGGCATTTCAAATAATATGGAAGCTTCTGATGTAAACAAGTAGACAGGTTGCTCACTGTCTTTTTTCTGGTTTCTATAATAGCCAATAAAATTTGTGTCATTTGTATCCATATTAAATTTTACTATGTCTAATTTAATTTTAATATTTCAAAAAAATTGAATAAATTAAAAGGAAGAACTCTTGGTGTAAACATGCATTCAAATAAATGTATTTCCAAAATTTACAGAATTACTGTGAATATTCCAGACAGTGAACTCCATCTGTTTCCTGAAAACATTGACTCACCGATGTAAATGTGATGACCAATGTGATGACCATGTAAATGTGATGACCAATGTGATGACCATGTAAATGTGATGACCAATGTGATGACCATGTAAATGTGATGACCATATTAGCAAAGAAACTGGACCCATTTGATTCAAAACACTGACAAGATTACAGTGTAATTACTCTTGTGACAGTCTGTTTAGAAATTATTCATTGATAAATAAATTAAATTAAATTAAATTAATGTTTTGTGCATCTTTCATAGTATTGTTACTTTTTGTTTTTAAAATCAGTAGAGGGTACACACAAACAGGAAGTTTTGTGAATACAATAATTTGATATGGCACCAAATGGACACATATTTTATGTCAATGATTCTTTTCACATCTGAGGGAGTCATCAATGCTTAAAGGTTTCTGCACCACTGGCATGAACAACACAAAACCAAACACGAAAACTAGAATACAGGTACAAAGTTTGTTCACGCATTGTGTACTGCTTAAGTTATTGTCCAGAAATGAAACAGTGAACATAATCTTAACCTTGACCGGAATTCAATGGAAACAAATGCATGGTGATTCTAAAATGTGTAGTTTTCCAGAAATGGAATCGTGACCATAACTTTGACCATGATTCTTTCTGATGCCAAAGGATACAAATGCAGGGTTCATTCCATGCGGCGTGGAATGGCACAGCAATTTCTAAGAATTGCACCAATCAAATCATCAAAATACATAAAAATAATACCACGTTTTAGCGGGCTTTACCTTAATTTCTTCATTAAATCCAATCTATATTTTTAAAATTTTTTGCACATTTTAGACAAGAGTACTGTGAAACATCACATTTTTTGCCCATAATTATTAGTCCCCAACAACAACTGGCTTTAACACTGCCTAAATGCAAGCCATCCACAAAGTTTTATCAGGTCTGTGATTTAAAACTTGTGTTAATATATTTAGAAAATATTTTCCCTCTTGTATTCGCTGTACCTTATCCTGATATTTTGACTTCCAAATCATTGTTTTCTTACCCAAAGTCTGATCATGCATATCATTAAAACTAATAATATTGCACAAAAATTATTACTTCTTTCAGTAAGAGTGATAATGATATTTGGCAATCTGTGTAACAGTTCTTTATTTAGGGCAATCACAAAGCTAATGTTACTTTTCTGGGCCATATTTCTTCTTGTAGTGATAGTGACCTTGACCTATAATTTTGAACATAGAATTGATATGTTTCTTTAATACCCCAGGTGAGAGTCACTGACAAAGTCTGCAACTTACTGTTATTGAGCAGATCCAATATTGTTAATAGACAAATGCTATAATGTTTAATGCAAGTGTTGTGTGATTTACATAAAATTTGCATTAAACATTATAGCACATTCATAAAAATTGAGTAGAGAATTTCTCCCCACAATTTTCATTTTTGGAATTAATACCAAAATTTAATAAAATGTCTGAATATGAATTCTGTTATCAATCATTTAGCAATTAATAAACTGATGCCCACAGACGGGCCTGGTCAGAAAAATAGTTAACTTGAATCAGTCTTCTAGCTGTTCTTCATTACCATCCAGGTAAATTTCACACCTTTATACCAATGAATTGTTTTAGTAAAATCACCTGATGTTGAATACAGCTGTACAATACACATTTTATTTAAAACAAAATCCATATTGTGTCATAATTTGTTCCAGGCTTCTGAGCTATCCATGAAAATACAACTGCAAGTCAAAAGATGCAGTTTTATTCACAAAACATTTTTATATAGTGCACTTAGCATTCTGTAAAAATTTTCAGTAACTTGAACAAAAACTGCAGAAACAGAGAGATTTAAAGATATCAGATGATAACTAGTAATAACATATAACAACATCTAATGTTACATATTTAACAAACAAATTGAAACAAAATGAAACAAGGTTATTTGCTATTTTACCGTTAGAATAGCAGTAGACTCCAACATCCAATGAATGCTGAAGACACAAAGCCGATGTAACTTGCTTCCAACCATCACTGGCACAGGCAAGGATGGAGGTCTCCGTCCCAAAGCAACGTGGTTGCGACAGCACAACATCACTGTCAGTCTTGGGAAAATTTCTTTACAAATGATAGACAAAAGAAATACAAAAACTTAACAGTAAGAACTCAGATGCATACATCTACAGGATCAAAATTCCCTTTTAAATCAGATGCAATATATTAGTAAAACAAAATATTATTTATCAAGATAGAGGGGGAATTTTAATTATGTAATACTTATGTTATTATTGCATTTTTAATTCCTAGTGCTAATCCATACCACGGTAGAGTTAATGATGAATTTTCCCTCCTCCAATTAGTAACTGGAGGTACAGACAGAAAAAAGCCATCATCCCATGTATGATTTGTTAGTTGCTTTTGTCATTTGGAGTATTGCCCTTCTTTCATCTAGACCAAGATATCAGAGCAGCCTGAGGGAGAAGGGACTTAAGCAACAATAGCTGTTAAATATTACATAATTAAAATTAATTTACAGGCATGCACACACACAAACACAAACTACTTTTTAATAGCAGTAATACATTACCTGTTATTTACTTCACTGCTGAATCTGCTGACACAAGTGGAAGGTGAACATATTGCTTGCTCCAGCAGACTGTTCCACTTACTTACTGGGCTGAGACAACTTTACCTAATGTACAACTGCCTTTGTAATGGTGCAACACTGATTATAGGTAGAATCAAGAGAAGTTATAGTGAAACTGCCAAAAAGTGATTCTCGTGACATGATCAAAGAAGAATGATTAAGAAAGAACAGCAACAGCCCTAACCTGATGGGTTTTGATTCTCATGAAAGAAAGACACTCTCAGAAAGAGACTGGTAAACTCTGTTGATATAATAATCCACCTAGAGATGGTTTCTGCAGAAATACTTTGAGATGAAAATAAAACGGTTTCAACACTTCCTTTTCCATTTCATTTAGCCAAATAGAAACATAAAGTCTTAAGTAGGCAAATGGACAAATCTTGAGCAGGTCCACTTTTGACTGCACAAAGATTTTAAATGGATCAGGGTATATCAAAGGTAAGTAATTCTTAGCCAGAAATCCATGTTGACAACATCCGAAGACAGATAAATTCTAATCATAATCAATGCTGAACATATTAACAACCTACTTCAACCAACAAGGAAATACATTTTACTCCTCCTTGTCAAAGTTAGGGAGAGAAGGATTATAGAGAAAGGTTCATAAAAGAAAAGTCATTCAATGGTTCTTAAAAGAATAGTCTGATTTAAAGGTTCATAAAAAATAGTCTGATTTAAAGGTTCATAAAAGAATAGTCAGTCAATGATTCAAAAAAGAATAGTCTTATTTAAAGGTTCATAAAAGAATAGTCAGTCAATGGTTCATAAAAGAATAGTCTGATTTAAAGGTTCATAAAAAATAGTCTGATTTAAAGGTTCATAAAAGAATAGTCTGATTTAAAGGTTCATAAAAGAATAGTCTGATTTAAAGGTTCATAAAAGAATAGTTAGTCAATGGTTCATAAAAGAATAGTCTGATTTAAAGGTTCATAAAAGAATAGTCTGATTTAAAGAATCATAAAAAATAGTCTGATTTAAAGGTTCATAAAAGAATAGTCTGATTTAAAGGTTCATAAAAGAATAGTCAGTCAAAGGATCATAAAGAATAGTAATTCAAAAGTTTATAAAAAGATTTATCTAAAGACCAAAGAATAATGAAAGATTCCACTTAGATTCCAATTGTCTGCTTACTTCTCAACAATTTCTCAATTTTCATGGATTCACTTGCTGCCATTTCTGCAAGTTGGTGTTTATCACCTTTAGCATGTCAATTTACAGCAGATTCTCCTTATGCTGAATGTCTTCCTGCACAAAATGCATCTTGCCGAAAATAAGCAAACTTCATGTTCAAAAATGTTTTTTTTTAAAAGCCACAAGTTTTTAAACTAACATCAGCATAGACATGAATATATGTACTTGTGTGTCCTCAGTAAATCAGAAACTCTCATAAAATATACCATACTGAATACTGCTTCTTGCTTGAAATCGCTATTTATACATGTATATTTGTTTGAATTTTTTTGCCATAATGTTCATAAGCATCTTAAAATAAAGCAATCCATACAAGTTTCATGTTTAACATTCCAAAATTAGTCTTTACTGAAAGCCATGATGTTTGTAAATGTGTCTGAATCGCAATTGTCAGCACAAAAGCGTTAGTGTCCTCTATCAGAAGCTAGCAGTTAACAATATCAAATGTACTATTCCAAATACTGCTTCTTGTTTGAAATCACTGTATATACATTTAGTTTCATGTAACAAAAATCTACAATAAGACATGTATGATACTTAAAGAAAAACAATCCATGGCTGATTTTTAAGGCTTAACCCATACAAAATAATTAGGCAGATTCCACCTGGATCTTAAGGAGACTCCAGGTGGAATCTGCCTAAAATGTTAAAAATCTGGTTAATACAAAGGCGGACATGGAAAATTCAAGAGCTCAAAGATAAATCCATCTTTTTTTTAAGGCTTAAGGCTAACTTCAAGCTAGGTTTAATTCTGAGGCTAATTTAAGGGTTTTTATGCTAACAACTAAGTTTTTTTATGTTTTGCATTGTTTTTGAGGTTAGCCATGAACCTTGTTAATCATTCATGATTTATTACTTATTATTGTTTATTACTTAAGAACACCTTAAAAGAATGAGAAACAAATTATACCATTTGTTGTTTACATTTAAAAATAGGTCAGCAAACATTGTAGTCATTATGATCTTTTTCTGGTCTGATCTCATTATTTTTCATACATTTTTAGACATGGACGATACTCCAAAATTATTCTTGTACATTTGATTAATTACCCAAGGAGAAAAAAAAATCATCATTTTAATTTTCCTGTGTACAAAAAAAGTTATATGAATGACAGTAAAACTAAATTTAGACTTACGAATATGGTTCTCCTCCTGTGAAGTTTTTATTGAATTGCTTACAAATGACCATTGCATCATTTTGTGTCCAGGTGTTATCACAGATTGTTCCTGACTGCCCATCAACATTTATTGAAACACGGCCAAAGTTCTTTCCACCCCCGACAAGGTTAATTACTGGTGCTATTCAAAAGAAAACAAAATGCTTTTGATAATCTTCTAAAACTGCATTGTATCTGAGTGACAACTATATACAGAGAAAGGCGTCAGAGGTCAGATGATTAATATCAATGACACTTACAAAAGACAGACTTTAAGATATACACAAATTAATTTAAAAATTAATTTGTGTATATCTTAAAGTCTGTCTTTTGTAAGTGTCATTGATATTAATCATCTGACCTCTGACGCCTTTCTCTGTATAGTTGTTAACTGTACAGGAGCTAAGAACATACAAATGCTTCTGTGGCATTAATCCATATTTTTGAGTAATGTTGAATAAATCCAGGTAAGTAGGGTGACCTATTTTTGTTTCACAGCAACCCAATTTTGGCTGTGTCACAGTAGCCCAGTAATGCACCAACACTGCAGATGTTTCTGGCAAATGAAGTGAATAAGTACAGGAATTAGAATGTATACATAATTTGGAAATAGTGGTCTCAAGATATGTATTGAAATACAAGAACATAGTTTTCACATAACCAGAAATATGCGTATACTGTTATCTATATATATATATAGTCTTAATACATTTTCTTCACAGCAAATATGTGCATGCAAAGAAAATAAATGCGTTGCTGTAAAAGTAAATATTACAAAATATATACTTACATGTGCTTCTATTTAATAAATAAGATATACACAAAGTTACAATTCAAACTGCAAATTGCCAGATCTGTCATCACACAAGGGGCTATCAGATCTGTGTTTGTGCATGTTGTTAGGTAGTAATCACTATAGTGAACAAACAACAAAGACCCTGATCTGAACGTGATACAATGTTGTTTGCAGTCGACCCATTTTGTCACTCACAGATGTGATGACAGTTGACCCATTTTGTCACCCACAGATGTGATGAAAGTGTTCATTCTTAGTGGTAAACAATTCATACAAATTAAAAGATAGAAAACCCTGCTGTGGTTGTAATTGTTCCTAAAGATATTAGGAACTCTTATTTGAGAAAACTGACCTATCTAATTAGATGGTGAATGTTCAAAAATGTAAACTTATTTATCTGAAACAGAATGAAATGGGGAGCATGACTATATAAACATTTGGTGTCTTAAAGGTTACTTTGAAATCCATTCATGAATTTCATGAGACTGGGAAACGATGACATTTTTTTGTAGCAAAGAAACTGTTCATTTGGTTTAATTCATGGTTTACAGCAACCATAAAATCCACAAATACTGCTACACAGCAAAAAACAATTTCTGATATAAAATGATTTTTGATAGTTCTCTTCTGATCGACACAGAGTTGACCTACAACTTTACAAATACAGACCTCAAAATGAAAAGAGACTTAAACACTGAGTTTTTGCTTCTTTTTGTATTAAAAGTGCAAAAAAAGCATCTGTATACAGATAATTTGGCAGTCAGATAAGAGAGATCTCCCCATGTATGGAGGGACTGATAAAAATTATCATCATTCATCAGTTACAAATGGAAAGAAAGTGCATTCCCTTCTAATTGCTGGGACTGCTCTAGTGGCCTAGTGGTTACAGTGACCATCTTGGATGTGGGAGGTCATCAGTTCAAACTGTGGCAAAGTCATGCCAAAGACTTATAAAAATGTTACTAAGAGCTGCCTCACTAGGCACACATTATTAGGAGGGTAGTGTTAGGACTGGTTGGTTTGGTATCAGGATAATGTGACTGGATGGGATGTCATGCTGCATGTCTGCGGCATGTCTGATGCCTCAGTGATAGACATCACTATAAACTCTGACTCAAAAATTTCTTTCTTCTTCTAACACATCATAATACATTAAGTAAATAGGTATGAAGGACAGAGAGTTAGTTATATATCTAATCTGGAGTTAGATCTGGGTCCAGTATAATCCTAATATACAAAAAGATGCCCTAAGACCCACACAAAGAACAAAGACAAAACAGACAAACAAAAAGATGAATAATTCCCTTTAGCAAATATAATGATAGTAGCCTAATTCATTTGAAAGCTTGTTGTTTTGTTTTGCTTTGTTGGGTTCAGTCTCCATGTTTCAGCACATGATGTGCTATTATAACTGGGCAGCCAGTAAATTGTGGTGATAGAAGAACCTTAGGAAGACGTAGTGAAGAATCAGCTAACTTGCACATTGGTCAAGCTGAGGCTCGAACTTGGCAGACAGATACAAGATATTAGAGTGATCTGTGAATGCAAGTCCCATAGACCACTTGGCCCTCATGGCCCTTCCACCCATTGTAAAGTTGCTGAGGGTCTTGGGAAAGTAGCCTGTTGTGCTGCTGATTTATTGACCCTGTAAGGTCAAATTAAACCTTCTGAAATGAAAGGGTACAGCTCTGGTGGCCTAGTGCTTTGAGCATCCACCTTAGATGTGGGAGGTTGTGGGTCAAGTCCTGGTCAAGTCATACCAATAACTTTTAAAAATGGTACTTTTTAGCTGCCTCACTTGGCACTCAGCATTAGTGTTAGGACTTGCCTGCACAGTGTCAGGATAATGTGATTGGGTGGGACATAATGCCACATGTCTACAACATGATGCTCCAGTGCTAGACATCAATCTAAACTGTCAAACTGCAGACATCATAGTATTATAGCTGATTTTAAAAAAAGTTATGTTAAAAATACAAATACACAAATCGAGGGGCCCTGAGTGGCCAAGTGGTCTAAAGCGCTGTCCGTTACAGATCACTGCAATCTCACCTCTGTGTGGGTTCAAGTCTCAGATTCAGCCAATGTGGGTATGTGGGAAAGCTTGCCAGTAGCTTCTTATGGGTTGGTGATTCTTTCCAAGGTTTTCTGGGTTCTTCCTCCACCATTTAATACTGGCTGCCATGTATAGCCTATCTTATGCTGAAAAATGGCATTAAACCAATAAAAAAAACCACAACAAATCACTTCAAATGAAAGGCTCCTCCGACAAAAAGTGGAAAATTTCTCTGATATGTATCACATAACTTGAAAAAGTCAGAGACTAGTTGTAATATAATGCTAGGCTGTGTGACCACCCTAACCTCATAAGCCGTATGTACAAAGACATTCACATAATGTTTTGTAGACTAAGCAAAACACCCAATGAACCTAAGTGAAAACAGGGTCATTAAGTGCATGTTTAAATGATAAGAACAAGCAAGTTTTCCCTCTGTTTTATTGGCTCAGTTCATTTCATGTACAACTTCAATGTCCTGGCATGGGTACTGAAAATACCCTTAGGAATCAAGGTCAATTGAAAGCAAAGATTTCAAAACAAAAGACGGATTTACCAGAAGTCTGTTCTTGTCACATTTCTTATGTACACACTATTATGGGCAAAGTGATGGGTGGGATAACCAAGAACTTTATAACATGGCAGTTTTATTTTTATTTCTATCTTTTGGATGTACATCTGTGTGTATGCCTTGCAAGGTCACTAATATAGACCACATGTCTTTGAAAGGAACTTTACAAAACCAAAAGAAAAACATTAGGCAGAACACTTATTAGAATTACACTGGTCAACAGTGAAATCATTACTGACTTGAAAAGGCCCTAATATGTAGTATTTTGGTGTGCCGAACACGAATATAACCGTGAAAATTTTTTATTGTCTCTCGTTTTGAAGATATTCATATACCTCATTTTCTATGTTTCACTGTGTAAATTTCTCCAGTAGGACTGCAGCAACATCCGGAATAATGATGTAACATTGCATAATACCATCATGCTCACATCATCCACAGTTGATTGCATCATTTTCTGATGCAATGCAATACTAATGCCATGCGGCTGCTGAAGTAAGTTGACGTCAGCTGTGTACTATACATGTGTAGGCCTATTATACTAATGCCAGGCGGCTGCTGAAGCTGACGTAAGCAGTGTACTATATAAAGCCCAATCAGATAGGTTCAGCATTTAAAATATTTTAGACGTTGTGCGAGACAGTTCAAGCTACTGTTACATAAAACTTATTATTTTATCCATTTACGTACAATAAAGAACAGTAATGCCTCGAAAGTGTGTTAATACGGCGGACAATTTTTGCTATATTTGTGGGGAAGTGACATTTGCCAACCAGAAGAAAAGTATCAATTCTCAAGTGAAGAAGGCATATCATCTTTACTTCGGATGCAAGGTTGGTGACCAAGACAAGCCTTGGGCTCCGCATATATGCTGTGCTACATGTACAACACAGCTTTCACAGTGGTTGAATTGCAAAAGGTCATCAATGCCGTTTGCAGTCCCAATGGTGTGGAGAGATCCAAGCAACCACCTAAATGACTGTTACTTCTGCTTGGTTCCTCCTCTTTCTGGCAGAATAACGAAGCGAAAAAGTCGAGAATAGTCTACCCAAACATTCCGTCTGCATTGAGACCAGTTCCACATGGTGAGGGACTTCCTATTCCAGAACCTCCAGCAGAATATTCTCTTGATTCATCTGACGAAGACAAAGGTGAGTCGACCTGTTCTTCTCCTGGTCCATCAGCATGCAGTGATCCAGATTTTCACTGTGGTGCATCATCAACCCCACACAGAATAACACAGGAAGAACTAAATGACCTGATTCGTGATTTGGACTTATCAAAGAACAAGGCAGAATTGCTAGGATCAAGACTCCAACAATGGAATCTTCTAGACGAAGATGTCACAATTACTGCATATCGAAAGCGCCACCAGCAATTGGAGCTTTTCTTCAGAAAGGAAAGTAATCTGATATTCTGTTCCGATATTGAGGGCCTCATGAATGCTTTAAAAATCACTCATAACCCACAAGAATGGAGACTATTTGTGGACTCTTCGAAACTGAGTCTCAAGGCTGTGCTTTTGTACAATGGAAACATTCTTCCATCTATTCCAGTAGCGTATGCTGTCCACATGAAAGAGACATACGATAACTTAAGGCAGCTACTGAATTCCATTGAGTATAACAAGTACAGCTGGCAGCTCTGTGGTGATTTG
Source organism: Unio delphinus (assembly GCA_029339505.1). Classification (NCBI taxonomy): domain Eukaryota; kingdom Metazoa; phylum Mollusca; class Bivalvia; order Unionida; family Unionidae; genus Unio; species Unio delphinus. Next base: position 7,746,778 of record JAQISU010000278.1, read on the forward strand.
AAGGTAGTTGCCCTTTTAATGGGACTGCAGCAAGGATATACAAAATACATGTGTTTCTTATGCAAGTGGGATAGCCGAGCAAGGGAAATGCACTACATGAGGAAGGAATGGACTCACAGGCAGAATGTAGCCATTGGAGAGAAGAATATCCAACACCCAGCTCTGGTTGAGGCTCAGAAAATCTTGCTACCACCCCTTCACATCAAACTAGGTTTGATGAAGAACTTCGTGAAAGCCATTGACCGGACTTTGCCAGCATTCCGATACCTGCATGAAAAAATCCCTCGACTCAGCGAAGCAAAGATTAAAGAAGGAGTTTTTGTGGGTCCTCAGATTCGAGAGCTTTTCAAAGGTGACCGGTTCAACAACTTGCTGGAAGGTGACGCGAAACAAGCATGGAATGCTTTTCGCCTAGTTTCTACAAACTTCCTCGGAAATGTTAGGGCAGAAAACTATAAGGAACTAGTAGAAGACATGTTGATGAAGTATAAGAAATTTGGCTGCAATATGTCTCTAAAGATTCACTTCCTTCATTCCAATTTGGATTTCTTTCCTAGCAACTGTGGTATTGATAGTGATGAACACGGCGAACGTTTTCATCAAGATATCGCAACAATGGAACAAAGATACCAAGGAAAATGGTCCACTACAATGCTGGCTGACTACTGCTGGACACTCCTCAGAGATGCTCCCGAACAGCTGTACAAGAGACAGGCAAAGAAACCTGAGATGTAGTCAATGACTTGATTTTTTATAGGTAGGCTATTACAGTTGACCTTTTACTATTGGAATGCATTTCGTTATGTAAACATTAATTTCTTGCAGATTACAAAAAAACTAGAGCCAATTTTGCAATTTGACTTTCATATTCGTGTTCATCACATAAAAATTGATAAGAATTGACTAATTTTATTTCAGTAACATGACTTTTGTAAAAATTTATTGTCCAGTGATCTGTAGTGGAACTTTAACATTCAAGAAAAATATGCCAAAAGGCAAACTGATCTTAAACTCTGTCAAGACTAAACTTATTGTGCCCACAAAATGTTAAAGAATTAGCTTTTCAAGTTTAAGCTATACCTCATATCTAAAATAAATGGTCTCATAGTTTTAGGTCCCCCATCTCCTAAGAATTACACGATCAATTCTAAAGCAAGCAGCTGGATTTGGTACACCCAATTATGACCACACAGTTGAAAATATAACATCAATGCTAGTTTATTAGGTTGTTTTTGAAGTCTGAAAAACAATTCAAATGTAGACTGGAAAAACATATTGACTTTTCACAAAGATTTAAGTAAACTGCAAAAAATAGCCAACTACAATTTGAAAAGATTTCAAAGAACAAGCAGAATCAACATAAATACATTTATACTTGAAATGTACCAATTGCTTGAACAGATTGATAGAAATTTAATATTTTGCCAAAGAATGTAAAAAAACTTTGAATTTTCTTACCATATTCTTTGTAAAATCAAAATAGCTGATACAGGTTAAAAATAAATGTGGTTAACTTTTTTCTGAAACTTGTTGGGTTTTTTCGCCGTTCATGGTACATTGATGACTTTATGATAACGCACATTAGTAATGACAATCACACATATCCAAGAGTTATAAACAAAATGGATCTATGATCTGATAATATTTTGGGGGGGGGGGGTATTTTGTTGTAAAAGTTGGCACACATAAAAGATGCAAAACCTAAATTTCAACTTCCATTTTAAAAATTAGCATGCATATTTCACAACTCACATTTTGCAGACAAATGAACTTTAAATTCTGGCTCTTAAATATTTATGGTTTTAATTGCTTTCACTCTTCAAAGTAGTGAACTATAAAATATTAAACTCATCTAGTGCCAAAACCTGCCATTATAAGTTTGCTTTTCTGAGTTACAAACAAAAAATACAGAATTATATTCTTGTTGTCAAGAGTTGGTTTATGGTATGTCTAAACATGCATCTAGTATTCTAGTTCCACAGATCCATCTGTCACATACATGTATGCAAAGAATGAACTTGCTATACAGAGGTTGGCAGATCTGGATTATTGCAGTTTGTTAGGAGTAATCAGTAGAACAAATAAAACATAGACCCTGGTCTGCAGGTGCCGTATGCTTTTGCAGATTGGCATCATTGTTGTCTGTAGTTTGCTCAACTTATATGTGAGTATGATACAACAACTGAACAATCCATGTAAACATGTTACAGACAGTTTCAACATTTTTGTTTCTTTTCATATCAACTCATTCATATTTACCAGTTTCCATTGTGTGCTTTAATTTCTTTTGAAGCATAATTATCTACACACATAATCCACAATTAAAGACAAAAAATAAAATCGTTATAACCATAAACATTTCAAACTAGGAAATACATGATTATTCTCATAAAGTTCTTTGAATGCACTGTGCATGCTAAATGACATTTATCTTCAACAAATCTCCAGAAAATATATAAGAGAAAAAATATCCCAACTAGAATATTTTACTTTACCTGAAACTTTGTAGCACAGAGCACCTGCACTGTAGGATGAATAACAAGCAGTGTCAACCTTTGTGCAGTTTTCAATTGAAACCTCTGTTCCTTTACAGTCGATTTCCCCAATTACAGTAGCAGTATTGGGTATTTTAGAGTAGTACAATGGTACCCCTCCTTTGTAATTGTTGTTCAAGGATTTGCAAAATATGGTTGCATCAATTTCATTCCAGTAAAGTCCACATATATCTCCCCATAAGCCATGATGATAGTAGAACACTCTCCCATAGTCAGAAGTCGGTGAGGAACCTTGCAGTTTGAATCTGAAAGCTAGAAAATGTTATTAAAACATGAATTAGAGTAACAATAAAAGTGCACATCAGTGTCAAAATTGAAGAAAAAAGACATTTCAAAGAAACTGCAATTTTGTGCGTTCAAAGCAATCCATCAAATATTAGGCCATTTTTTAAAACTTTTTCAAACATTTTACATTAAAATATCCTGCAAAGAACAAACAGTATTAATTTTTTGTTGTATATAAGATATCTTGTTTGCAACCAAAAGATAGTATCTAATAAACCTGTGTGAAATTTCGCAACAGAAACCATATCTCTTTATGTATTCACAATGACAAAATGACAATCTCTCTCTCTCAGCCCTCAGTTTTCACCAACAGTCCCACAACAGATTCTCTCTCTCTCTCTCTCTCTCTCTCTCTCTCCACACACACACACACACACACACACACACACACACACACACACACACACAGTGGGACCCCGCTATAACACGGTAGTTGGGAGCCATAGAATCCGACCGGGCTATGAACCGAACCGTGTTATAAGCAACCATGTACAATACCAACACATTTTTGGATTTAATTGGGGGGGGGGGGTACATAAAGACGGGTGCGAAAATGCATGGCACAATTACCATTTTTTATCAATATATATTAAATGAGAAAAACTTTTGCTGTGGTAACAGAAATTGCAGATTTAATATATTACTTTATTCAGAGAACCATGCATTGGTACATACACGTGTCTAATTTATATTTACATGTATAATCTATTGCATGAAAAGAGTATCAACACCGTGTACTCACCAGCGAATCTTGTAACATACACTGAATCCATAATACAAATATTTCCATCGAAAATATCCACACAAGGATGTAAAATATTCAATAATTTTGTCACAGATCATTATGTGACTGAATTCAATGAAAAGAAAATAACAAAAATTACGTAACGGGTGTACGTGATGAATGATGAAATAGTACATGTCCGTAGATTAAATAATGGAAGCTAAAGTGTATTCTTATAATAACTACATGTACATCTCAGGATCTTTCTGTCTCTGAATTCAGTCATTGTAAATTTCAGCACATTTTCCTACCCAAGCTGCTAGTCAAAGTCCTTTGAACTTGCCGCCCAGCTATTGCGTCATATTCTTTTGATGTACTCTAATACAGCAGGCGAACCACTGAATTATGTCACTGTTTAGCTCGGCAGTTCACTTTGATGATAAACAATGTACTTAAATTGATTGATTTATACATTCTGGTGAGAATCTTTTATCAACCCCTGCATTGGCTATTGCTTTGTTGTGTATGAAATTAAGAGACCATGTATCGGAGATTATTAGAGCAACGATCATTGTATTCAGAATGCATTCAAGACATACACAAAGTAGACACGATGGCTCCATTACTCAGGAATCAGTAATTATAATATTGACACTTATGAGCTGTAATTTTTCAACAATAAACAAAGATCAAAGTTCTCAGTTGGCCCAGCAATTGGTTCTTATTTCCGACGTTTATTTTGGCACAAAACTAGAAGAAATTTGATAATACATTTTCTACACGTTCTTTTTTGCACTGTTTAGACGAATATGAGAATGATAATTAAACTCTTGACATATTTTTTTCTTCAGACTTAAAAAATTTTTTTTTTTTTTTTTTTTTTGGTCTTTGAGAAAAATACCTTTAATAAATTACCCGAAATTTCGGGAGCCATGCCACGACCGGGTTATATCCGAATTCGGGTTATAGCGGGGCGGGTTATAGCGGGGTCCCACTGTACATACATACATACATACGTCGTAAACCTGACCCCAAGGACAAAGAGGTGAACAAAGTATGCTATTGGATCAACTGCCTTGGTTTTATAATTATTCATCCCAGGTGTGAACAAAACAAATCAATAGGCTTAGGAAAGAAAACCAAATTTAAACATTAATAAACCCTAAACACAATTCATATCTTACTGTGAACTTGACCCAACAGAAAATAGCTTGTTAGTGTGTCCCAGAATGAACTATATTATTTTCCAAAAAATTATCCCTAACCTAAACAAAACTCATTCAAGTAGTTAGGAAATATAAGCAAATAAAAAAGCTCGAATTAAAACCTAACACTAGTTTACATTACCATGATTCTGGCCCACGGTTAAGGTTGAATGAAATTGGGAGCCCTGAGTGGCCGAGTGGTCTAAGCGCTCTCTGTTACAGATCACTGCCATCTCACTTCTGTCTGCGTGGGCTTGAGTTTCAGATTCGGCCAATGTGGGTATGTGAGAAAGCTTGCCAGTAGTTTCTTGTGGGTCGGTGGTTCTTTCCGGAGATTTCCCTGGGTTCTCCCTCCACCAATAATACTGGCCGCCATGTATAGCCTATTGTGTGCTGAAAAATGGCAGTAAGCCCTACAACAACAACAACAACAATCAATGAAATTGTCCTAACTTCATAATAATTCAACCCTTGTATGAACAAAACCTATTACAGGCTTATGGAAATAGAAGTAAAGGAAACAACTTTAAGCAAACCTTTAAAACACATTTTCTATGACTGCTACCATGATCACAGCATCAAAGGAATAAATGATCACGTCATAGAATGATCTGTCTTGGCTTCATATTGATTCAAATCAGGTATGCATAAAATCCATCAAGGAGTTTAGGAAGTATTAGTAAATGCAAACTATCATTGACCAAAACCTCAACACAAAGTTTCTATTCTGTGAATCTGACCTTAAACAAAGGGGCTAGTGAATTGTCTTGGCTTGATAATGACTGAAACCAAGTATGAGGAGAATCCATTAAGGATTTTGAAAATGCAAGCAAGTGAAATACACCTAAACAAGAACCATAATGCATATTTTCATTGACCAACACTTAGTTAAAACGACAAATGTGAAAAGCACCTAAACAAAAACCTTAACACATATTTTCATTGACCAACACTTCGCTAAAGAAGCAAATGAGCATGTCAAAAAGTTACATTTCCTTGGCATCGAACTAGATCTTCATAGTCCACCATACGGTTAAGAGTTATGAACAAATGAAAACACTTTAACCAAAACCTTGACATTTTCTATTGTTTTGACCTTGACCCAAAGATACAGGGATTATAGTAAGTTTGTTGCAATTTCGTAATAACTCTTAAGAGGTATGATGAGATCATGAGGATAAGAAAAAAATGCAAATAATCTACTGAAACCAAACCTAAACTGCTGATGACTAAAATGATAGAAAAAATGACTTATGTCTCACTTCCCACTAAAATTGGTTTCATAAAATTGGACATATCAGACATATCAGACCCAGTAGGCATGTGAGTTTTGACACATTAGCTCATAAACAATTTTCCCACTGAAGCTTATCAAATGAATAAGTACCCTCTGTCAGAAATGGAATGAAGCAATGTGTCTGCATCTTAGGCAATATTTTAATTTTTTTAGAAGTAAAACTCTGCCAAATTTTACATAAAAATGTGTTAATGACAAGTTTTCAGTTCATGAGAACATGTTTTCATGCCCACTGACTGTATGCAATAAATTTCATTATTTTACGTTAGCACCAGCTGAAATTGACTCTTCTCTGCAGTTTTGGCAGTTAGCACTTTGACAATAAGTTTATCTTTAACAGTTCCAGAAGAAAATAGAAAACATGCTATCTAGAAGCATGCATTTGCTATGAAAAATCCTATCATAAAACTAATTAGTTAGATGCTTGCTTTAGCAATGAAGAATGCAATCATAAAATCTAGTTAGTTAGAAGCTTTCATTAGCAATAAAGATCACAAGCATAAAACTAGTTAGTTAGATGCTTGCTTTAGCAAAAAAGAATGCAATAATAAAACTAGTTAGTTAGATGTTTGCTTTAGCAATGAAGAATGCAATCATAAAAACTAGTTAGTTAGAAGCTTGCTTTAGCAATGAAGAATGCAATTATAAAGCTAGTTAACCATAAGTTCCATGGCAAAAGTGTAATTTTCATCGTCTTGAGGTCAGTCTGCTAATTTAGGCAATAAAATTGAAAACTTATATTTAATTTTCTAATTGATTTTCTTAAAAAAGCCAGAGCAATGAAAGATAATCTTAACAGCTATCTCACAGACCAGGAGGCTAAAGTGCATGTCACCTAAGAATCTGGACCATCTGCTTCCAATAATGAATGTAATGAGACAATATTAGCCTGCCATACTAATTTAACAAGACCATGTTGGCATGCATCCATTAAATAAGTTTTACACAGATAAATCTAGCTTTCCTTAATTAGATTTCATTGATTTAACATTGTTGGGGGAGATCTGACTGCAAATTTTACAATATCACTCCTGCTCTGCATAAGAACATGAAACCAGATACTCATTTTGGCTTGCTTTTAAATTTACTTCCAGTGGAAAAGCCCCGAAAACAGAAATATGCTGAACAATAATTTCAAAAGAAAAAAAATCAGCATTAAATTTCCAAATTTCTTTATAGCACTACTGTAGTTTATTTATTGTTGGTCAGAAAAGAAAAAAAACATTACTAATAAAAATGAATACAGTGAATGACACACTGTATTCCCAGCCTGTGTTTAATGGAGCTCTATGCAGATAACAGTAATGCAAGGCTGACTCTGGTGACTGTTGACCCACAAGTCTCAGTGATCTGGACTTTTAGTCAATTTATGTAGCTTTGAATCGAACTTTCCATGTAGAAACCATTCTTTCTCATTAAACTTACCATGACTGCTTCCTCTGACATTATGACCTAAAATCTATTTGTTTCTGTATTATACATAAAGTTCAAGCTACCCACAAAGTTTGGTTTATAAATTTATACTTGAATCTTATTTTTTTTATAACCACAATGATTGTGACCTTTGAACTTTTGACCTCAAAATCAACAGAGGTCATTGATATCATAAGTACAACTCTGACTAACTTTGGTCAAATTACATGGTCTAGAAATAAAGACACTACGTTAAAACCTTTTATCTTTTATCAGCCACAGTAACCTTGACTTCCATCCTTTGACCCATCTTCTTTATCCCAAGTGCAACATATCAATAAAGTTTTGTAACTGCACAAGGTGGAAGACTCATGTTATTTTTTTAAAATATAAAACTGGTAAGAGAAAGAATGATGGATACTGTGCATGACACAGCATAGTGCATGTAAAAACTAAAAAGAGGAAGACGTCTGTTGGGTGATCTTTTCAAGGCAAGAACATTCTTGTAATTGGTACATAGTTATGGATTCATACTCTGGTAAGACTACTTACTGCTATCAGGATGAAGAGAAAGTGACCTGCTTTTATGCTATAGTTGATAATAACAAAAGAAAATTGTGTCAGAACCAGATGCAAGCCCAGGATCAACAATAGGTTGGTACAATAAAAAGTTCCCTCTTATACATGTGTTCGACATACATGCATATCCAAATGATTTTTACATGCCTTATATCTGGTGACTAAATCTGATACCAAAAATCCATTATTATGCAAATTCTGAAAATTTATTCCAAGTATGAATCATGCTCGACAAGACTGTATATTAAAAAAGCTTTTTCTGAATGCAGCAAAGAATTTACATCACATGACTATTAAATATGCATACCTGAACAGAAGCCTTATCATTGTGTACAAAAAATACTCATGTAACAAATTAATTATGCATCAATTTGTCATTGAGACTTTCTTAGCCAAATGCTAAAGCTGCAACAATGAGTAAGCATGACCTGCACACACAAACAGCCAATCAGATGAACTTTCACAATTTAATGCATACATTGCTGGCTGAAATATCTTCAGCAATTAACATGCTCACTGCCATGACATGAAATAATTATTGATGTGTATAACATGATATAAGAAGTCTCTTGAACACTGCCTTAGAGTCATAGGAATAATACGAAAGTCTTCTTTTTAAATGCTGAGTGCTAAAACAATCTCTCATATTCCGGAATGATAATAAAATTTTCGAAATGGATAGTGTTTATCATACTGTGGCAACCATATTGAATGAAAGCTTGATCATAATCAATTTCATGTAGGACAAACCAGGCATCATTGAAAGTCTGATGGTCAGAATCCCATCTCAATATGACCAACAATGCAGAAGGAAGGTGAAAGATCATCACAATTTTCACTCAGGACCAACTATACATCATAAAATAAAAAGTCTTCCAGCCAAAGCACTATGTCTTCCAGTCAAAGCACTATGTCAGTATGACTTACCGTGGAAAGATTTACAATAATACTGACATTGTGGCTATGTCATTATTATTTAGGACCAGCTAAAATTTGCAATAATCCTTCAACTGAAAAACTTGATGTCACCATCATTTAAGAAGAAGTATCAATAGATGCCATAATAGACCTCCAAGCAGCATCATTTTAATTACTGGTAAGGACTAACTATACATTGTTATGAGCACATTTCTTGGCTTTCATGGCAATCCTCCAATTAATTTAGATGGAGAAACAATAACAAACTTATGCAAATAGATGGATAACAGGCCATCCCCCACACAACTCTAACCAATGATCACCAAAAATTAAAACTACAGTATAACTTTTACATTTTCATAATTGTATACATCTAGTCACATGCAGCATAATGTTACATATTATATTATTTCCTGTATTATAAAAGAAACCAATGATTGTAGAACCTACCTAAAGATTCGGTCTGATTGTAACAGCTAACAGATGCATAGTCATACTTGAACTGGCCACACCTTGACCGTCTGCTGTAACTGCAGCCATGAATGCCGCTCTCATTCCCTTTACAAGAAATATATGGTCTAACAAGATCTCCATAATACGATCCAAATGCTCCGATAGGCATGGAACCTCCATTCATGTACCCTAGCTCACGGCACACCACTTTGGCATTGGTGTCATTAAATCCGTCATCACAGAGGCCATCCCAAGACCCATTATTGTAGATCTCCACAATACCACTGCCAGATAAAGCATTCCCCTGTGAAAGTCGCACTGAAAAATAATTTTTAAGATAAACTCTATGTTTATTTGCATCAAATGAAAAATAGTGTCCTTATAAAAACTGAAAAATGTCAATTATTTTAGAAGCTGTTCCTTAAAACATTAAAGTATAAAAATAAATGTTTCTGGTATGTACAGAGTACAATAAACGCAGATGTTGTATATTCCTTACTGATTTTACTTAGAAAATGTTATCTTTTTAGCTAACACATTTTACCTGGATGACTGAGAAAATGTAGGTGTGGGGTAATTCATCTGTCAGACATATGAACTGGTTAAAATGAAAAAAGTTAAGACAGGTTTATCATATAAAAATACAAACAAACTGCAATGAAACAGCATTCTCACCTCCCGGTGCCTCTCTTAAATTTTCACCCAATCCAACCAAACACAAAAGCCATTAACTTGGCTTATATTCCCAATAGTAGTACCCAAAATAGACTAATTTTCTTAACTCAGTACATAAGTTTGACAAAAACAGCTTTCCAATATATTAGATAGGTGGTACCAGCAAAATTTATATTGATATTGTCTAATATTGGGAACCCTGCTACCTGTCATTATCCTAGATAGGGACAAATGGAAGTGGGCAAAAGGAGTAATCCAGCATAAAAAGTGTAATAACATAACAAGTGTAATAACATAAAAAGTGTAATAACATAACATGTGCAATAGCATAATTATTACATAAGAGTTTTTGTTAATGGACATTTTGGAATATCATATGATGCCAAACTGCTATAAATAGGATGCCTACAATTCTACCAATAGACTGTCATGGGACATCTCTTTTTCCTGTAACCTATACACCCAAAAATTAAACCCTTGATATCCCAACTATTCTGAAATGAAACATCTCTGACACTGAAGCCTGTTAATTGTGCCTGTTAAATGATACCCACTAAAGAAAAGAATGCTGACTCCCATGTCATTTTATGCATAGTCGCCATTACCAGTACCAGTCTTCCATGTAGGAACACTAAGGACAGTTTGACTGATTTTAATGTGTTTATCATAATTGCATATCTTAGTCAACTGTCCACAAAAATTGTTTGGTCCCATCCAGAATATCAACCAACACTCATTTAAATTGTTCACTCCTGAGCTTCTAGTCAAACCTATAAACACTCAAAATTAGGTCCAGCAAGCTAGCATTTTTACTTATAGTTATGTTTCTGATATAGTTGGCTGAGACAGAATTCCAGACGCTTCTTGCTTGTAGTAATTAGTACTGAAAGCTACTGAAAGCTAATGATATTTTGTATTCAAATTTCAATTGTACTGATATTAGCAAGCAGACATTGAAAATTGTTGGAGATATGCAACATGAAAATATTAAAACTACCAAATTTGTTGCTATAGTACATAATGAAGTTCAAGTCCTGTGAATCTCCAAGTCCAACAGATTAAATACACATTGGAAAATTACTGTAATTAATCTTGAATAAATATTCATAACAATTAATAATGTATGTGTCAACATTATGAAAGGCCTTATTAATAAGAACTTCATATGGAATCTTCATAATGGTCTTCAATCTTCCAATTTATCAATGTAAAACTCTAAGTCCTTTGAAAGCAGATCATCCCCATTCAATCAATGTTTATTAAGAAAGTGTTATTCTAATCACAGCGTTCAGAACACAATTTGTAAATGCAAAACAATCAAATATAATTGGGTCAGATGTTTTTTAAAAAAAAAGGTTTTTCAGAATGTACATTTCTAAAATATATTATTAAAAACATAAAGAATGAAATGGATCAGCTATCTTTGACATAATTTAAATTACAATTTCTACATTTCATGTTGTTATTATTTATTAATCAAGATAAATGACAAATATCCAGTCTGTTGTTACACTCAGTTCGACTATCATTGGCAGTCATACACAGTGAAATATAATACAGGGTGGTTGCATCAGATTAGGACATACCAAACCTATCAGTCCCTCAAATCTCTAATACATGTACTTTTAATGGTAAGTCAAAAGATGTGATTGAAACAGATGAACATATTATAAATGAGGTTTTCAATAATGAGGGGTTAATATTAAAACATTAAATCTTGTCTTCTGTAGAAAAAGGATCTAATTAACAATTATTCACATTAAACTATTTAACATCCCCACCACATTCCCAGGTCAAGTCACTGTCGTTGTCATCCATTCAGATGTGAATCAGTAACTCAGCCCCTCACTTATACTGCAATCTGAGCTTTTAATGCGCGAGTTTTTGAGAGAGAGGTGTCTCTGTGTTTTGGGGTAAGCATAATGATGGTACATAATTACAAATGTATGCAAATTATAATCATTGACACATACACCTGACTAATTACAAATGTATGCAAATTATAATCATTGATACATACACCTGACTAATTACAAATGTAGGCAAATTATAATCATTGACACATACACCTGACCTGCTTTCTATTACATTGATGGTGGTTATTGTGGTGTAAAAATGTCTACAAATATCGCTATTTGAAACTTTATATGACTGTTATGAACATACACTGTATATACATCAAAACATTGTTTATGTTTCAAGATTAGAAATCTATGGTGAATGGTATACTGGGAGAGATATTTAAGATTGTCTGCATGTCACAGCACAAACTTGCATATGGGAAAATCTACAGTTTCCCCATAAACAGTATTATCCAACATTTTCTTCAAAAGAGTCAGCATTACAGTGTTGATGGCTACCAATACAGTGTTAATGGCTACCAATACAGTGTTAATGGCTACCAATACAGTGTTAATGGCTACAATTTCTGCCCATTTATATCAGCATAATTGAAATGGACATCATCATAACAGGCTTGCAACAACTACTCCAGACTTGTTTGTCATTGTTGTGACACATGTTTGCTGCCATTATTCATTAAAAACATGACTGCTTGGATCATCCTTAGATTACAAAGAACTGAGACCCCCTTCCCCTGCTCCAAACCCCCTTCCCCTGCTCCAAACCCTCCACTGGCCACCCATTTAATCCATAATCAAACACAAAAATGTTCAATATGCTACATTTCATGGACTGGCCTCCGCTCAGTATACCTATCTGATCTCACCCATGTGTATATCCCATCTAGAAACTTACACTTCTCTTCTGACACTTGTATAATCATTGCTCCCATAGAATGTAGGTAATATGACTCATTCATTTGCCAGCCAGAGCCTAGCTATGTGGAATGAATTGACCAGCGATCTTAAAAACAAGGTCACTGTGTTCTCATTTAAAAGTGCTCTTAAGCTCACCTATTTCAACTACATGAACAGATTTAAAAACCTAATTATGTTTACTTAATCCTTAATTATTTTCAGCATGTATTTGTTTTTGCAATTTCATGGTCCTTGTTTTTTTAATCTTGTTATTGTATATGTGTTTATGTGTTTTCTAATACTGTATAGTGCTAAGAGTAAGATTTAGGTGCTGTACTAAGTCCACATTATTATTTTTATTATTATTATTATTATTATTATTATTATTATTATTATTATTATTATAGTACAAGATTTGATATCTTCCACTAGGAGACTATAACTGCCTCTCTTGACAACAAAACTTAAAATGTAACAGTACATAAGGTAAAGTTCCATGAACACTCAAATGAGATCTTCAATGCTTTACCATCATCAGCTGTAATAAACAGTTTTTATATGAAAAGCTGGATAATTTTTTTAACAAACAGGGTAAAGACAAATTTGATTTAACATCTGAAAGTTTACAGTTGAAATTAATTAGTACTGTTTACAATTAATGGAGTTAACTATTAGTCACTTTTAGTGAAAGAAGTAATTAGTTAATAAAAATATTTTGTGATCAGCTTTGATTGAAATTTTAGTTAACCACCAATCTCCAATGTTTTGGGCTCAAACTGAGTTTGCCAAGACATCATGTTGATAAAATTAATTGATCATTAATCAAGCACTGATTAGTTAGTAAAAATACTTGTTATAAAAAATGAAATTGAAATTGATTCCAAATGATAGAAACTGCATACTTACCATTTCTGTAGCACGTAACATATCCTGCCTCATTGCAATTAGTAACTGCTTTCCAACCAGCATTGGCACACATAAACAAGGACTTTTCCAGCCCATTACACCTCAATCTATTCATGAAATAATTTCCTGTGAATGTTCCATCCGATGAGTCACCATCTATGTAACCAAGCTGTTGGCAAACAACTACTGCATCAAAATGACTCCATGATTCTTTACATATGGCTCCTTTGATACCATCATATGTAATTTCAACACGGCCACGAACGGGGGAGTCAGCCACAATGCTTATGGATATGCCTGGAACAATTCAAAGTAAATGTTACTTTTACATATTATTAAATGCATAATAACACTTAAATTATTTCTATGTATTTCCTCTGAAAGGCTTTTCTATGATAATTAACCAAAAAGCATCAAAACACATCTTGACGCCTTCCACCACCAACAGAAAAAAACAATAATTAATATATCTATGCTGGAACCCAGCCCCCATCCTCCAATCCTCTTTACTAACTTCAAACAAAACAGTAAACGGCATGAATTTCAACAAAGAAATGTTTTACTATAATGATGGTAAGTTTTCTGACAAGAAAAAGTACATGTGAAAAGTATAAAGTACTTCATGTCCCAACACCTACAGAGACAAAACTGTCATGACCGAAACTGACAAGACCACCATACGGCACACAGCAGTTACAAGCTCTTGGTCAATTACCATAACCTCTTATAACTTACTAGGATTTGCTTTGATGTTAGTTTCGTCCACATGCATATTTCCTGATTTTTTGCAGCATAAAATAAAATAATTAAAAGGTAATTAGATATATAAAAACATATGGGCTTTTTAGAGTTTACTTCGAGATCTATAATATAGTGTATTGTAGTCAAAGTGTACAGTACTTACATTGTATATTGTTATTAGTGCAAAGATATAATTCTGTCCAAAAGCAATGCAGGTACCCCTATGTTTTTCAACTAATTCTTTCATCATCATTTACTGCCTAATATTAGCAATATTGCTGTAGTGGAGTAGGTTACTTCATCAAACTACCACTTTGCTATTATTGCAAGATTTTAAAAGTATTGCTTCTGAAAGTTTAGAGACATTATTGAAGTTTTGAACACTGGCACCTATGACTTGAAAGCAAGAGATGAACTTTGTTTCGTGCAAGTTAAAATCTTGTTCATGCGGTGAAGCCATGATATAAACAAGGTCACAATAAGAAAAAACTGTCATTTTCACTGTCTTGATACTGGTGCAACATTTTAATGAGTTGGGCATTTAAAGTTTCATGGCCAAAATGTAATTATTGGTGATTTTTGATGAGTTTAATGCAACAATGCAGACACTGGCAATATTAAACTAAAGCAGAAACAGACATTACTGTGCTAAATATGGTTACCAAATTGAACTGATGTTAAATGATCTGATTAATATCATCATGCCATGGACTTGATCTAATATCATGCTATTGACTTGATGTGACTAATATCATCATGCTATTGACTTGATGTGGCTAATATCATCATGCTATTGACTTGATGTAACTAATATCATCATGCTATTGACTTGATGTAACTAATATCATCATGCTATTGACTTGATGTAACTAATATCATCATGCTATTGACTTGATGTAACTAATATCATCATGATATTGACTTGATGCGACTAATATCATACTATTGCCTTGATGTAACTAATATCATCATGCTATTGACTTGATGTAACTAATATCATCATGCTATTGACTTGATGTAACTAATATCATCATGCTATTGACTTGATGTAACTAATATCATCATGCTATTGACTTGATGTGACTAATATCATGCTATTGACTTGATGTAACTAATATCATCATGCTATTGACTTTATGTGACTAATATCATGCTATTGCCTTGATGTAACTAATATCATCATGCTATTGACTTGATGTAACTAATATCATTATGATATTGACTTGATGTGACTAATATCATGCTATTGCCTTGATCTGACTAATATCATCATTCTACTGACTTGATGTATCTAATATCATCATGCTATTGACTTGATCTGACTAATATCATCATGTTATTGCCTTGATGTAACTAATAGCATCATGCTCATGAATTGATGTGACTAATATCATGATATTGACTTGATCTGACTAATATCATCATTCTATTGACTTGATATAACTAATATCATCAAGCTATTGACTTGATCTGACTAATATCATCATGATATTGCCTTGATGTAACTAATAGCATCATGCTCATGAATTGATGTGACTAATATCATGCTATTGACTTGATGTGACTAATATCATCATTCTATTGACTTGATATAACTAATATCATCAAGCTATTGACTTGATGTGACTAATATCATCATGTTATTGCCTTGATGTGACTAATATCATAATACCATGGACTTGATGTGACTAATATCATCATGCTATTGACTTGATGTAACTAATATCATTAAGCTATTGACTTGATCTGACTAATATCATCATGCTATTGCTTTGATGTAACTAATATCATCATGCTATTGCTTTGATGTAACTAATATCATTAAGCTATTGACTTGATCTGACTAATATCATCATGCTATTGCTTTGATGTAACTAATATCATTAAGCTATTGACTTGATCTGACTAATATCATCATGCTATTGCTTTGATGTAACTAATAGCTTCATGCTATTGACTTGATGTGACTAATATCATGCTATTGACTTGATGTGACTAATATCATCATGTTATTGAATTGATGCAACTAATATCATAATACCATGGACTTGATGTGACTAATATCATCATGCTATTGACTTGATGTAACTAATATCATCGTGTTATTGCCTTGATGTGACTAATATTATCATACCATGGACTTGATGTGACTAATATCATCAAGCTATTGACTTGATGTGACTACTGTCATCATGCTACTGAATTGATGTGACTAATATCATCATGCCATGGACTTGATGTGACTAATATCATCATGTCATTGCCTTGATGTGACTAATAACATCATGTCATGGACTTGATGTGACTAATAGCAATGTTATTTAGGAAAACAATGAATAATGAATCATCTATTGCGACAATCTGGGCACAAAATCTGGTTGCAATGATCCCTCTACGTCTGTAGATTCTGCCTTCCCACTCTGCTGATCGAGTTTATACCGACTAAAGTTTTGATCAATAAATATTTTGTACAATGGTATACCACAGTACTTCAGAACATACTGAACACACTGCTATGTGTACAATGATATATCACAATAATTTTAGGGTCCAACAGTTTATTGCTCTGGGTGTGGGGTCTGACACTTTGAAAAAGGTTTCTCAATAGCTTGGGAATAAAATATTTTGCTCTGATTTATAGCACAAAAAATTTCATATACATTATATTATTTGAAAGGAACAGATTTATTGTTTTGAGAAAAAAAGAAAGTATAATATCTCAGCTTAAAAATAGCACAGCATCCTTCCCCCCCCACTTTATTTCCAGAAAATTAGATGGTCAGTAACTTACAGTATATTAATTTACTACAGGTATATTAATTGTTGTATAAGTTGTCATAAAAAACTTTTAAAAAGTGGGATAATTATTTTACTATAGGTAACTACCTGTAAGAGATATTGTACTCAGATTAGAGAGCATGTTGATTACCATAAGAAGTTTTGACAATGAAGCCTGCAACTTAGTAACTGCACTATTCACATAATAATAGGCAGTGAAACTTTTAGGTAGATGCAATCACCTGGGCAAGTAAACATAAAACACACTTACTCTACAAATGTAAAAATATCTAGTGGACTTGAGAATGATGTAAAATTCAAACAGAAGATTATAGCTGCTATCCTGAAAATCTTTGGATGATTAATCGTCTTTTAAATGATGATATGTACTTAACATGTTAACATAGGCATAAATAACTTAAAAACAGTCACTAATAATTTGGGACAGAATCTTAACATTGATGATTTTGTTGCCAACACTGGCAAAACAGTGAAACCTATATATCTCGTAATGATTATACAGGTGATAGAAAAACAATCAGTTAATTAATTATGTAACAAATACAAGAAATTCAAATTAAACCCATATATTAGTAACTTTACATAAAATATAGTTTAAATGATACCTGAACTGTTGTAGCAGAGGACATAGGCAGGCTGGCAATTAATTATCTTTCCTTGGAAGCTAAATTTACATTCTTGCAGGGTGTTCTCTTTGCCGTTACAATCAACATTATTTAGCCACTCTGCTGTTAGTGTTGATGATTCAATACTGTTTGAATTAAACAAAGGTCCGTAAGCTTTCCCTCCAAGGTATCCACTTTGCCTACAGACTACGGCAGCATCCCTGTCATCCCAATTATCCTTACACACATGGCCCCAAACGTCCAGGTAACGAACTTCCACTCGACCCCAGTATGATTCATTATTATTCTTGGCATTTATCCTTACTGCAATCGCTGTGAAAACAAAAGTCAACACAGATGAATTATACATAGGATACATCAATGACTGAGCTAGGTGTTTGCCTAATTTTGATGTATACATACTTATCTATATCAAAACTATACATTTTAATTTTTTTAAATGCCAGGATAAAGTGACAAGTCTCTTGATCCATAAATATGTACATGTCTCTAAATTCCGCCACAACCGTTAAAATGAGGCACATGCAACTTGGATCAATGTCAGCTCTGTAGGTATAGACTATAGACTGTGCCAACACTTCAACAAATTTTATTTGTTTCATAAGGGTCAGAGTAGATCTTGGATTTACAAGATCCACTCCGATCCTTGGCAAACAATTACAATTCCATAAGTGTTGGCACATCCATTTCCAATAACTTCTTAGCATTATGTTTCATTGGTCTTAACATCAATATACATGTATGTCAGAAGTGGACCTCTTGCCCTTAAGAATTTAGTCCTTGGGTTTTACCACAAATAGTATTGACAGCCCCACCCTAAAACCATTAATACATTTACAGAGAAAGGAAAAGACCAATTTAATTTACATTAATGACATGGACACAATTGCTAATTGCATAAGCATGGCCTCTGGGTTTCCCATGATATAGCCATATATAGACTTACCAGACATAAACAGATAACTGTTTACATGCTACTGATATGGACAAAAAGTTATATACTTTTTCCAAGGGACTTAACCACTGTTATAACTTGTAAACTACCAAGATTATCTCCCTTTCCTGTTGCTGCTGTGCCAATCAAGGTAGGTAGTAAACTCGAGTCTTTCTTTATTTATTAAACCTTATTTACCACACACATTTGTTTAAACTATATATAAACCATGTTCTCATTTAAACTGCCCCCTCCACTTAAAATGGCCACCCACCACATTTACAAAAATACCAGAATGGGAATTCCCTCTGTGTAAAATATCTGGAGAATATTACAGGAATAAATGTATGCTGCAACTAAATCTGAGACTCTGAGACACTCAATACTCTTCTCTCCCACTAAAATGAAATTGACTCCTGAGTCCTAACTCTGAAACTTTATTGATTTACAGGCATCTTCATTAATTGATTTACAGGCATCTTCTTGTGTATTATATGCTAATTAAATACAGCCAATTATCACCAACCAATAGATTGAGGTTTCAAAGTGTGGGATCTCAGCACAGCTGTTTCCAGCTTATTTCTGTTGCAAAGAAGCACATTTATAATTTCAATGCCAACAGTTAACAATAATATCTTATAATGTCAACATGTACAATACACAAGAGTTTAAATCTCTACCAGAAAATGTGTATTTTACTAAAACAATATGTGTACATGTATTTCTTGATAATAGAATAATCTAAAGGAACCCAATTTCTACAAAATAAGAAATTCCAATATTTTTGTATTATTTGACTAATAAGTTTGAGAACCAAAAGGAATTATATGGATACAGGAATCCATAACCACTGAAACTTTCACTGTTATTTCTGGGAAATCATGGTCCACTATAATAGCAGAGTTTAGTACTGGGTTATTACAATCTGAGCAATGATAAAATTGTTTGTAGATACAATGAAATGGGCACATTTAAATACCATGGAGTGCAGTGGGGAAGAAGGAAGTGTTTTTGCACTTTATTACATTACTGATATGTTATGCAGACTTAATTGGGATTGGTATTGTGTGTTGGTTTTTGTTCATGATTATATTCTATGTTTAATTAATTTGTATTGTGTGATTCACCTTTATTCCCTAATTGAGGATAGGAGTTTGGGCCTACCTGACTAATGTCTTATTAATATTGTAAACAAAATATAGCATAGTTTTAATATTTTGATTTTTGTCAATGGTTGTAAATTATATATAATAATCACTTGTAGGTGAATATGTTTATGAGGCCTTTTGGAAGGTTCTAGAAGTGATTTTCTTTTTGAATCTGATGGGAAAATAACCCTCATCCTGGTTCTGTTATTGTGACTTACATTTTTATATTAAGTTAATGTTCAACAGAATTATTATATTCTATCTTAACATCCAAAGTGGAATCAGTCTTTTATCTGAGTTAAGGTTTTAATTTGAAAAAAAATTATTTATTTAAATAATAATGTAGCCCATCTTGCAATTTTAGAAAAGAAAAGCATCTAGAACATAACAAGACAAACCACTTCAAGGTTTAATTCATATTTATTTCTAACTTGTCACTAGTGGCCCTTATGACTGACATCGTGTTCATGTTCTTGCCCAATGTGAGTTTTCATTGTCAACAATGAACTTGCTGCTGAAAAGTCCATTTTCATTGAAGGGGTGTTGTTCCATAGACAGACGCAGACAATGAAAACAGTGTTGTCTGAATCAAATGTTTGTAATATCTAGTTCTTCTAAAACTTCTTAAAATAAAACCCTGAAGAAATTAAATAGGGAAAACAGATTAATGTATATGGATATGGGTTCAAAGGGATTTAACTCCAAAGTTATGCAAATTTTCAAAATTATTTGTTGTTTATTGAAGAGAAAGAACTGCAGAAATTTAAAAAATAATAGATTTGCCCCTATAAATATGGATGCTTTTCTAGTACAGAAATTTATATTTAGTTTGCAATGCAAGCAGAATGAAATTGTTAGGGTCATGCTGGTGACAATTAGGTTTGAAATTATAAAATTATAATGGATAGACTAAATTTGTATTATTTCAGCTTTTTGTTAAAAAAATTGGTAGGGGGTACATATTACCGGGGATATGTTGGGAAAATACTACAGATGAAAACTTACTTGTATTGACATTCTCCTTTGTAGTATTGTAACAAACTCCAGCTGCAAATTTTTTGTCTCCACATCCTTTTGTTAGAACACCGGACTGGCGGCATCCTTGTAGGTCAGTCTCAGATCCCTGACAATGAAACCCGGTGAGAGATATCTCCTGAGAGTCCTTGTCAGCTTGGTTGAAGGGTCCATACAAATTAAATGAGGAATTGTGTAAAGCTACTCCATACACATATCCTAGCTGTTTACACATCACAATTGCATCAAGATCATCCCATTCATCATCACAAACATGGGCCCATGTGAAATTGTTTGTTCCCACTTGTAAACTGTATCGGATCTGGATTGTTCCCAGGTTAGTCTTTCCTGCAAACTGCACTGGAAAAAGAAATTGAATGGAGTGAATATCAGTGCTCACACATAATTAAGTTGATATGTTCGTATTTAAAATATCATGAAATATCTTAAATTGTTTGATTGTAATAAAATTTGTATGACCTTTAGAATAATATATCATTTGGGATTTTCATTGCTTCTTTTGCTTTTTTAAACTGACATATATACTGGAGGCTATTATTTAAAAAAAATGCAATTGCAGGATTCACGCTAATTCCACAATAAGAATGCCAACAAAACAACTGAATTGTTCAAATTCAAATATTTACAAACTATACCACATGTCTTCATTAAATTCCTCTTATATTTAGAAACGTCTCCCCCTTTGCAAATGGAGGCAGAATTTGCCCACTATTCTTTCAGTTATAGGAACAGAACCTATCTCAGGCTTTTAAAATTCTTTCTTTGCCATTTTTGACCAACATAAACAAGTTACTGCAACTGATTTACTGCCATGATTGCATACTGCTGATATATATAGCTTTTAAAGATACCTTTTAAAAATTTTAAAATCACTACCTGACTAAAATACACAAACAAACATATGCAAGGATGCAAACTTACAACCAGTTCATGAGTACAACTGGGTTGGTGTGGTAGACAGCAAGCTATGAACTTTTTTTACAGAGCAACCTTAGGCAAAGGGGAGATAAGTACCATTAAGAAAGGTTCATCTTTAAGCTTATGTTTTATAGATAATTGACTGCTAGGCACTGTGAGTATAGTGTCTTGCAATTTCTAATATGTATTGCTACAGAAAAGCTAGAAATTGGAGTACAGTAACCATTTATGTGACATATATGTTTTACATATTCATACTCTTGAATACGAGCTCTTTGCATATGTAAATTCTTTTACTACTTTTCATTACATTACCTGCTTCATCATGTACAGATTTTCAGACTTTCAGACACATAGTGTCTATGGCTTATGTCAACAATCAGTGTCGGTTTAGTCTCCTAATTTGCTGTCCATTTACTGTCTGTATTAATTTGACCATTATTCTGATACAAGGACCAGAAAAAGAAAAACTGAATGGAAGTTAAAGATTTTATACATTTACCTGATGGCAGATAAACCAAATTCTACAAAATTTTTTTTGACATTGGAATAGCTAGTAACATGATTGTATTAAGTTTAGTACCATATATACTCAGTTTTAACTTGAGTCAAATTGCAAACTGCACTGACACAGATCTGCCATCACATCATGTGATGCAGATCTGGATCAATGCAGATTTTTAGGAGTAATTAGCACAAAAGACAACATAGACCCTGGATGTCTGGTGAAAGCTATATTATTTGCAGTCTGACTTACTTACAAGCAGGTTATTTTAACTGGCTGCAGTTACCTTGGATTCACTATTTTTCACTGAGTAAAATTTCTGTGAATTCTGTGTTTACTACAAACCAGGAATTCAAAGGGCTCCAGGTGGTCAAGTGGACTAAGGCACTAGCCTTTACGGAACACTCACAAACCTCA
Source organism: Unio delphinus (assembly GCA_029339505.1). Taxonomy (NCBI): domain Eukaryota; kingdom Metazoa; phylum Mollusca; class Bivalvia; order Unionida; family Unionidae; genus Unio; species Unio delphinus. The sequence continues at coordinate 7,769,670 of JAQISU010000278.1, forward strand.
TTCTGTCTACATGAGTTCAAGTCTCAGCTTGACCAACATGGGTATGGAGAAAGCTTACCAGTAGCATCCTGGGGGGGGGGGGTCAGTGGTTCTTACAGGTTCTTCCCCAATCAAATATAATGTCCACTATGTATAGCCTATAATGAACTGACAAATAGCATATAAAATAACACAAAATCGGACCAGACCATGAATTAAAATAACTATGAACAATAATACTGCTGTGGAAACAAATAAGGACAATGACCTTTCTGTGGAACAACAGAACAATGATCCTTACATGGAAACAATTGAACAATGAACCTTATGTGGAAACAACAGAACAATGATCCTTACATGGAAACAATAGAACAATGAACCTTATGTGGAAACAATAGAACAATTATCCTTATGTACAAACATTAGGGCAATGATCCTTATGTAGAAATAAAAGGACAATTATCCTTATGTAGAAATAATATGACAATGATCCTTGTGGAAACAATAGAACAATGATGCTTCTGTGAAAACAACAAAATAATGATCCTTATGTAGAAACAATAGAACAATTACCCTTATGTAGAAACAAGAGGACAATGATCCTTATGTAGAAATAACAAAACAATTATCATTATGTAGAAATAATAGAACAATTATCCTTATGGAGAAATCAAAGGACAATGATCCTTATGTGGAAACAACAAAACAATGATCATTATGTAGAAACAACAGAACAATTATCCTTATGTAGAAATAATAAGACAGTGATCCTTATGTAGCAACAATAGAACAATTATCCTTATGTAGAAACAATAAGACAATGATCCTTATGTAGAAATAACAAAACAATGATCCTTATGTAGAAACAATAGAATAATTATCCTTATTTAGAAACAATAGGACAGTTATCCTTATGGAGAAATCAAAGGACAATGATCCTTATGTGGAAACAACAAAACAATGATCTTTATGTAGCAACAATAGAACAATTATCATTATGTAGAAATAATAGAACATTATCCTTATGTAGAAACAATAGGACAATGATCCTTCTGTGGAAACAACAAAAGAATGATCCTTCTATGCCAGTTTTATCTTCCAGTGTCACTTCAAACATAATGTCATTGACACAAGACGATGAACAAGTCAACAAGATCATGCAGGCCTGGCCCTAGGATGTGTGGGTCCAAAGGCAACAAAAGTAATCAGCAGGGCCTCGAGACAAAAAATTGCAGCAAAGTTTATTTCCTGAAAGCGCAGGGCCCAAGGTGGCTGCCTCGTTCTCCTTACCCTAGGACCTGGTCTGAGATCATGAACAAGCCAACAAGATTTCAATCCTGTCCTTTCAGGAATTTTTGCCTAATATGTGTTCAAGTACTGGCTTGCTGGAACAGACATTTCTGTTGACAAATGAATGGTACCTAGCAAATAAATATTTCTTTCCTGGTGATTTAACGGCATAGTAATAAAATGACATCTCTAATTATACCAGAATATTTTCATTCAACAGGAAAAAACAGTAAACCTTCAAAAACATGAAGCCCTGAAGACCCTGATGTTTTGAATTTTGATTCTTCTTGGAACCCAAACAAAAGAATGCTGAACTATGGAAATATGAGTGCTTGAAGTGATACGGTGCACTAGAGTGATTTATGTTTAAGTTATCAACTATTTTATTGTTTTTATTGGTTTTAATGGCACATATCCTCATCTATATCATGCCGAGAAAATGGAAGTAACTGGTTACTGCTTTTTCCAAGAACACACTGATGCATGGGACTTGGAGTGACTGGGTGTGTATTGAATTAGTGACCCTTCCACTGCACGTCTAATGCTCTATCAACTTCCAAACATTATCACAATTTTACTAAAGAAATAAGATACCTGTTTGGTTGTAACATGTGACTGCAGCGTCTTCATCATGGAAACAGTCATTTTGTCCCCAGCCATCATGGGAGCATTCTGGTAGGGATCTTTCTGTGCCGTTACAGTTCATACTATCATAATAAATGTTACCGGTTCCCAAACCAAATTTGCCTTCCCTATGAGCCTCCTGCAGCAAAAGAAGAGAAAAATCGATATACACACCTGTTAAATTTACACTAAACCTGCATCGTTAAAAGTCTATTAACTCAATTAGTGATAGCAATGGTTTTAAGGTCCAAGAAACTTATGAGATAATAAAGTATTTAACATTTTGAAATTTTATTATTTTTTAAATAGTAACATTTCAAAGTGAAAATAATGAATAATTGACATGTGTGTATTTTTTTGTATGACCTGTTGATGATTATCAGTCATCCAATAAATAGACATTTATAGGAAAAGGAACTTGATCTCAAATTACCCATAAAATATATAACAGCTAAATGAGAACCGAAAAGTCATCGAATTTGCACAGGATGAAGATTGTTGCCTTGTCTTGTAAAATACATAAGTATTATGGGCATAAGCATTTTTCCAGTAATTGACACAATTACTGAGATCAAATTGATTTTCCACAATATAAAACTTCCTGTATATACAGCTGGTTATAAATCACTATTAATTGGCTAGGGTCTCTTATTCTTTTTGATTCAAAAAACTCTTTTTGCACTAAATTAAATAAACATTTTATAATATCATGATTTATTAAGACACAGAAATCACAACTGTGTTGATGTATAATCTATCCCAGAATTCATAGCAGTATGTTACACTCAGAAAACAAGTGACATCATATTGGTGACATAATAATGTAACAGTCATGTCAGTTTGAGCAACATCGCTTTTATAAAGTGGAAATCCTTAAGTTTATAATAATGAATAACCTGGAACAAGGATGTATCATTATGTCATTTGGAGTAACCTGGATTTTATACAAGTGGACATCCTTTAGTTTATACAGTAATAGTGACTATGGTAATAGTGGAGCAAGGGTGTATCATTGCATTTTGAACAACACTGATTTTATACAAGTGGACATCCTAAAGTTTATACATGTACAGTAATACTGAGTAATAGTGGAGCAAGGGCGTATCATGGCATTTTGAACAACATTGATTTTATAAACATAAACATCCTTAAGTCTGTAATTTTGAATAATTCTGGAGCAAGGTGTATCTCAATGTTTTTTTAAACCAAAAAGTCACATTTAAAAAGCCTATGATTTCATATGTAAAAATATTGGTTGTCATGATCAAATCAGGTATAATTTTACTTATATTGATTGAACACTGCTAAGCAATATAGTACCCAATACATTTGTTACAACATAACATGACATTAGACAAAAGTGCCTAAATATGCTTTGTCATACCATATATTTATATGACTACTTACCATGAATCTTCTAAATTTAGGGATTAGAACAATTCTAACACAATTTGGTAATGATAAATGGGTATACAATAAATCAGTGTGTATACTGTTGGATATATTGTATTCTTGGCTAAAATATCCCAAATTACAAACCTTATAATCCTTATTATAGTGTAATATTATGAAATGAGAATGTTACTGATTTAGATCAGTCAAGAATTAAAAAAAAGTGAAATAAATTGAGTAGCAGTCTGGCAATTTTAATGGGATTCATTACCATACTCGCGACATACAAGGTGTCACAGAATATTAATTTGGGATTTAACAGTTGAGGAATCGATCGATGGATAAAATTTTGTAAGATCTTTGGAATGAAAAATATACATATCCTGTTTTCGCAGGTGGAATGTGACTTCTAGATATTTATGGTCATTTTGGTATATGAGCACACATATTGGTGAGAGTCTCTTTTGTTGCGTGTTGTATGCTACAGATTGATATGTTTTAATAAGAGGGGCTCACAGGAGAATGGTCACTGTTTAAATGAATCAAACTTCACTAAAGTTACTTTATTATCATTTTTACTATTATTATTATTATTGTTATTATTATTATTATTATTATTATTACCACTACTACTACTACTACTATTATTATTATTATTATTATTATTATTATTATTATTATATTATTATTATTATTATTATTATTATTATTACATGTAATATTTTTAGGCGCATATTATCTGAGAGCTTACAACACTGTCATTGGCTTTGGCAAAATTGTCCTTTCTCGTTCGAGAAAAAGACTTTGAAAAAAGTTATATCAATACATATGCTGCTTATCAAAACTAGAATAAATTATTTGTGGCAAATTACTAAATTACAAAAGTATTGACATGCAAGTCTTGCAGAGTTGTTGCAAACAAATATATATATATTGCCAAATCATTTCTCACCTGCAGTCATATCACAGAGTACCATATATAATCACTTATAAGTTGTGCAATGGCATAACTATCTCACCACTAGCCCCACAGCAAACTTTTTGTATGACCTCTCCCCCTTACTGAAACTTGATTTTTTTTCCTGGTTGGGACAGACCACCAAGATTGCCATACCTGCTAACACAGTAGCTATACCGCTGAAGTTGAATCAAATCGCCAACAACCAAGGCAATGATTTGTCATAGCATAATGCTACTATAGACCAGAATATAGTTTGTTAGTTTTACTGATTACTCAACACAGATCTGCCAGTAAATAATGCACCCACAGATTGAGGTCTGTGTAGTTTGCCCTAGGACTTGTCTCATAAATGAGAACATACAGTACCTGAGAAGATTCTCAATCCAGAGAATTAGAAGGTTTATGTGATGAAGTGCTGCATTCAGGCAATTTTTATATGACAACTTGGTAAACTTAATACCCAAGAAGAACGAATAATTGTTATGCAATAAGCTGTACCTATGTATATATTTTTAAATGTGCCGATGCTGATGCCAGGGGTTGACAATATCAATCTTCCACCTTGGATGACTGAATTAAATATTCCCATCATCATAATTTTAGATTGAGTTGCATCTTTGGATAAAAGTAAATTTAGTTAGGCAATCTGGATTTAGCATTTCTTGTCAATAGCTTAATAAAATAATGAAACATTTCTCAATAATTTCTTGGAAAACTGCCATTATTTTATCTGGGTTGTAAGCATTCTAAGTTAACAAAATACTGATGTAAATTATGAGATAAACTGACTATTTTTGTTCCACTAAATTTTGAAAAATATAGAACTAATTTATCCAATGTTTTGTTTTTGGATACATAGGTCCTTGATTGCCTCATTACATGTAATCATATCATCAGTGTTAATCACACATATGTTTATATTTTTTACCTAGATGTAAATAAATTTTATGAATTCTATTCAATTATTTTAACTCAACTGCTCAATTAAGTAAGGCCAGTTTATTACTCATCTGCCTTCTTGTCCACTTTTTATTTTCTATTTATTATTTTTAAAAAATAGGTTTTTCACTTTAGCATTGTATTTTTGTTACAATATACCATCTATACATGCTTACATCTGTCTGCGTGTGTTCGAGTCTAAGATTCGGCAAATGTAGTTATGTGAGAAAGCTTGCCAGTAGCTTCTCGTGGGTCGGTGGTTCTTTCCAGGGTTTGTCCAGTTTCTTCCTCCACCATTAATACTGGCCACCATGTATAGCCTATATTGTGCTGAAAAATGGCGTAAAGCCATAAAAAATAAACAAATACATGCTTACAAGTGAAGATGCAAATAAAAATTATCTTGATCTGCCATAGCATAATGTATCTGCAGATCAGGGTCTATGATGCTTGTTCCACTGATTACTCTTTAACAAACTGCATAGACCTTGATCAGTATAGTACATGACCACAGAGCTAGGTCTGTGCAATTTGCAGTTGCCCATCAGCTTATAAGTGAATATATACAGTTGTCAACATTGAACTGACATGGTAGCATGATATGCTGATTCAGCATTACACAGATACTGTCTGCAGTTAATACTCATTTCTTTTGGCAATAATGTCAGAATACCTTACATTTATTTCATTTGCAATATAGAAAGGGTATACGGTATTAGACTGCTGGTCAAATTCTCTCAATTTACTGACATTACCTTTAGAATATACACAAATATAGATTCATGCCTGTTATTCTTCTTGTCCTAAAGGTGCCATGGAGAAAATGTCTGATTCTCTGTGTTACCTATAGGATGTCAGTGTATGAGCTCTCTTTAATTGTTCATTCTTGCTTTCTGAGTATGGCTTTCTACTTGACAGTTTACCAATAGATTGTATCTACATGTATTTTTCTTACAATGTTTTTTGGATTCCCTATTTGGATAAGCTAATGCCACAATTTTTTATTCTGAGGGTGTAAATTTCTGAATATAGGTTGAGGAGTGCCACAGGAAGATTAGTAATCTAAAGGATGTAACTCATCTGTAACTAAGTTAATAAGATTGACACCATTCTCTTCTTGATAAAATGTCAATCTGATTATCTGATGTTTACAGTTGTTTCCCTTGAAAGATTTTGATAGCTGCAAAAAGTTGTACACAGATAAAAAAACAAACGAAGTTACATCCATGAATAACAAAAAAATATTTAATTCCCAAACTCAACTATAACCATAACACATAAGAAGGCTTTTTTCCCATTCTTGACCATTGTAAATTTGTGTGTAACTAAATAATCTGAGACCAATGCAACATTTTATTCTCAAAAACAAGTCTTATTAAAATAAAAGATTAAATAACACCATTACACTTTTTAAAATCCAAAATTTACATATACTTTTTATTATCTTTATTATTATATAGTATGCATTAATTTATGAAATACATGTGAAAATATTGGCATACTAATAAAAATAATCTAACACTTTGGAATAAAAGCCAATTTGAATATTGTACTACCTGTGTTTTTCCTTTCGAAAATCTTCATACTGGACTATGTGTGAGTGTGTGTGCAATTAGGATTTTTAACGTAGCTTTAACAATTTTTCAGTCATATTGCTACAATGTCTGCAGTGACATCTGGGTTGCTTGAGGTTCAAACTCTGCACTAAAAACTTCCAAAACCAGAAACATTTTCTTCATCTCATCCAATGGTCACATTCTATATCAGTATTGCTGGTGATTTTATTATGTTATTAAGTCCAACTTATTCTACACATGTTTATATCTAGCTCATGAGCTAGTAAATGTGTTTTTAATAAAACAGGCAAAATTTTATATATCTGCACTATACCTATTCTGACAAATTTTCTACACCGATACTGACAGTGAGATTCATTAAATGTCATAAAAAGCCTTTTCTCGAAATGAAATTTGATTGAAATCTGACTAGCTAAATTTTAATTTCAGCTAATAAATCTGGAACACATTCAGGCTGTGTGCACAGTTTCAAATTTGGTAAGTACATTGCGCTAGATACACAAAGCATTTCTACAGTTTGAATAATTAAACAAAACTGATTCACACTCAGAATATCATTTCCAGATTTTTCTATAAATGTCATACAATCCTATAAGCAAAACTATGTACTTACATTTTCTTTAAAAACAGAAATCATGTGTAAAATTTAAAATGTGGATATTACACAATCATGCTTACGCTGTAGATTAATCTGCATCTGTCAAATGGTTTGGCATAAAATGTGCTGATGTCATTTCCTAGCTTCTATTTTAGGATTATGAAGGTGAAGGTCACCATCAAGAAATCAGAAGACAATTTTCAATCTCCAATTTCGACTTTTTAATGTAAATGTGACCATTTTAATCACAATTTGTACAGCGCTATCCTATTTTGCTGGTCTTTGATCCTGTAATATAAATGTCAAGGAGAAATCTATCATTGGACTTATTGTATTAGTAAGACATGATTAACTGATGCCAGTATGTTAGATTACAAACACATATGCACACACCAATAAAAATTGTGAATTTGTTGGATAAATAAATCATCAAATATATGGTGCCAATCAGCAATGATGAATTGGAAGAATTCCACTAAATGTCTGAAACCATGGCATCTGATTATGACTTTGCCACATGGTAATCTTGACCATTTTGAAACCATTGCAAACTGCAAATCTGTATGACCCAACTATCAGTTAACATATGTAATGGGCTAACCTCCAGTTGAATGTAAATATGTTATTGGTATTTAGGTAAAGAGATTCTTTACTTGTATTTTGTACATGTAATGTTTGATAATTCACTTACTTAAATTCGTACTGTTCAGCAATTACTTTTAGAAAATCACACAACAATGTTTTGCTGATGGCCAAGTTAGGTGAACTGTTTTCAGTGAAATGCATGTCAATATGTATACTGGGGAATGTATTTAAATTGAATATTTTTTTTGCATGTTTTTAAAATCACTGCTGCCACTGATGGAAAATAGATCAGCTGATAAAAGGTTTAGTAATCAGTTGCTACTGGACTTTCGTATCTCACTAAGCATTACCTAAGTACTGGTAACCAGGTAATTCAGCCACATAAATATGCCATGTTAATTTTTTAATTTACTCCTTCTTCTTACAATGTTATGGAATGCTTGTGACTCATGAAGAAAACAAATTTCTTTCTGCAAAGTTTACTAAGTTCGCTATAAAACATGATTGGATGATATATGTTCAATGTCTTTACTATGAACACTTATGCAAACTGAGGCTTTAACACCCATTGTACCCAGTGATGATAAATATAGCAAAGCAGATACATTTTCTAATGTTCAACAACTAGCTTGTCTGAGATGCAAGAGAAGTCTCAAATATGACTTCAAAATGAAGCAAATTAGGTAAAAGACAGAGACCAAAAAAAATACAATGGTGGTCAGATTGGATAGATTACTTCCCTTGGCTACGAAACTGAGATTTATAGCGTTAAGAAAGTGTGTGCCGAGTGCAAAGAACGCTTTTGGTAATGGAAATTCTAATCTGCGGTTAGCTTTAGTTACCAGACAAGTGATGAACCCAGATAAAGTATATGGATTGCCCGAGTGTGTGTTTGGGATTTTTAAAACAGCTTTTAACAATGTTTCGGTCATATCGCTACGATGTCTGCAATGAGGCAGTTTATAGTGATATCTAGCACTGGGGCATCATGCCACAAACGTGTAGCACAATGTCCCACCCAGTCACATTATCATGACAACAGGCCAACCAGTCCTAACACTAATCTCTTAATGCTGAGCGCCAAGTGAGGCAGATGTAAGTACCATTTTGTAACTCTTTTGGTATGACTCGGCCGGGGATCGAACCCACGACCTCCCACATCCGAGACGGAAGCTTTTATCACTGGGCAACCGGGGCGGTTCTGTATGTATTAGAATCCCTAACACTGTGTCTGTTTTACATCCCTCCATATCGTAATTAGCACCTTTATCATAGTACACAGAAACTGATGACGTCAACAAACAACGACTATCCAACTTCTACGCAAATACATTAAAATAATAAATACTCACATTGTTATTCATAACTTTTTCTTCCACTTTTGTTTTACAAGTATGAGAGATAATTTAACACAAGAAAATAGATTCAGGTTATATACACTATACAAGGAACAAAACTGCCATAATGTTAAATGATAGGAGGATAAACCTGCCATCACATGAAATCAAGTCAAACAGTAAAGGGGAAAAAATCTTAGCGTAAAGACCAACAAAGTTTATTTCATATTACCCGAATATTCAGATCAGCAAAAAAAGCTTGCAAACAATTAAAATTATTAATGAAAAATACCGACTTAATGCATAAAAAGGAGACAGATTTGACAATGACACTAGGCCAAATGTTATATATTGGGACAAACTAAGGATATATATAAGATAGTTCCTTGGAATTGTTTCTTATTTTTATTTATTCGGATGATGGAAGCTGAGGGGGCATTAATACTAAAATCCTTATGTTGATTAAATCATACATTTTGGGGTATCATGTTTTTGAGAAATTAAGTTAATAATTTGATTTGACGTTTGCTGCAAAAGTTTACTCATGTTGATTAATAAGTAAATGGAATTATATTTGTGAACTTTTTAAATAAATATCTAATGAAGATAACCACAAAACTTCACCAACAGATTATGTACTCTGTATATCCAGTGTAAAATCATTCTTTTAAAAAATCTGTCTAGCCCTATATATACAACAAAAGTTCTTGAATAATTTTGATTATTGCAATTTTAGGGCAACAAAAGAATGTTAATACGCTATCAGAAAAAATATTTTCATTTATCCGATTTCAAAGCTAAGATTACAATGGACTGTAACAGTTGTATTCTACACGTGTAGAATACAGATCAGTTTTCCTTTTTTTTATTTTTATTCTCTGCCATCCAATATACTCACCCCCCAAACATATCCCAGCTGCCTGCAGGCCACTGTTGCATCAAGAACATCCCAAGAATCATCACAAATTGTGCCCCAGTCTCCTTTCGGTTTTCTCACTTCTACTCGACCAGAGGCAACTCGGCCCGGAACATTACTCGAACCACCTACTAACCTGATTTCTATTTCTGTCAAAGAAAAATATAAAAAAAAAGTAAGGATTAAAATGGGATGTGAAAGCAAATGTAATGACTTTTCAAAGGTTTTCTTTTTATTTCGATGTTTATAATTTTCAAGACCTGTGCAAACGATGGATAACAAACAGTTTATGGAAATAGAAGATGCACACACTTCATAAAGCTTACATCAATTTACCTCAAAGCTAAATTCAAGTCACCCTGTAATCTTGACATTCGTAATGTCATTCACTAATTACAGAGCTGAGCACTATTCCTTGAACTTTCAAATATTGACTACAAAAATTCCTAGAGACATTAATTTTTTAGTTTCTTGCAATATTGAAATTCATACATGGCACAATACTGCCTAATTTAAACCCTTTACGCAATGTCCCTTGTGACCTTGAATTTTGACCTCATTGGCTTTTAATCTATTTGCATCATCTCCCACACCGCTCCACACACGCCTCCGATAATCTGATGCACATATGACAATGATGGCAAGTAGGTCATTGTGATCATTATAATGAGTGAACCAGTGCACTCACTAATTTATTAATTCTTCTAAAATCAGAAAACCACAGTAAAATGAACTTCATAAGATGCAAGGTGTGAAATCAAAACCATAATTTGGCAGTGCCCTTCCTCCCCATTTCAGACACACAAAGCGTCAATGTGTGTGTGTGTGTGTGTGTGTGTTCTCTAAAATGTCTCATCTAACCCTTTTCTAGCGACAAAAAAAAAATGTTTAAAGAGTGTCCACACCTACAGGCTTGTCTCTATGCAGACACATCATCTTTAATTTCCTATTTTATTTCTAGCTATTTTGAAATTTAAAAAAAATATTTGGTTAAAATGTATATATGGTGCTTTCTTGTTGCCCATGTACCTCTGTGACTCTAACTGTGGCGGTCTTGTTAAACCTATATTCATTTCAGTTCGAGTGTCGACTAACCTCCAGCTTATTATATACTTCCCTTAAAAATAGAAACCAGCATGTTATAAATAAATATTCTCATCTTTTGGAAAATAAATACGAACCAATAAGGCAGCCTGAAGTTAAAACCTTGTTTTGGCTCTATACATATTTGACCCTGTTTAGCACGGGGATAATGTTTGCCTCTAATTTGTCCACTTCTACTACTCATAGCGAAATAATTGGATATCATGAATTGTCACCCTTGGCTACCTGTGTAGGGATATTCTGTTTTTTGCTGTCTTTTGTTCTTTTCATGAGGTCGCACAAATAATTTTACATCATCAGCATAACAAGATCACAATTTCCAACATGTAAATATATGTGCTCATTTCATCCATCGTGTTTAAAACAGAAACTTTGACCGATTCATTCAAACAGTGTAAATGGTCATGTTAAGTCACAATGGCGAGATTTTAAACACGTTCATGATAATAAAAGAAATATAAATTAAACACGTCATGGACATGATATATAAATTAAACATGACACTACAAGATATATAAATTAAACACGTCATGAACAAAATAAATTAAACACGTCTTGAACAAAATATTTAAATTAAACACATTAATGATGCTACAATGTTTATAAATTCAACTTGGTATAATGTGGACATCTATCGTCAAATTTTCATGAAACTTTCACATTATGAAAATGATTCCTGTTTAAAAAAACTAATGTTCCAAAGGAATACATCAGGTTTTTCTTAGAGAAATAAATATGAAAGTATAAAAGTAAAATATTTCGTTTTTCTAATGGGGTCGATTAAAGTATTTTCTTTCTAAGGAAAATTTTCAAAAATCTACGTGTAAATTAAATTGCTTTTCTTTTCCAGTCATTTGGTAGTTGTTGTGATACATATCTGATAAAATGAATAGCACGAGGTAATGTCGATACATCTATAACATACCGCCGTACTTGGTATGTATTACACGGTACAAGAATACAACACAACAATGGTGATTCAGATACATTCATTTGTTCATTGATTATTCTGGAAGTAAAAATGGCGCCGTTACTCCTTATGGGGTATCTTAATAAATCAGGATTTTGTTCAACAAACGGAAGACACAAACCCATTATCTGCTCGCAAATATTCTATAACGCACAGCGGCGCCAAATCTTCACATTTGGAACCTTTCAAATATCACCAATAAATAGATCAATGATACCAAGGAAAATATCATAAAAACCATAAAAAGCAACTTTGAAAGGGTTATCATATTTATTTAGGATCAGGAGATGAAATTTACAGAGCAGTCTCATTAAAACCGTTCCAGTGGCTGTGTGGTTAGAGCGTCCGCGGGAGTTTGTGGGTTCGAGCGCCAGCCGAGTCATACCAAAGACTTATAAAACGGTATGAACAGCTGCCTCGCTAGGCGCTCAGCATTAAGAGGTTAGTGTTAGGACTGGTCAGCCTTGTGTCATGATAATGTGACTGGGTGTGACATCGTGCTACATGTCTGCGGTATGATGCCCTGAAGCTATACATCACTATAAACTGTCAAGTTGTTAAAGATACGTTAAAAATCTAAATCACATACACACACAGGCACGTACGCGCACACGCACAGACACACACAGTCACATTGAGTGTCTTTATGTTCAGGGTCGAAACCGCTTTTATGCATACAAAATATAATGGACAGGAATCATGCATAATTGGATGTAAAGGCATATGTATATTTCTATGTTGGAATGTATTGGAGTATGTTCCCTCTAACACTTACAATAATTTCATTACAAGACAAAGAATTTGCGCACGATGAAAAGAGAAAGAAACGAAATAGAGAAAGACCAGAGAGAAAAGAAGGTCTTTTTTGTTCATAATGCATATACACGGGCAATATTATTGTTTTTGACTGATGAATAAGAATAGTATGTATGTATGTGTGTATGTATGTATGTATGTATGTATGTGTGTGTGTGTGTGTGTGTGTGCGTGCGTGCGTGTTTATTTTCACACAATTCATTAATTTTATAACTAGTGTGGCTTACGAATATTTAATGGTTTAAAAACGGAGTAGGGATGGAAATGAAAATAAAAGGTGATATTCACAGGAAAAATTGGTCATGTACATATGACTTTAACACAAACAGAATATCCTGCTGAGTGCAAAATTACATCAATTTATCTACGTAAATATCGCCGTGTCATTTTCTTGGGAGCTAAGCAACCACAAGGTTTGGTGGTTGTGACTAAAATGGGTCAGGAAAGCCCTCCCCGGTCACAATTGCTTGTCTTGTTGCTGTGAAACCAGCTGTATGTCATTTTCGCTAGCCATCGTTCGGATATTTCAATCCTATCTAAGATATGAGAACGTTGGCATGGGAAGATGTTTGCATGTGAGTACCGCATCTAGTATCCCCTTCAATAAAATCACGTATTCTCATTTTAAGTCACTCCCTCCCTCCCGCCTCTGATACACGCACTTTTCACGCAATTGTTACTTTCTACCTTATGTTGACTTTACGTGATAAACACCACATATGCAATTACAATTCAACTTTTTATTTACTGTCATTAGGGAACAGATTTTCTACAGCGTATGCCAATCTAACACTCGAAAAGGCGTGTTACGTTACAGAGTGGTGACATCGGAAAGAATTCAGAACAAAACCTGTAAACAACAGACTACAACGGCAGTGATTTTAATTGTAATTAGAACAAAACCTTGTTGATTTGACCTACGCAATAAGCACATTGTCAATGCAACGTATAGTGCCAATACGATATGCATGGATGCATAAAAGTATAAATTACTGAATCATGTCAATAGAAACATTCACATATGCATCTAAGCTAGAATGCATTCCCTAAGACAATTCAGGAAAATATTTGAGTTTACGCAATAGGTTGATAGCGAAGTAACGATGAATAGCAATTTAGAGAGTTTTAAAGTTTAGTATACGAAGAGTCTTTTTTTTGTAATAAGGGTTGAAAGTTTCTCAACTTTTAAGAAATCTTCAAAGGTTCCCAAATTGTTTCAAGAGTTAAAGCAAGACTAATTTCAGGAGAATACATAATAATACGACACTATTTAAATTTATACGCCTGCTTAATGTTCCGCTAAAAGTTTATAGTACCAACTGAGCAAGTTGATTCATTTTGGGATCAAAACTTAATTGGAGAAGAAAAAAATTGAGATGTTTACGAAACTGAGGCTACGATTCTGTTCAGTTTAAATCACCAGAATACACTCCAAATATAAGATCTGACTTATTTTAACGAACATCTATTACATTTTAAAGCCAAGGCTTAATTAGTTAAACTTTAAAACTCAGATTTAAATTCATGCGACCAAGTCGCTTGATATAAGAACACTTTTTTTAAGTTCCGTTACGAAAACCACGACGAGGAGAGACAAGTATATTGCTAGTATCAAGTATCGTATCATGCTTATCATCCGGGTACATATGGTGTAAAATATTCGGCAATCGGATCAAAATTCGAAACCCCCAATATGCACTGGCCTGATCGAAAGCATTCACGATTATCCGTAGCATCGCGGCATTCCTGTTTTGATTTCTCGTTGATGACAATGTCGCACTTCCGAGGCTCGAGAGACCGCAGAGAACTGACATCCTATATGTATATTTGCAGCTTCGCGGTTAATCCTACAAATCAGACCTGCATTGCATGCCGGTAGCTGCCGTTCTGACCATTTCGGTTATTTACGAAAAAAGGATCGACCAAAAAGCTGCATGTGCATCGAGACTGTTTTCATTTTTAACTTCTAAATTAATTTCTTATATTACAAAATCTGCAAACTTGTTTTCTAATATTAAAATATTTTTCTTCTTATAATACAAAAGCAGACCATTTTGTTAGTTTAGAAAATGTCTATTTTTTTGTCCTCAACTGCTTGTCTTCGAGATAATACAAATGGTGACATGAGTAATTCCCTATTCATATTTCTCCGTGTTCCTGTCGATTTTGTTTACGCGGCACAGACAAGGATCGTTACAAATAGAAACGTTATGTTTCTCATGCGTTGTCAAAATATGTCTGGAACGAGGAAGGTGAGGCGGGGTGGGAGGCCTAAGCTCATTAGAAACATAGCCGACCTTGTCAATCAATACTATTATTTTTAGCAGTCTGAAGTAAATACTGATATTTTTTAGACAGAATGCATCACACCGTTTGGTATGTATTAATATTAACAGCCCATCAGCACAATCCAAATAAAAGTGCGGTTCTTTCAATACAAACATGAAGAATTGAGCAAAAACCAACGTAATGAATAGATACTGAGCTTAATAAATTTAAACATGAAGTAATAAAAGATAACATTAAAGATCTAAAAACTCTGATAATGAATACAGAATCGAAAATAGAAGGTACAAAATTTATAAAATCTTGAAAAAACACTGCAACAATATTTGGGAAGTAGTTATGGTTTTACTGAAGTAACAAATGCATGGCTTACTATAGAAAATTGTAAATTTGCTTTATATCATGTTGCAAGGGTCGATGATACATAAGTTGTTTTATGTCGGCTGAAGGGTCAGCTTAGAAATAGGTGGAGTAAATCTGTACTGCGCATATAAAATTCTCAGAGTAATCACTACAAACTATTACCAGTTCGGCTTTAAAACATATCATATAACAACAAATAATTTTGTATGTTACAAACACTCATATAAAAGTACAAATATGTTTAGGGGTTTCTAAAAGATAGGCGACTGAAAACAAAGTTAACAAAAAAAAATGTGTGTATATATATATATATATATATATATATATATATATATATATATATATATATATATATATATATATATATATTAACTATGACCTTGACCCATTGAGCCATTAGGTGAGCATCCGTGTTTCAAAAAATAATGTTCAACTTCATAATGATTATGCCATCATGCAGAAAAGGCATCAAAGGGTTTCATAAATAAAAGCAAAGAGATGAATATAAACATTAACAATAATGTTATCGCAAATTGTACGTAGTTGTGACCTTGATTTTAGTGTGAAAGGTGTGAGCAGGTGTGATACAGAATCGGTTATCTTAGCTTCATAATGATTCGTCCTATGCAGGAATAAAATCTATCAAAGGGTTTAGAAAATATAAGCAAATGAATATATTTAAACCAAAACTTTATTGTACATGTGCATGACTATGGCTCAGACTTCAAGATCAGAAAGGAGAGAGTACATGTGGTAAAATTAATAAATCAGCCTAAGTATGAACAAAATGTATCAAAAAGAAATATTAACAAAGATAAAAACTTTAACAAAACCTGTCATTCAAATTTGCTGTGATTGTGACCTGGTGGACCACAAGGCGGAAGCAAACATGTCGATGACTTAATTTTCACATCTTTTTTTAACAATCTTCAAAATATCACACAAATCCATCCAGGATTTGGATAGCCTAAAAATATCATCAAAATGTGCTGGTGGCCTTGTAGCCAAGGTCAGTCGGTTAATGAGCCTGTCACATAATTAACTGTGTCAGATTCGTAACGATTCTCGTCAAAAACGATATCCATCAAGGAAGTTAGGAAATATGAATAACTTTAGCCAAATCGTTGAAAAGAATCTGTAGCTTTTAACATCAACATAAAAAGAATTAGTAGGGGCCCCAAGTGGCCGAACGGTCTAAAACGCTTTCCGCTACGAATCACTGCCGTCTCACCTCTGTCTGCGTGGGTTCGAGTCTAAGATTCGGCTAATGTAGTTATGTGAGAAAGATTGCCAGTAGCTTCTCAGAGTCGGTGGTTCTTTCCGGGGTTTTCCCCGGGTTCTTCCTCCACCAATAATACTGGTCGCCATGTATCGTGTGCTGAAAAACGGCGTTAAACCCTAAAAAACAAAAAACAAACAAAACAATTAGTATGTATCGCTTTCCAATTAACGTGGGATGGAAAAAGGAAGACCCTTGTATGCTTATAAGGCGGCGTAGTGGAAAAAGTTGGTCCATGGGGAAATTTCGAGAGTATTGATTTCACACGTTAATCAAACTGTCAGTGTTGAAATTTTCTATTTAATAGGTAGAGGTATTAGATTGTTTATTTAGACCTACACAGTGGTGGTTGAAAGTTTCCTATGTCGCGCTTTAAGATGGTACCTGTTTAATTGCAGGTCAGGGGTTGATGGTTCAAATGTCCTATACCGATAATTACAATTTCACATGTTTAATCAAACTGGTTGTGTCGATAATGTCTGCCAACCTTGTATTTAACGTATTTGTTACTCAAATACGCTTTATACTTTGTTAGCCATCGATATAACGATAAGACAACAACTGTATGTATTCTACAAATTATGCTATTTCCAATATGAATTATAATCAGAACACAGGTAAATATTACAAGATTTAAGCATCTTTAATTACTACCATGTTCATCAAATCTTCGAGTAACAAACTGTCTTCAACTTGTTTATATGATGTTTACACGTTCAACCGGTCATATTTATTACGTTTCCTCCTTTATTTTCTCGCATAGTTAATTTTTTCATCAGCTATTTGGAAAATCAATCCTTTCGTCATTGATGGAATAAGTTCTGCATTATTATTTTTTATTATAACTAGGAATAGTAGTATTTTATTTTAAATTAGAAAATAATTACAAGGAACGAAGTTGTCAAATTCGATAATTCAATTTTTATATGAGTGTTAATGGAAGGAAAGTGTAAGATATATATCCAGACTGGAGCGAAAGTAATGATGAAAAAAATCGCTGTAATTTTGGGGCCTGGATCTTGGGAATGAGACTAATGATCCCGAAGAGGAAGAAAGTGTTTTGCACTTACTACTGTGCGCTGTTCACTAACATTTTAAAGGACAATGATCTAAATGCATCTGGTCAGAAGAAAAGTGACTCTGATGGTGTTCTTAAAGGTCACACAAACCGTTCTGTACCGTTGGATTCCAATCTTGAGGCAACTAATGGACAAGACCAGGAAATAGGTGATGATAGGATAACAGATACTGATCCTATCGATGCTTCAGGACGGACGGCTTTATCGAAGTCTCAAGGAGCATGGCAGAGAACAAACAGCATTGATACTTCTGCGTCTCCGAAAGCGATGGCTCATGGACGTGCTTCCACAGTACCCCCATAAAGGCAAGGGACGAGTTTCTAGTAGCAATAAAAACAAAGCCAGAAACTTAGGTCCACTCAGTCGATTTTCGGACAAACAAAAATTCTTGTATGCCTTCACAGACGGTGCCTAGTCAGAATGTCACCAATAATCATATCAGAAAGAACATTGGAACGTTAAAAGGTTTCCATCAATGCTACAGGTAACAGGAGGATCGACGTCACAATGCAATGCATTAGCAAACATGGGAAAAGACCTTATTACGAATCGAAACCCCTAAACAGATTAGAACAAATCATCTTCAGAGGTGTCGGTTCCAAATTTAAGCTTTCAGAATTACATCAAGTTCAAAGAAGAAAGTGAGGAGGGATACTGAAGGATTACACCCCCACCCCCACCCCCGAAATTCGATTGCAAATTGTAGAGAAATTTAATCCATTCCAATTCTGATTATCTAGTATGTGTGTTATGTTCCTTATGGTATCCAAACATTATTGATAACATATTTGTGTATTTAAAATATTTATCAACATTTCATATGATGGCAGTTGAACGAAAATCAACGACAGGTGTTTATTATGCGGCGACTTTAACGCTAGAATTAACACAATGTTTGATTTATAACAGACCACAGTACAGTTTTGATTGTGCGAAGGTATTACAGTTACCAGACGATTACATACATCATCGATCAGCATAGAGCCTCGCGGGACTATAATCAAGTTAACACATAGATCATGCACTTTCAAAGCTCAGTAAGAAAACATTACTTGGAATAACTAACGGGCCAGTATCTCAGAATTTAAACATATGTGGTATGCTTTCTGTCAACATAAGCGGTAGAAGTGTAGTTTCTTAGGTATTATGTAATCATTCAGTTTACCTTTGTATGATTCTTTTCTTATTTCGAGTTCTTATTCTTATCATTGTGCAAAATGTTAATATGAAATCAATAATATCTTGTGATTTTAATGCTTCTGACAAACGCACGAATACATGCAATGCCGGATAAGGGCCTTTCAGATCCCTAAGTACTGAAAATAGTTGTACTGCACAACCCCCCAAAAAATGTCAAGCTAAAAAAAAAACTAGAAAGGTAGGAAAGAACAGTGTTGTCAACATCCCTAACAAAAACGGCAAGTACATGCAGATCGAAATTTCATTCATAATTCATTTAATTTTATCATCTGAATTTAATTTTAATTTTACCGGTGTCCTTGTTGTTTATGGCTCTAAACACGTTCATAGTGTATTTAATGGGTAATCCGGCACTGAATACATGTGAGTCAACATATACTTGTAAGCTTTATGTAATTAATGAACTTAATGATTACTTACGCTCCCAAATAGTTTAAATACCGACAAAACCGTCTTGTAACAATGTAAATGCAAAAACTTTCAATGTATCGAATACAAAATCCCAGAGATAATTAGTTCGGTAGCAAATGCACCATTTTGAAATACCCAAACGCTTGAACCTGTTCATAGGCACGGATGCTCGATTTCGAGTCCATCTACGTTTAATATTGGAAGTAAATGTAAACGAAGAGAATGTTAATAAATGTCGACATTGTGTATAGATAAAAGCTGAAGAAAAAAAGAAGAAAAAACAAAATTTGGTATAGATACGCTCTGTAGCGTTCTGCAAAGGTTGGGGTGGGGTACTTCCAAAATATTAATTAAAATATTATAGAAGTTCCACCTGGCTCGTGAATTTAAATTTAGATTAAAGACCAAATAGGTATACGGCTCTGAGCCCCCAGTTTATATATATATATATATATATATATATATATATATATATAACACGAAGATGAAATTCAACAATAACAATTTAATGAAACCTATAAAGTTAAATGTCACATAATCACTTGTCCTCTAAGTGATAGCCTATTTCATCTTATGATTTTCAGTGTGAGTTCGATTTTCCACCTGGCCTTTGGTTGTACTCATCTATTATCCTATCCTTCCGCTCTTCCTGAATTTCACCTCTCCCGATTTCTCTCCTCCCTTCACTTTCCTTCCTTTCTTTATCGCAACAATTGGGGACACTTCTCCTGGTCTGTCCCCCGAAACTTCCTCTTCAGATTTCCCTCTTTCCTTCTCTTCCTTCCGTCTATAACGGAGACACTGGGACCACTCACTAGTCTGTCCCCCGAAGCTTCCTGTGAAAATCACAAGGCGTTAACATATGGTTTATCAAATCTCACCTCACACTAAATCATCCATTAACCATCAGATAAGGCTATTACGTTTTAGGACACGCATACATACACATCGAAATTCCCACACACTCTTACAGGGAACCAATGGGGTAATAGCACGATATCATATATCCATACATCATATCACATAAGTATATCTAATATATATATATATATATATATATATATATATATATATATATATATATATATATATATATATATATATATATATATATATATATCTCGTTGTACTCATAATACTACGACAACCAGATGTATGTCTGTACACTACACTCCCACAAGCGTACACAAATATTCAAATATTCATATTATTAATTTCTCACAGTGAAATCATTTCAAAGATAACAATCAATTTCTATAATTACATGGATAATGTGCTATTGTACTATAAAATAACCACATAGCAAATTATAATAATATTAATTCTTACGACGGCTAGCAAGCAATACGATTCTTTACAAATAGGAACTCATTCTTCAAATATACAAACATATCAACATCACAAATAATTATTCCTACTACGATTTTAGTAATAATACGTATATATAACGATCTACAATTAAATGCAGTAGCAGAAAGCAAAGATCAAACAAATAGCTCACTGACCTTTTTAGAAGCTATACTTAGAGTTCTGGATCTAAGCGTTTCCCGCCAATTAACGTATGGCTACGGAGTTCCAATTCTTTGCAGACAATCCTCCTTAACGGGTAATCGGAAACTAAAGCTAGCCGGCCGGTTAAAGATATTATATTTTAAAATAAATCAGGGTCCCACCCCTTCCTCGATTCTGATTGGGTAGCGCTGGGGCCCTATCCACTCGACGTATTCAATCTGGCGGTCAGTCAGCGTATCCAGAAGATAAGGCACGCCCACTCCTTCTGGCAGCTTCTTGATGTACAAAACATTATCCCAGTCCAAGGGTGCTAATTAAACTTCTGACGGGCTTTTGGTCAGCTTCCTCTCTTAACTATGGCAACTTACGTAAGGGATGGTGTTAGCCTGCGGTCATGTGCAACAATAAACAGTGGCTTGTCCGACTTACTTGATAACACATGGTTCTAATTTAATTTTGAGTCGGGCAACGCCACACGCTCATTATGTAAGAAAATGTATCGGTTGTTGTTGCTGTAGGGTTTAACGTCATTTTGCAACACACGATAGGCTATACATGGCGGCCAGTAATAACGGTGGAGGAAGAACCTGGGAAAACCCCCAGAAAATGTGCCGGCTACAAAAGATAATTTTATTTGCATTTATTATTACTTTTTATCTTTTGCAGCCGACACATTGTCTGTTAAATATTGTCTTAAATTTGTTTAATAGCTATTGATACGAATATATCAGTGAAATATCCGGGATATAATTTGTGCTAACATAAATGTACATACAACAACAGATGTCACTATAACTTATCGATTTCTAGGTCAATACAGTATTTATTTTTTCAAAATGTTTAAAAAAAATATATTATCAGTCGAACTAAGAGTAACTGGCGTATGTCAAGGGCAATGCTTGTCACCCTGCTAGTTTATTTATTTACGACGTTGGAAGAATTATTTATTATCCCCGGCATTCACAACGCTGACACGGGTATGCTACAGCTGTTTATGATTTTATATGCAGATGATCAATACAAAATATATAATTATATTTTGTGAGTTTAAAAACAGTCCGGAACAGGGCTTCGCGTTCTGAATAGATATTGCGAAACATATACGTCTTAAAGTTAATACAAGTATGGCTTTTTGGAAGAGAGAGAACATAGCACATGGTAATATACGGTTTAGAGTCAAAGGTTGTTAAGAAACTTTATTTTTTGGAATTGCTCTCTCACACTTTCTCAACACTTCAAAGGCACCATTTCTAATGGATACATACTTAAACATTTCTTGTGAAAATGTGCCCCAAGGGTAAAGTGCTTAATATTTTACACTATAGTCTGAGCCTATATCCCCGTTTGTTTGTACCCCCTGCCGATTTCAGTAACGAAAAGCATAAACAAAATAAAAAGTCAATAAATCTTACTCGTTTCATTCATTGATTTATAATTTCTAACCCGATTGTAACCAGGGTGTCCATAACACCTTTATCGTCTGCGCGTCTCATGCTTAACGGAAGTTTCCATGCTAACACGACATCATATTACGTACAATTTGGGCAAGTCTATTTTCCGCAAATAGAGTGACGTCATTGCTCCTATTTGATTACTCCCGGATACTTCCGTTAATTACGGTAAGGTTAAGAGTTATATCCCATTGCCACCTTTAAAATCTACCTTCTATGTACATACATGTAAGATTTATTGACTTTTTATCTTGTGTATGCTTTTCGTTATTGAAGTCGGCAAGAGGGGGGGGGTACAAACAAACGGGGATATAGACTCAGACTGTAACTTTATCAATTTTTAAGTATGAATCAGAAGTATGGATTTAATGAAAGAAATAACCTTAACCGGTTGCACTTGAACTTGAGATAATATTTTCTTGTGGTTAAAAAGATATACCCAAGATGATTTGGTGGGGGGGGGGGGTTGTTAAAATTTTTTTTAAAAACATTTTTGAATATGGTGAATTGGGCACGACAAACGTACATATCAATATATAGTACCGCTTTCTGAACTACTGGGCTAAGTTTAACGCCTCATAAAATAAAACATTTATTGTCGCCTTAGAGAGGGCAACTTATTGTGAGAATTTTGAAAGTTGTTTAGAGAGTAGTTAGAAGGATCATCAATAATTTTAATAACAATGCCGAACATAAAAGCTTTAAATCATGGCTCTAGCTGTTATATAAATATTTGTTATTGCGTAAGAATAAAAGGAACTGTTCTTGTTTTAAAATGCATTTAGTGAAAGATAGTCGATTTTAATTGCGCTATTATCCTGTTAGTTGTACAGAAAAATTTCTCCCAACAGTTGGAGGGATAGCCCATGGGGGGAGTTGGAAAATCAATTGATCTAATGAAACTGCCAAACGTTAATGTCTCACAAGACAATTATGTTATAAATAAGGTTTTGTTATACATGAACAAAGTCAATCTTCATAGCTTCAAACATCTTTTAATGAAATATAGGCATTTTTTTATGGTTTAACGCCATTTTTCAGCACAATATAGGATATACATGGCGGCCAGTATTATTGGTGGAGGAAGAACCCGGGAAAACCCCCCCGGAAGGAACCACCGACGCACGAGAAGCTACTGGCAAGCTTTCTCACATAACTACATTAGCCGAATCTTAGACTCGAACCCACGCAGACAGAGGTGAGATGGCAGTGATCAGTAACGGACAGCGCTTTAGACCACTCGGCCACTCGGGGTCCCTAGCCAGTTTTAACAACACGATTTAATCTGTTGTTTTAAAGTAAAAATTGTCTCCCTACTCACTGTATCGTAACCTATATTCAATCAATGCAACACCTTGTTGCGGGCGATTCAATGCTTTGCGTCAATGCTATCTTGTGTCTGTCATATGTAACATAATGATAACTGTCACCGAAAGCCGTCATGGCCAGAACATTTGGGCATCGTTTGTACGGAGTGTGTTAAACGGTCTTAGGCTAAGGGAAGTGCTGATAAATGAAGTTGTTGGAAAGTTGTTGGAAACATAAAGGTCATCCGATTGTTGGTCATACATACTAGTTGACTAGTTCATCCAAAACGAATTGCAATCTAGAATCTGATAATCTTCAAGAATTGGATTATATATAATTTGTTTTCATCACATTCTGGCTATACGGAATGTTTGAATATATGAACATTTACTGAATTACAAATTCACATATAGAAATAGGGATATCTGTGGATACATTTCACGTTGAATCAAGAAATGGAAGAGACTACAATGCACCCCACTAGATCAAGAATTTGTATTTTTTGCAACGTCATGGAAGATGCGTATATATTTGTGTTAGAATGCTAAATGTATCTGCTTCTAAGAAATAAGTACATAAACTCATTTTTTGAAAAGGCCCAAGTATGCTGACACTTATTACGTTACTAAATTCCACGAAATCTTCCGAAGTTAGAAATCTGGGAAATAACATTCATATAGCACTGTTTGAACTTAATAATCAGATGAATGATACCTAAAATTAATTAATGAATTTATTATTATTATTATTATTATTATTATTATTATTATTATTATTATTATTATTATTATTATTATTATTATTTCCATGGGAACTTACGGGATTTATCTATACAAAAAGGTGACAATTTGCGTTTATTGATTTGGCCATTTTTTGCCTCTTTGGTTATTGTGTGTGCCTTTTCAAATAGCTAATACTTCATCGTATCTATATAACCAGAATTGTGCTAATGAGAGCCTTCACAAATATGCATGCCTTATGTTACCTATACTGTATTTATCTTTATTTGCCGAGAGACCCTACACATACATTCATGCCTTGTTTTAATTATTTTGAGATGCCGTCATACCACGTATGCACATGCTTTGTGTCACTTATTGGTTAGAACATGCGCCCCGGATGCGAAAGGCCGCGAGTTCGAACCCCGGCTGAGTCATAACAAAGACTTGTAGAAATGTTATTGTCAGCTGTCTCGCTAGGGGTTTGTGTTAGGTCTGGTTACTCATGTGTCAGGATAATGTGACAGAGCGGGACATGATGCTATATGCCTGCAGCATGATGCCTCAGTGCTGGACATCACTATAAACTGCCACACTGCAAACATTGTAGCGATATGTCTGGAAAATTGTCAAAGTTACGTGAAATACCCCCCCCCTCCCCCCAATAAATGCCTTACTTATTGTGATGTGCAGTGAGACCTATACAAACATGTCTCTTGCTACTTATTGTAACGTTCCGTGAGACTATACATGCCTGGTGTTATTTATTTTGATTTGCCGTCAGACACTATACATGCAGCCAGACCACGTGTTTCTTATTTTGATGTGCCGTTAGACCCTATCAATACAGACAGGCATTGCGTTACTTACACTGAAGGCATTGTTTCATTCATTACCATATTAAAGCAGGGGAGCGATTTAAAAATAACAATACATATTTATAAAGATACAAAGCTAAGATATATACAACATACGTGGTCCCTCTTCAATGACTAATGCTTAATAAATTATGTTCTTATTCGAGTGAGTTTAACGGTCTGACTTGGGTTGTCGTGAAAGCTCAATGTATGTAAGTTAAGATATAAACAGTTACTAGTCAAAATGCACATTTTCACGAAATAATGAAAGAGGTGTAATAAAATAGAGACAGACAGACAGACAGAGGGCAACGTAATAATTAATGTTCATTCATTACACTCTCCGCACACCACTAATGAGATTTTCTACACGTATCCATTCGCTGTTTACATAGAGGATGTATGCAAGGAATTTTATCATCAATCAATTAAGCAAGAACATAGCCCAAAGGATGTCTGTGTCTGTTATCACGTGATTCATATTGCCTCAAACTATTTCTCATGATGATCTATGTGTCCTATATGATGTGAAGATATATCCTTCTGGCCAAGTCATAATAGGCTATATACAAGACCAGTATGTAGACCGCTCCAGTGGCCTAGTGGTTAGAAAGTCGCGGGTTCGATCTCCGGCCGAAGCATGCCCACGACTTACTAAAATGGTACTTACAGCTGGCTCGCTTGACGCTCAGCATCAAGAGGTTAGTGTTAGGACTGATAGGCCTGGTGTTAGGATAATGTGACTTTGGTACGACATCATGCTACATGTTTGCGGCATGATGACCCCGTTGCTAGACATCACTATAAACTGTCACACCGCAGAGATCGTAGCAATAAGACTGAAATTTTTAAAAGTTACGTTAAAAATCCAAATTACACCACTATATAAAACATTAATTCAAATTAGTTAAACGACTGCAGCTCTTTGGTCCTTTCCTCGTATAGAAGCTATTCATCTAAAACCTTTTTTTTTTCTTTTTTTTTGTTGTTGTTGGTGTGTTATGACTTTTGTAATACCTACCTCGACATCACTATCTCAAATATTAAAGTATTTGAAAAGTAACCCTTTCAGCGCTTTTCGCGGGAAAAAAATAGGCTAAACTACAGTCGTCATAAGTTTAGTTATTTACAAAGAGTTTTCATGTTTGCCTTTTCGTTTTTTGAGGTCTGCTTCTAAACCAAAGTGTAATGATTACACACAAAAAAACTCTACGACAAATATTGTGTAAGTTTCCAATAAATATTGCAATTGTTAGTTATTATGCAGAAAATACTAAACTTATTTTGACAGCGACATGTTGGCACGTGCGACAGAGGGTAAAGATCATACCATTCTTTTTATTTTAAACTTTCTTTTTTTTTAATTTTCAAATTATAGGTACTATAATGAGTTTATAGAAAGAGAGATAACGTTGTTGTTTTACTCGCTGTTCTTAAAAAGTCTGTCCCAGTAAATGTAATAGTATCCACCAATGAAAATGAGGCAAGTCACAGTAGCCTTGGAGTGACTGATACGTCATCCAAATGACCCCTATTTGAGTATTCATCAATAATTACATTGCTTAGCCGCTACAGCTGAGGCCCGCAATTAACGTAATCCAAACAACTCCGTCTAAATATTATATTCATTCATACGTACAATGCACAGTTAACATGTTGAGAGAAAAGACTGTCACTACATGTTATGTTTATTTATTAACATAAAAAGTTAATATTTAATAAATATCTTTGTTCACGGGCGCCCGCAGGATTTTTTGCAGGGGTGTGGCAGTCAGTCACAACCGGGAGAATTAGTTGCGTAGTTAGTGTAGTAAGCAGTCTGAAACTAAAGCTAATATTTACTAAGCATTTTGAACAGAATCTTATGACATATTTTAAACTTCATTTTTATGATTAAACTTGTCGGAACACACACACACACACACACACACACACACACACACACACATATATATATATATGTGTGTGTGTGTGTGTGTGTGTGTGTGCAGTATGAATGATAGGGGTCACGTGACCCTCTTGACCTCTGCTGCGGGCGACCATGTATTTGTATTTGTTCCGGCTTCTAACTGCACAGATGAGAAAGAACATTCTGTCTAGCCTAATTTAAATATAGAGTGGAAACATAGATGTCGTCATGAGTTAAACAGATGCTTAACCGATGTTACAAAAACATTAAATGTAGATCACAATGACCTTCTTTACCTGGAAGGTTATCCAATTTGGTGACTCTAACATAAGCAGCAATCAATGAATATCCTTTAAGTACATCACAACTTTAACTACAGCAAGTCACCTAGGTCTCTTTTCGCAGTAAGGTTCTTGTGATGACGTTTCGTAATTCTTAGAAGGATACTTTGCAAATAGTGCGTCAAGATTTCGCGTGGACATAAACTAAACATAAAACTTAATCAAAGCCAATACAAATAAATTATAGGTTACGATGAACTGCTGCATTAACATGTATTGTCAACAATTTCACAATTCCATTACAGAGACTGCACGAGAAACGGACATAGCAGTCACACTTAAATCAAAGTCATCGAGCGTAAAATAGTGACCACAATGACCTACTTTTTCCATTGAGGGGTGGTGTGCTCATCGCTGTGCATCTCGTCTCCACGTTTCATGATTCTTGATACGATAGCATGTACCCAGTATGCACAAAATATTCTCTTCGGCCATGAGATTAAAGTGTTCATGTAAACCAGTAAAATGTGAATGTTGTAGACACAGCTTTCTTTTTGTATGATCACTAAAAGAGATTGCCTCAATCATCTAGTTTAATGGTTCTCCGATGCATAAAAGCTGAAACAAACTTCCAGCCAAATCAGCTCAGTGTGACTATGGGTCACAATTACCTACGTTTGTGATCAATATGCACTCCATCGCCATCTTTGATTCCAGGAAACTACACAATACATAAAAATACGCACGTGGTCATCAGATAAACGCAGTGCATTACCTGAAGTCAGTAAAATATTTCAAGGTTGCACATATCATCTAGTTTCAGCATGAACAGTGCTTGAAAAATAAACATAAAATTTATAATTAAACCCAAATCAACGAAATATGGGTTACATTGACCTACTTTGTGACGATTCATCAATAATTAGAAGATGCAACATTTTCACTAAGTTTCCTGATTCTATTTACAACCGCCTCTGTATAGAACGTAATATACCTGAGCTAAATGTAACACGTTACGAAAGAATGTACAACTGATGAAATATGTATGTACAAAGTTAATACTCTCCCCAGAGCGTAGTTGTGATGAACCCCATTCCTAACTGTAACACGGGACTTGAGATAAAAGAATGACTGAAATGCATATTGTAATATGTATATAATTTTATAACTGGTGCCCGCGCAGATGATGCAAATATTAATACAGTAGATTTCCTCCAGTTAACAGAAGCGGACTAAATTAAGAGAAATGACAACTTTGAAAATCTTTGTTTATTTTTGTCATTTTCATAAGTGATTGCACAAACTATGGTCGTTACGTGCTCGAAGTGTTCGCTCCAGATTCTATTTCTAATTCTTATATTGTGAACTTGATGCAAGTGGTGACGTGGAATTGAGCTGAGACTGTTTATAAACAGTTGAATTTTTGAAGATGTAAACTAGTTTGTTGGAGGTGGTATTCTTGTTATGAATAATTTCATCAATTCTTTCATTAGTCAAAAGCATGTGCCCCGGGCTTTTTTGTTCACACCAATCATATAACTTGCTCATCCCAGTTTTTGGAGGCATCTTCCCTTTTTAATATAGTTTCACATGATTTTCTAATTTCATTTGATCATGTTGTCTGTGTACCTACATTTGCTCGGGGACTGGTTGCTCTTCGCGTGTTTTTTTTTTTTTTTTAACAAGGTCATGTCCTGTATAATGAATTTTCATTAAAGCCAATGCTGTCTTGAACTTAACGTATATATATGAGGTACCGCGGTATTAATGAATGTTACCCAATTATATTATGAACCAATATTTATGGGGCTGGGGCCTAACAGCTTATAGTTTAATTTCCGTATTAGCTGGAAAAATGCCATGCTCTAACTGGTTATTTAATAAAACGATATTATATGCGGGATATATTTTGGGGAAAAAATAGTCATAATGATGAGAGAAAGGAAAAGCAAATTGTTAAGCTTAAAGAATCACAGCTACCCCCACCCCCCAAAATAAAAAAAAAATTAAAAAAAAATAAATTGTACCTTGATGTAGATGAAGTTGTGAATGCTAACAAGTATTTACGATATACTCTAAAAGTTTTAATTGATGTGGCATGATTAAGATTACATTACAGCTTGCATTTGGAAGACATCGTGTTGACGTAATGCGAGGCTATTGATAAATTTACATATAATACACATAAGATACAGCATATAATACTCAGCAAACAATGAAACTTTTAGTAAACTAGAGAAAATGCAAGATATATATGTAAGTGTGTGTGTGTGTGTGTGTGTGTGTGTGTGTGTGTGTGTGTGAAAGCCTGGTTACCAAGCATGCAAAGTTTCGAAGTTGTACTATTTATGATAACAGATTAGTTTAATCTTCCACACTCTTTTCTAATTACTTAAATTCAAGAACCTAACACAAGCAATGGGATCTGATGTGAACCCAAGTTTATAAACCGTAGAATCTGTCTTGAAAGACAAGTGTTTGAAGAAAAAATGTGTCCTATAAAAAGCTTATTCGTAATAATCAATATTATATACAACTCTTCTTCCTCTACTTAAAGACCACCTTTCATTCAGACTTTAATGTTTGCCTAATTGTATTAATTTGGTGGTACAAAAAGTTTGACATCTTTTCTAAAAGCAATGATTTATTGTAAATATGTATAGTGTGATTCTGTTGAATAAGTTTTTATAAAACAAACATTACAAACTGTGATTGATAACTCAATACAGTATTACATTGTACTAATGGTTTTATCCAGCATCTACATTGTATTTATTTGCTTCTTCGTTATTTTATTATTCATTTTTTTAATTGATCATAATTATAGAGATTATCGAAACGTTGCTCAATATTCTGAATGACACAACAATTGCACACTACCATTAGACATGAACAATCAAGTATGACACGGCGTAGTGGTTTTGACCTTAATTTAGACATTGCTAGATGGATTTGCTTCTACAGCATGTATGTTATACAGAAAAGAGTGATGTTGATATGATTTTTTTCTTCTTCAATTGGCGGCATGGTATGTAACTTCAATTACCGTGTAAACAAAGTTACGAGATATGCATCCTAGAAGCGAATGCATTGTCTCTTTATCACCATATACTGTAAGTAGCAGGATGTGGTTTTAAGATGAATGTAGCAGGTACAAATGTATAAAAACTAGACATAGGACATACGAGTCATGGTCCTAATTCCTGTAGTAAAAAGACTTCTGAATTAAATAAGTTATATCATGACTTACTTATCTACGTCTTTTTCATAACTCCAATAAATTCTTGGTGACATTTTGTCCTGTCACTGGGTCTACCGACTAGCCTTGCTCAAGAACAATAATAGATGTTTCAGGACTAGTAGAGGCACGATCCATGTAAGAATCTTTAAGTTCTTTATATTGTCTCTGTTCAATGTTTATCTCGCATTTTCACACTCGAACGTTGTTTTGGGAAGGGGGTGGAGCGGCTGCATAAATGGCCAACGGTTTGTGAACTTGGTGTCTTTTTTTAAAAAAAACAAAATCATTTATATCATTGACTACAGAGGTAATATTGACTTTGTTATTGTCTTGTGCCAAAGAAAGGAGGTCCAACATTCTTAACTTGTCTCGTTACCGTTGTAAGGAAAGACTTGTCTTTTCTCAAGGAGGAATCCAAAACTGTCCTTTATAATTGCTCGCTGTGAGTGGAGGAAGAGGTTGGGGCTAAACACGTAAATACATATTGATAGGGCACTATTTGCTATAAAGGATATGTTGTCGAACAATAAACAAATTTTGGAAGAAAACGAGTTTATTTGGAACCTACTGCCAGTCATGAGATTCGGGCTGTCATCTTGTTCAAACAGATAAATGCACAATTCAGTGAAATTACAAGAAATATAGTTATCTGTCATGATATTACGAGAGGCTGAACGATAGTCTCGAAGAGGTAACGTGGAGAACCTATGACGTCAGAGAACATGGCACTGAGATAACATAATTTCAAAGCGGGCAACCAATTATCTAGGCCTGTGGGTGTGCAATATATACATCATTTTTCCGAACATATATGTATCATGAATTCTGTTCTCGAAATGAAAGTACGACAGGTGGACGGATGCTAAACATATAACGATGGAAAATGTTAATAAAATTGAAGACCGCTCCGCTCGCTTAAGTGGTTAGAACTTCCGCCAAAGACGCAGAGGCCGCGGATTCAAACCCAGCCTGAGTCATACAAAAATACATTTATAAAATAATACAAACAAATGCCTCGCTAGGCGCTCAGCATTTACGAGGTTAGGGCTGGTCGGCCTGGTGTCAGGATAATACGACTGGGTGGGACATCATGGTTAATGTCTGAGGCATGATGCACCAGTGCTAGACATCACCATACACTGCAACACTGCAGACATAGTAGCGATTTGACTGAAATGTTATTAAAGCTACTTTAAAAATCCAAATCGCACTTAAACACAATGATATTCAAAATTGCGAATAACAAAAGGAACGTTTACACTCTTAATCGTGTTTAGCACAAATATCTTAAACGGTTTCAGAGTCTTGCCCCGCTTGTTAAATTGTGAATGAACTTTGGAAGGACAAATAAATTGGATAAAAGTACTAAAATATTGAAACTGAGAAACTGTTGCTAGCAAAAGTCATATGCACACACACACAAATATATATATATACATATATATATACATATATATATATATATACATATACATATATACATATATATACATATATAGATAGATATACATATATATATATACATATATATACATATATAGATAGATATACATATATATATATACATATATATACATATATAGATAGATATACATATATATATATAGAGATACATATATATATAGATATATATATATATATATATATATATATATATATATATATATATATATATATATATATATATATATATACATATATATATATAGATAAATATACATATATATAGATATACATACATATACATATATATATATATATATATATATATATATATATATACATATATATAGATATACATACATATACATATATATACGTATATATATATGTGTGTGTGTATATATATATATACATATATATATACATAGATACATATATATATATATATATATATATATATATATATATATATATATATATATATATATATATATATATATATATATATATATATATATATATATATATATATATATATATATATACATATATACATAGATACATAAGAAGCGAATGAGGTGAGTAAAGACACCGTGAGAAGGGAGTGATGTAGGGGAAGATATAAAATAGTTCCTGAATGGTATTACTGTTTTAATACCATGGTTCCTGGTAACAATTTATTTTAAAAATAAACTCTTATTAAGTAATTGTATATCTTTACTAGATAAATAAATTAAACTGTTCGAAAGGTCATCTTCAGACATGATTATACAATGATAATATTTCAACGGCTTAGAAAGTGGTGTTAGGCCAGATTATTTCGTAAAATGTAACCAATGTGAGTAAAAATTAGTATGAAAATATTTTATTATTAAAATCGAGGTATCATGTTTTATTCCTTTATAGAAGTTTTATCAATGATTATATTGTCGGTGACAAAAATAACTTACAATGTAGATTAAAATTTTTCCTAGGTATCATTTTCAAGACCATTGTTTTGTATGAGTGTTGTGTTTTACATAGCCATACTGGTAAAGGTACAAGTAAACAGTATTAACTTCTAAATTAACTGAAGAAAGGTACAGCCACAGACAAAGACATTAAACTTTATTGTTCGACGTTCTCTGTGTGGGGGACAAACAGTATCGTTGATAGAATAAAACTTAGTAGATCTGTGTGGAAAATGACGTGCGGATCACACAAACATGTACGTCTTTATGACTGTCATATTAACAACGGATAATAGAAAGTCATTAAGATATTTAACTACGTATAACAGAAAGTCATTAAGTTAGTTAACACGTATAAACGAAAGTCATTAAGTTAATTAACACGTATAAACGAAAGTCATTAAGTTAATTAACACGTATAAACGAAAGTCATTAAGTTAGTTAACACGTATAAAAGAAAGTCATTAAGTTAATTAACACGTATAAAAGAAAGTCATTAAGTTAGTTAACACGTATAAACGAAAGTCATTAAGTTAGTTAACACGTATAAAAGAAAGTCATTAAGTTAGTTAACACGTATAAAAGAAAGTCATTAAGTTAATTAACACGTATAAACGAAAGTCATTAAGTTAGTTAACACGTATAAACGAAAGTCATTAAGTTAATTAACACGTATAAACGAAAGTCATTAAGTTAGTTAACACGTATAAACGAAAGTCATTAAGTTAGTTAACACGTATAAAAGAAAGTCATTAAGTTAGTTAACACGTATAAACGAAAGTCATTAAGTTAGTTAACACGTATAAAAGAAAGTCATTAAGTTAGTTAACACGTATAAAAGAAAGTCATTAAGTTAGTTAACACGTATAAACGAAAGTCATTAAGTTAGTTAACACGTATAAAAGAAAGTCATTAAGTTAGTTAACACGTATAAAAGAAAGTCATTAAGTTAGTTAACACGTATAAAAGAAAGTCATTAAGTTAGTTAACACGTATAAACGAAAGTCATTAAGTTAATTAACACGTATAAACGAAAGTCATTAAGTTAGTTAACACGTATAAAAGAAAGTCATTAAGTTAGTTAACACGTATAAACGAAAGTCATTAAGTTAGTTAACACGTATAAACGAAAGTCATTAAGTTAGTTAACACGTATAAAAGAAAGTCATTAAGTTAATTAACACGTATAAACGAAAGTCATTAAGTTAGTTAACACGTATAAAAGAAAGTCATTAAGTTAGTTAACACGTATAAAAGAAAGTCATTAAGTTAATTAACACGTATAAACGAAAGTCATTAAGTTAGTTAACACGTATAAACGAAAGTCATTAAGTTAGTTAACACGTATAAACGAAAGTCATTAAGTTAGTTAACACGTATAAACGAAAGTCATTAAGTTAGTTAACACGTATAAACGAAAGTCATTAAGTTAGTTAACACGTATAAAAGAAAGTCATTAAGTTAGTTAACACGTATAAACGAAAGTCATTAAGTTAGTTAACACGTATAAACGAAAGTCATTAAGTTAGTTAACACGTATAAACGAAAGTCATTAAGTTAATTAACACGTATAAACGAAAGTCATTAAGTTAGTTAACACGTATAAAAGAAAGTCATTAAGTTAGTTAACACGTATAAAAGAAAGTCATTAAGTTAATTAACACGTATAAACGAAAGTCATTAAGTTAGTTAACACGTATAAACGAAAGTCATTAAGTTAGTTAACACGTATAAACGAAAGTCATTAAGTTAGTTAACACGTATAAAAGAAAGTCATTAAGTTAGTTAACACGTATAAACGAAAGTCATTAAGTTAGTTAACACGTATAAACGAAAGTCATTAAGTTAATTAACACGTATAAAAGAAAGTCATTAAGTTAGTTAACACGTATAAAAGAAAGTCATTAAGTTAGTTAACACGTATAAACGAAAGTCATTAAGTTAGTTAACACGTATAAACGAAAGTCATTAAGTTAGTTAACACGTATAAACGAAAGTCATTAAGTTAGTTAACACGTATAAACGAAAGTCATTAAGTTAGTTAACACGTATAAAAGAAAGTCATTAAGTTAGTTAACACGTATAAACGAAAGTCATTAAGTTAGTTAACACGTATAAACGAAAGTCATTAAGTTAATTAACACGTATAAAAGAAAGTCATTAAGTTAGTTAACACGTATAAAAGAAAGTCATTAAGTTAGTTAACACGTATAAACGAAAGTCATTAAGTTAGTTAACACGTATAAACGAAAGTCATTAAGTTAGTTAACACGTATAAACGAAAGTCATTAAGTTAGTTAACACGTATAAACGAAAGTCATTAAGTTAATTAACACGTATAAACGAAAGTCATTAAGTTAGTTAACACGTATAAACGAAAGTCATTAAGTTAGTTAACAACGTATAAAAGAAAGTCATTAAGTTAGTTAACAACGTATAAAAGAAAGTCATTAAGTTAATTAACACGTATAAACGAAAGTCATTAAGTTAATTAACACGTATAAACGAAAGTCATTAAGTTAGTTAACACGTATAAACGAAAGTCATTAAGTTAATTAACACGTATAAAAGAAAGTCATTAAGTTAGTTAACACGTATAAACGAAAGTCATTAAGTTAGTTAACACGTATAAAAGAAAGTCATTAAGTTAATTAACACGTATAAAAGAAAGTCATTAAGTTAGTTAACACGTATAAACGAAAGTCATTAAGTTAGTTAACACGTATAAAAGAAAGTCATTAAGTCAATCTTCAACTTGCAATTGAATGTAAAACCTAATGTTGATTATTTTTATTGGCGGTGTCTTTATTGCGTCCCACGTTTCAGCTTTTATTATTATTAATGGCATGTTGTTCGTTGTCCGGACACGTGTTTTATCGGGAACAACGATAACACATTTATTATCTGCCTCTTCGTGTCTTTCCTTTGGTAGATGCAATAAAACAAGATGATGTGACGAGTCACATGACATCTGTACTATACTTATGCACTTATATACTAAGCAGTAAATATTAATGCACCGACTTGACGCAGAGACGATAACAGTTGATAATTTTCGCACCATAATGTGTGCCTGGGTGTGATTGCTCTGATAGGAATATTTCTAAATTCTGCAAGGGAGAGTGGTGGCAATATCGTGGTAATGTCGTTTCCGGAATCTTATTCAAAAAATGGAGATCGAAGATTAATAACAGAAACAATACCAACACAAATAACAATAATCTTCTGGGTTTTCGTAGCCTTGTAGTGGCTGCAAATAATAATAATAATAATAATAATAATAATAATAATAATAATAATAATAATAATAATAATAATAATAATGATAAAACGATGATGATGACAGTGGTTATTTTGATGACGACAACGACGACGATAATTAGTAGTAGTAGTAGTAGTAATAGTAGTGGTATTGTTATTATTATTATTATTATTATTATTATTATTATTATTATTATTATTAGTGGTGGTGGGTGGTAGTGGTGGTGTATGAATCTTCAGAAATAAGGGTGACTGCAAGGCAGCTATGGCTGCGCCATCTGCCCTTTCATGATCTTAAATAACAATGTAACTAGTCAGCAAACAGTACAGACGACATATTCAGATTGTATGAGAAAATAATTTCTCTTTCAGATCTGACATTAACCAGTTGTCAAACATAGGATTCGCGAGGCATTCAGTGTGTAAAATGAATCTCAACAGATGATTACATTTGTTGTTTTGTTTTCGAAAGCTTTTTGTTTTAAGATTTATGTGTAGTCATTAGACTATAGTATGGGTGTGATATCTAGAAATACCTAAATATACCGTTTGAGATCATAAATGTAAACTTCACTCTCAGTCATACAAAAGCGATGTTTCAAAAGTAAACTCCTCTCTGATTGGTTGACAAACTCTCAATCGCAAGCTCTACTAATAAATTACATGATCTACAAGTTACTTATAAGAAGAAGCGGATTACTGGTCAATACGTTAACATATCAATAAACGGAAGTAAAAATTGCTGCTAGGGTGTTGTTTCGCCCTAAGGTATGTTTTGTCGGTTGGATAAAACGATTCTGGTCTTATCCAGATTTTACGATAACACTATATGCTGATATCTACTCGCTAAAATAGCCTTGACTTACATATTTTTAAAACAAATTGTTAATACAAAATTGTATTATAACTTTAAGAAAGAAAAAAATATATATTATAAACTTCATTTTTTTAAATGGTTAAATGTCTTTATGCTCGTATCAAAAGACACTTACGTATTCGCTGCCTTGCCACGTCATTATAATCGAGGGTAAGGCCCATTTACACATTGTTCGAAAATTGACGTCACATAGCCACAACCACTTGCAATTTGCACCAAACAGCCGACAAATAATGAAAGGGAAACATGTCGATATAACCTATTCGGCTGTTATCCGCCTGGTTTTTATTGGGGTTTTTCTTCCAAAAACATGATATAAGATGTAAAAAAAAAAAAAAAGACCATACCATACTGATTTAAAAGACATTAATATACATATGCAATATTTAGGGTCAGTCATACATCAGAGCTATTCCATTGAATCTAACTTTTCTTTCAGCAAATTACATCCAGTTATTTCTACATGAAGCCTTTCCCCAAAATTAATTGATTATCACAAATCAAGCGCTTGTGCTTAATTGAACGCGCTGACCGATATTCGCGCTGATAGAGGAGCGATATATTAAATCCACAAAAGCAGCAAAAGATTAAGGGAAACATCAACTCCAGTTGTTCTGCCTCATTGGTGGGGGACTGGGGGAAGCAGACAGTTATTTTTTTATGCGGATGGTCGTGTTTGATGTTATTTAATGCACCCCCACCATATTCTATGCTGAGAACTTTAAGTGTTACCTATGTATGTCTGTCCGCCACGTCATATTCCTTCTAAACATAGTTTCCATTCAATAACTTTTGAAACCTCCGTGGATTAAAACACTATAGAGCCGTATATGAAGAACACCGATCTCAAGTTCGGTTTTGGTTATTTCATTATCAAATTTACCGTTCCTTGAATTATAATTTTCCCCCTTTCTCACTAACCCAAGTTTTCTTTAGTTGCAACATATTGATGGGTTTATTTGTGTCCTATGGTTACCTTGTGGTCAGTGTGGGACAATCAGCATGGAAGGGCGCAACATCACCAATCTCCGCTTTGCAGACGACATTGATGGGCTGGCAGGCAGTGAGGACGAGCTTGCCAGGGTGGCAGAATGAGAGGTAGACAGAGAAAAAAGTAAACTTAAAACATCACAGAATGGACCAGGAAAAGTTTTGCGGAGACACAGGCATTGGCACATGATCGAGGCAAGCGGAGGGAACTGGCCAGATGTTCAGCAACACAGTGCCTCGACGACCACGCTAGGTCAAGAGACTAATGATGTTGATGATGATGATAATGATAATGATGGTCACATTATACGTTTTATTTACTGGCTGCCATGTATAGCCTGTAATGTGCTGAATAATAGCGTTAACAGAAACAAAAACAAAACACTCAGAATTGTGTAAACCTCCGTTTCAGTTAGACTGTGACAGTGCATACATAATTGAATCATTTTGTCAAGTGTTTTGAATATAGACTGAAACTTTAATTATTTCAAGTAATTTTATGTTAAGTTCTCTGCCACAACGAACACGTGTGGCCTCAAATAACGGTTATGAAAAGGCTCAGTTTGATCACGTTTTACAGGTGCATACCCGTGTTTCATGTTCACACGTTGTTATGGAAACATTCTAGCTATATTTTCATCCATAGACTTTTGATGCAATGGTCCGAAGGCATGCCATGGTTAAAATGCAATATAATAAATAATATCACGATTCCATCTATCAAAATTCCCCTTGGGACGAGAACCTGAAAATTCTATTGTTTTGATTCACATCATTGCATTGTTTATCTAAACATCCGTCTGTCCAGTCGTACCCTCCCGGCTGCATGTGTCATTGAGAGAATAAAGAGCAAAAGCAAATAGTGAACGTAAAAGTATTAAGGAGTATTCTTAATGGCTTTAGAAAAACGTTTATTTGTTTTAACAAACACGTGATATGTCATGATATAAGATGCCGACATATCAAAAGGCTTAGCCGATGACATCAGCGGCATGTTCCATGGTCAGGAATGCTACATGAATTAATGGGAATATACCGTTGCTATATATCACAAATATGATTCCAAAAGAATAACCAAAGGGAATTATCATAACGTCTGACCCAATAGTCACATTTAAGGACGTAACCAAAGGCAGAATTGGTGCAAAATAATAAGTAAGAATGTGGCCGGGTCGAACAACACTTTTGAATTTTATAATAGAAACATTGTTTGAACAACAGCTAGGAGTAGTTATAGTGTTTCTTACCCTAGGGCCAGAGATCGCTCTCTAAGTAGCTGCATGTGCAATCAATTAAATATTCGAAGGATAAAAGTCAAAAGTTGTCCATCTTTATGACCTATGGACCCATCAGAGGATGGAACAAATGCGACAGGATAAGTAAGAATATAAAGACGGTTTGGATCATGTACTGTTCCGAATTTAAAGTTAACTGAATGACACTTCTACTTAAACATCAGCGATGGGAGAAGAAAAGTTGAAATATCAGTTTTAACAAATGACATGTCCCAAAAAAATAATGCGAGTATCGCCATATGTCACTCAAACCTTAACACCTGCGGATCCTTAAATGACTGCCAACCATTACGGATAGTAAAGGCGAGAGTATCACGTGATTTACAGGCAC
The DNA here is from genome assembly GCA_029339505.1 of Unio delphinus. NCBI lineage: Eukaryota > Metazoa > Mollusca > Bivalvia > Unionida > Unionidae > Unio > Unio delphinus. The sequence goes on from JAQISU010000278.1 coordinate 7,809,801, forward strand.
GCTATAAGCTGGACTTTCAGACATAATGTCTGTTATGTATCCGACTTTCGCTGTAAATCATACACACACACACACACACACACACACACACACACACATCGCCACATAAGTTAAACATTTGTCAACCATGTAAAGTGTGTGTGTGTGTGATTAGGATTTTTAACTTAGCTTTAACAATTGTTCAGTCCTATCGCTACGATGTCTGCAGTGAGTTAGTTTATAGAAATGTCTAACACTGGGCATCATGTCGCATACAAATAGCATAAAATCACACCCAATCACCAGGCCGACCAGTCTTAACACTGACCTCTTAATGCTGAGTGCCAAGCGAGGCAGCTTTTAGTACCATTTTGTAAGTCTTTGGTCTGACTGGCCGGATATCTAACCACGACCTCCGCTTCCGCGGCAGACGCTCCAACCGCAAGGCCAGCGGAGCGGTCAACAACCATGCCAATAAATACTCACTATGCACTACAAAATTAGCATTAGTTCACTTGGTCAAAGTGTCATCATAAAATACCTTGATTTGATATGTGATATGCTAATGAGAAGGGTGTGCTTATGTATGCTCTGGCTGGAGGTAAGTTTTTGACCCCACCATGGTCCCTTCCAAGGGCAGAATCCTAGACCACAAGTAATACTAAAAGAAGGGAAACATGTATTCATATAATCCAATCCTGAAGTGAATTGGTAAAATGATCATAGAAATATGTATGGCCAAAGAAAACTAACAATTTTAACCAAAATGTGTGCATGTTATAACCCTTGATGACATTGCCCAATTCAAGGACTACGTCGACGCAAGACTGTTGCTAATATAAAGGGACAACGACGTGATGGTATTATGTTCCAAATATACAGTAAATCGCTATAGGGCTTATAAAAACATAAGAGGTGCAAAACGCCTGAACCAAAATCCTTTCACAAAATGTTTCCTAATTATAAGTTTTCATCCCATGGCCCACGCAGAGCAAAACAAATGAGCAGGAGTGGTACACATAGCCATTCTAGAGTAGAAACCACGATCAGGAGTGGTACTGCTGGATAATGTTATATTCCAGAAATAAAAGGGTTAATTACCAAGATATGTGATGAAATAAATTATAACCGAAGCCTCAACCAAACTGTGTCCACATTAACATTCATGACCTCAAGACCCTACACTGGGCCATGAGTGGTCTTGAGAGAAAGGTAATATATTATCATATTATATTATATCATTTATGAAGTAAATAAGGTAAAAGGTTACTGGGACACAAAGCTGGGAAAAAACTGTATTAATCAATGGCATGCAAATATACCCTCAACACAACACAAACACACCATACCCACAAATAAACCCAAACGTTAGATTCTCTCATCTCTGGTGCATGAATATGACCCCGTTAAGAAAGTAGGGCCAAATATTAGACGTTTGCATGCGTAATCAAATTAAACCGTGACCCACCTCACTTCTCTTTCGTATATAGCATAACATACTTCGTGTAGTTACATGTAATGTTTGCGTATCATATTTGTTTGCATGGATTTTGTAATATGAGTATTATTTAAAATGAGTGGTAGTCGTTAAGAAATGGCTTACATCTTTAACTGCTTAAAGATTTTAGTGATCTGTCGATACCTTTGTAAGTTTCTGCATTCGTCCTTTCGACCTGATGTACATTTTCTTCTCATGTGAACTCCATCTTTAAAAATTGTAGGAGTCTTCATATTTTGTACAATATTTTAAAAGAACAAGTAGATATAATAGCAAGGAAGGTAATGCATAATAAAACAGCCCTCATGGCAGAAAGTCAATTCTGAACGTATGGAGAGGGTGGTCATATTTGACATGATGTTACAAGAACGAGTGCAGCATAACTAAAAATGCAACCCAGGTTGAAGTGTAATTGTCATAATTTTTAGCGATGGCTTCTGTTTCTAGTAAAGAACTTGTGTCCAGACTTTCATTTCATTTTATAAACCTTAACACTGCCTATAAAGGACACTCAAATACAGATACACATTTTTATATATCGGCATATGTCTTTGATGTGCAGGATTGCAACGAGTGTTGCGTTAAAACATGCAGAATACCACTTAAGAATATCTGTGCTATTAACATTAATATTAGAATCGAGATTATCATGAACATTGCCAATATCATTAGTACTGACATTATCATTAGTACTTACATTATCATTAGCATTGCCATCATCATTAGTACTTACATTATCATTAGTATTGACATCATTAGCATTGCCATTATCATTAACAGTGTCAATATCATTAACATTGCCATTATCATTAGTACCTACATTAGCATTAGTACTTACATTATCATTAGTACTTACATGATAATTAGTACCTACATTATCATTAGCATTGACATTATCATTAGCATTGACATTATTATTAGTACTTACATTATTATTAGTACTTACATTATCATTAGTACTGCCATTCTCATTAGTACTTACATTATCATTAGCATTGCCATCATTATTAGTACTTACATTATCATTAGTACTGCCATTCTCATTAGCACTTACATTATCATTAGCATTGTCATTATCATTAGCATTGCCATTATCATTAGTACTTACATTATCATTAGTACTTACATTATCATTAGTACTTACATTATCATTAGCATTGTCATTATCATTAGCATTGCCATTATCATTAGTATTTACATTATCATTAGTACTGACATTATCATTAGCATTGTCACTATCATTAGCATTGTCATTATGATTAGTACTTACATTATCATTAGTATATATTATCGTTGTTGTAGGATTTAACGCCATTTTTCAGCACACGATAGGCTATACATGGCGGCCAGTATTATTGTAGGAGGAAGAACCTGGGAAAAACCCCGGAAAGAGACACCGACCCATGAGAAGCTACTGGCGAGTTTTCTCACATAACTACATTAGCCGAATCTTAGACTCGAATCCACGCAGACAGAGGTGAGATGGCGGTGATCCGTAACGAAGAGCGCTTTAGACCACTCGGCCACTCGTGGCCCCAGCATTTACATTATCATTAGCATTATCATTATCATTGGCATTGGCATTATCATTAGCATAGCCATTATCATTAGTAATTTCATTGTCATTAGTATTGGCATTATCATTAGCATTGCCATTATCATTAGCATTGCCATTATCATAACATGACCATTCAAGTTAACATTAGCGTTAACGTTGCCATTAATATTATCATTACCATTAAGTTAACACTGCCAGTACCTTTGGCATTCCAATTATCATTAACATTGCCTTTAACATAAACATTGCCATAGCCATTAATATTTTCATTAACATTACAAAATTTACTTTATGAAATTCAAGACTGCCATGAACGTTAACATTACCATTAACATTGATATTACCGCTAACATTATCATTATCATCAACAGAGTCAATAACGTTGATATTGACATTACCATTAACATTGCCATCAACTTTGACATTGACATTATCATAACACTGCCATTAACATGAAAAGGTTAACATTATATCACGATTTACAGGTGTATTTTTTTTTCTTCTAATTTTAAATCCGATAGCACACTTTTATATTAATAACACACAAGCACATGCTAAATCTTGAACGAGAAAGTCTGTATTTAACTTACATTTAGTAATCATGGAAATTTTAAACTAAAACAGTTTCTTTCTGTCCACATTCAAGCACGTGTTTTCCATTTGCAAAAGAATTAATGAGTGATTACCTTTGAGGATCAATGAAAATGTCCATATATGTGTTGCTAGACAGACAATGGTGTCCTTCAACGCAAATTGTAATGTATTGCCAAACATACATATGCCCTCAAGGCTTCAGACCTTCAAAAGTATAATAAAATTTTTTAAAACACCTTGGTTGTACGATCCAAATATGAGCTTCAAGTTAAAAAATATTATTAAAGAATTTCAGCGCGAACTTAGTAGGACTGAACGAAGTCCTTTTCAGTTAGGTCTTCATTAAGTGAGATAAGTCAAAAATCGCTCAACATTTTATTTGTAAAATAAAATAAAATATTTGTAAAATAAAATAAGAAACTAATTCGTGACGGTCGATGATATAAATTATATTTATAGTAATATTTTTGTGAACTACAACAGAGGAACTTGGATACAGAAATACAGATCGTGTGCATATTCTATAAATAATGTGCACATGTGATTCCTATTTGCACCAGGTAATGTATTTGATTATTAACGATAGTATCAGATACACTTGCTTTTATGGCGCATATATTAATCGGAAACGCCCTAATTTGACGTATTTGTTTTCCATATAGAACGGCGCATTCGATTGCTTACCGCGTTGATCCAGATATGCAACATTATATACCGACATAAAAGCACAATCTTATCCGGTTTAACAGGTGCTTGCTATATACAGGAACATACGGTATAGCAGTGCCTCTAAGTTCACGTTTTCAATTTTATAAAGAAAACGTCACAAGACAATTTTAATATTGTAATGGATTTATAAAATAATCATTTCGACATTTGGTAAAACTATCTTTAATCTCGTTCCACACAAATCTGAGGATATGTTACCACAATAATATTTTGTTCAACAGAGTCAAAATATCCTGGGAAGAACAAAACATATGTCTCGACATAACGTCGAGAGTTTCAGTAGTAAAAATCCACCATAAGTAACGTGCATCAATCAAGTTAATCGTGTACTGTCACAAACATGTACAGCCTTCCTTAAAATGTATGTATTTACATGGATTTTATGTATTATGATTTACTTTATTGATATATTTATATTTGACTAACCTTCACACCAATTATTGTCTTTTCATGTATAGATTTATTACCACGACCAATGAATAAGGCTCGAATCAAGACAACGTGAAGCTGTATCATATTAGAACACGTTCTATGTAATAAACAAAGTGAGTGTAATGTATACGCTGAAAGTATTGCCTTTACAAATAGGCTATCTGACAACAAAGGACAATATCCATACGGCTTTTTAAAAAAATATATATCTCTAAAGTGTTTTGTTTGTTTTGTTTGAAATGAATTCTCGAAAAAACCACTGAATAACATTGGAATAAATATTTTGACTCTGGATTCCCGAATTTATGAAGCAGCGTTGTTTCTGAATGTTATCTGTGACTGAAATCCTGAAGTCATACGGGTTAAAACTGATTAAAGCCGATAAATAATTAAAGACTTCTGATTGGTTAGTATCCAGGTAGGTGTTTATTACAAAATACGGACTTGTGTTTCTTATGAGACCCGTTTCATTATTTATCGAGATTTGGTTGAATCCACAATAAATTTATCAACAAATTATAAAAGCAGATTGAGTCGTTAGGCTCTCTATTAAATTGTCTAAACATTGACTCATTTTCAGACAGTTGCACCTTGAAACTTAAGTCAGCTAAATTTGCTAGTATATATTTATCTACACTTGACCAGGAAGCAATAATTGTGAATGCGACCTATTCAAATATACATTTAGCTCCATTAATGCAAACGTGGGAAGTTCATGACATCACGTACAGTGACCCCTAAGGCAAATCAGTATTGATGAGTAGATAACGATTCCCATTACTGATACTTCAAATCAAGACAGTTTTCTTGCCTTAGGAATGGTTTCTTCCAGCTTTTCGAATATTGGCTAAAACCACATTTTAGCCTGTTACCAAGTATCAGCGACTTGGATTCGTGTCTATAAAGCGGACAAAAATTAGGAGGTGACAAGGTTAACGAGTGAAGATGGACAGTATTTCAGGATAGCGAGACATTAATGATAGAAAAAATAAAATAGCCATAAGATTCAATCCTCCGATAGCACCCAAGATTGATGGTCTGACATGTCTGTAATATTGATTACGTATGTTTACGAAAACGACTAGGAAATATATCATTGTATGACTGCTCACAATGGCGCTAAACACGATGTACATGCAATAATGGATTACATCAATAGGTAAAACTTAAGCCATGCTCTCTGATGGTAACACTGACTAATTATTTTAATGTTTTTTTGTTTTTTTTTAAACACGAAACCTAAGACCTCAGTATTACGGGTTTAATGGGCGTAACCATTTGTGTATAACATGACATTCCTCCATTACTGTACTGACATCAACTAGATCACTGTGCTACAGAAGTTATGTCCATAAACAGTTGCTTTACATTTATTTACAGAATCATTTAGCATAAACATTTCATCAATGTCAAAATATTTAACGAATTGATTACTCCAAAATTATTTTTTTTTGGTTACACTTTAGAATAATCCATGCGTAGTCTTGTATAACTGGTTAATACGGATTACTTCTTATTTTGCTCAGTTATTTATTTATTGATTGTAAATTTCATATAAAAAAAAGTGATTTTCCAGTTACTTGTGCATCTGGGTCACTTTCCTTTCCTGTATAATTTCAATGGCGGCATGGGTGGAGTAGGAAGGAAGGGGGGGGGGGGGGACACTTTTTGGATATTTTTGTACCGTTTGCAGTTGAACGTTTCATAGAATTTCATGTCACCTCAATGTAACGGGGATACTTCTTCCCAAAACGTTTAATTAGAAGAGGGGATGGAGGCTCGCAACTGACATAAAAACTGTTATCAGGGGCAAAGTAGAGGCGCCAACTAAACCTTGCCCACTGGATAACTTGTCAAATTTCAGAATTTATTTGAAAGTTAAAATTGGACAACATTTTTAATGAAATTTTCCATTTCCATTTAACATAAATGGAAAATAAGTCATTATAAAACCTTAATTGTGTGTCCTGATTTATGTGTGGTTTTATTATTTATATATGATGTTGCCGTTTTCTGTAGTATTTGAGAGTACTCAGTCAATGGTACGGAATTAAAGATGACTTACAGCAATAAAGACATATGGAAGACTTTGCCGTGTGCTCCCTCTTATTCAGTCTCTCTCGTGCCATGCATATATTTATTCAGTACCTGTGATAAGTTCCTTAATGGCGGACGCGTATGTAGCGCACAGGGGGAAGTAAATATGGAAGAACTGTCCACTGGAAAGGTCTATATATCTATTCGAAAGAATGCGATGAATTCGCATACAGATAATGGCGATATATGCACATTTTCCCTAACTAAAATAATACTTTATTGTCCTTTGTAATTCCTGTTGCGTGCACTTCGTGTGCAATATAAAACAATCTAAAAATGAGTTACATATTGATTTCTTTCAAAAACATATTATCTTGTTCATAAATCTATCTTTTAATTAATTTTTAGAATATTTAGATAACGAATTTATTAGCAAACGTTCAATGTGCTAGCACAAAAGAAGGCAGTAATACAAATATCTGCGTGTGATGGGCCTTTTGTTTCTTTGTTCATAGACGAACTAACTCATTGTTATTTGCATCGAACATCATTTTAAGGACTAAGATGAGATCGCAGCGTGCTAATTTCAGATGATCAATCAGAGGAGTTAGTTAGTTGTCGTTTACATTGTATTAGCGGTGATATAACAAAATCCTTGGACCTTAATAAAATGTTCTCATAAACATGTTTATCATGTAATAATTTAACGTGACATTGCTGTTAGAGTGGTTTGACAAGGTTACCGAAATGTCAAAAGCACCACAAAAAAAGAGCACAGTCAGTCTTACATGTAGACGACGTGTGAATCATTTGTCATGAATAACATTTCTAACCAAACCCCGTCCATTGTAATGACTTTTTTGATAAGTGCTC